>OU015491.1:152310530-152910530 GCA_907164885.2 Dolomedes plantarius
GCATCTCATGGGTGAGCAATTTTGAGAATCATAATTATTCACATCCCTAATATTACATATGTGCCTCTTGCCCTTAAAGGGTCGGCCTGTATTAAGTTCTATTGAATGTTGCAAGTCAGATTATTAATGATACATGCATATGTTTATAATATAAGGCGATAAGTGGAAGCCTAGTGATAAATGCTCTAACGAATTCAGCATAATGCTATTCAATGTAATTGTATATATAATATATGTAAATAAATCCTGTATATATGTATAATTATTGTGTGTTTTATGAGAGTTGTACCCATTCATTTAGCACGATCACAGTCTAATAATTCCAACTGGAGTTATTACATAAACAAAGATTGTTTATATTATACCCCCTCAACAGGCGCACGTGATTTTACGCGCTCTCTCAAAGAGAGCACGTAATGTCACGGGGATGTTTACAAGGTCATTGACATATGCTCTAAGCGGGCAGTGGCTATACCGTCTAGCCACATCTGAAAGTTGCTCAAAAACCTTATTAAAATCAATTACTTTTGCTTGTGAATTGGTTTAAATTATGTAGGGGACAGGAAAGTATACATTTGAGTACTAAAATATTTTTCATACACCGGAAATTTTATTTAAAGTCATTAAAATCTAATTTGTAGTAATTTCACAAATTTGAACAGGATCGGTTATTCGCCAGAGGACATTATTGAAAAATATGTGAAGTGCTGCCATCTGCATTGTTTTTATTGTTTTTTATGCATTTTACTTTGAAATCATATATGTGGCTAGCATTTATAGCCACTGCCCGCTTAGAGAAAAAAATTTCTTTATGTGGCTAGACATCCTAGCCACTGCTCACGAAAGGGTTTTAAATGCCTCTATAGGAACTGTAAACAAAATTATAAATTTGATTTAAAGGTAATCAAAACAAAAAAACACAATGTTCACCGCCTAAGGCGAAAACATGTTTGTCAGTGTAAGATTATGTGCAGATTGTTGTATGAAAATTATTTGGCAGCTGAAAAATGGAAATATATTGTTACAATTGATGAAGCTTGGATATATTTATCTGATAGCAATAGAAATTTGCATGAAATCTTGAGAGGACTGCATGACATCTTGCATGAAATCTTGAGACGATTGCATGAAATCTTGCAGGAAACTTTTCTAGAAGATTGCATGAAATCTTCATTGGTATGACGTCATTCGGCGAGATCACTGCCTTCGTGGACTTGGCGAAGACAGTATCGCCTGTTCTCCTCGAGATTTCAAAAAATGTCGCAATTTCCAGCGTCCTTCCGAAATCTTCGATCCGTTCCTTCGATCGGTTTAGGGGCAAATCGGTAATTTCGATAATCTGACGTCCCCGCTCTAACATTTAATACGGAATTGACGGCAAAGATATATTTTCGGGATTCTGGGCAGAGGTCCGTTTGAAGTAATAAACCTTTAGAATAAATTAATGGCGTTTGTAGTGATACTTTTTTAGAAATTTCGGTATAACTCCGGTTCTAATGCACCGATTTAATAAAAAATTGGATTAGTTGAAAAGAAGTGATCCCCTGAGTTAGCATATGAACGGCTAGAAGATCGGTGCCATAGAACAGGAGTTATGGGCGGACATAAATTTTAGTTTCGGGGTGTATGGTGGAAATTTCGGGACGGACTAATGTTTCCAGTCTATCAGGGAAATGTTAGGATGGTCTAACTGCGGTTCTAATGCACCGATTTAAACACGGGAACTTTCGCAATAGTGCCTCGACATTCAAAAGTACCAACTCAATCTTTTCTTAAAGGGTGATTTGATATAGAACTTTTTGTTGAAAGGGTTCTTATTCAGAATAATTATCTTGACATACTCATGGAAATGCTCCTTTCACTCGTGAGATTAATATCAACATTGTGTAGATACTCTTTTTTTAACGTATCTACTTTTTTCCAACTCTGAACCTCTGAAACTTCTAAATCAAATAAAAATGAAAATTTATTTGCAATGTAACTGTAGACTGCTGCTTTTCTTGTTAAATATGCCTCAAGAATGGTTATGATATGAATGAAGGATTCCACTCGAAATTTGTCTCCTGGAGAAAGTTGTGCATCAGCATCGGGTGCATCTCCATCATTGTCTTGTTTTTTTTCTCATCCTGTTTCTTTCTACTGTAGATATATATCCTTCACCAGGCAATCTAGATTTAACTTCTGCTTCAAAATCTTCAACATTTTCTCGAATGTTTTTAACATAGTGAGAAAGGGATTTGTACAGATTTGCACATGGGGTAGGTGCAATCTTTGGATCCATGGTATTCCAATCTTTGGAGAGCAATAATGGTTTTGTGGAACTCTGGAAGCAAATTATTCCATAAAAGTATCATAAAAACAAACTGTAGTTTCTCAATTTTTTTCCAGAAGAGTACCAGCTTCTTGTTTTGTAGCTCCCTTTTCATTTTCATCATCGTAAATGTGACTTAGAGCATCTATGTTTGGCTTATAACTCACATTTATGGCAGACACTGCTTTGACATTTGCTTCCCACCGAGTGTCAAACAGTCCTTTTAGTACTCTGGTATGGGAGTCTGTTTTCAAGAAAGGTAACACCACAGACCACCTCTTTGTGGAAGATGATAAGAAAGTGTTATACCTTGAACAATAGTAAAAATGTTTACTGCATTTAAATCTACAGCAGCAAGGCTGAAAAGATTTAGTGAATGACTGGCATGTCTTTTATTTCATGTCTTTTATTTGCTTTGCTAGTCCTGAGTCTAAAACTTCACTTGAGAAGACACAAAGAAACAGGGAGCAAACAAACTGTTTGCTGCTTACAACAGAAATGAAGATTTTAAATTTTTAAGATGTGTAATATTCATTTTTCGATTTTGGAACTTTGTAGTTTAATATTTTTGAAAATGTAATCTTTAATTCTTTTGTATCGTTCTATTATTTCCCTGGGGACCTCTTCACAGTTAAATAAGGAAAGCCGAAAGACACTGACTTAGTAGAAAGCCCAATTGGAAGGACATTTAAGATTAATAGTAGTAAAAAATTAGCCGACATTTAAAAAACTCTCAAATAAATGCTTTTGAAATAAAAGAAGACAAAATATCTCAATCACTTTTACAATGCATCTAAATTATTTTAATGTTATATGTTGTATACTTAAAATTATTTAGAAATTTTCATCGTGATATGTCTGAGTTCATTTGAGTGATTTTTTACAAGATATTTTTTATCAATTTTCCATCAATTTTTTTATCAATTATTTATCATTTTTTTACTTGAGGACCCGGCAGATTACGAGGCTATAAGGACTAAAAAAAGCTTTAGGAGGGACCTTCATGAAGTCTCCATGACTTAGGAGTCCATGACTTCAGATGGCAGAGACCGTATCTCCCCGTTCTCCAAGGGAATTTAAAAATATCACAAATTGCTGTATCCTTTCCTCTCTGCAGCACCCGCTGCGTGAGGGGCACGTTGGATTGTCCCGAAATCTCCGTGTTTCTAAGATTGGAAGCGGGAAAAAGGCAATTATGATAATCTAAGTGTCTGATTTCACGGTTATTACGGAATATAAGACAACGCTATATTTTCGGTTTATGAGCAGAGGTATTTTGGAGTAAGAATCATTTAGGATGAATTAATGACGTCTCTAGTGTTATTTTTTTCCCAGTAAGGTGCCTAAAAACCGATAAACTCGTACGGTGGTTTCGGTGACGCCATCGCTTTCACGAGTAACTTGAAACCTGCCTCCCCATGTTTGTTTTTGCGATGTATTTGGTTGAGCATAGTTCTATTAAAAAATTAATCGTTTTTATTCAAAAAAGCTTTAGGAAGTACTTTCGGAAAGTCTTCAATGGTATGACGTCATTCGGCGAATTCGCTGCTTTCGCGGACGTGGCGGAGACAGTATTTCCCTGTTCTCCACGGGAATTTAAAAATCTCACAAATTCCTGTATCCTTTCGGCTCTACGTTGTGAATCTAGCACTACTAACAGTATGTCGACGAAATCATGCGATCAATCGTGTTACCCAAGCAGTTGGTTTTACATTATCAGTGCATACCTTCTTTTGGTATTGCAAATAATCTCATAGACGGTAAGGGCCTGTTCACATAGTAGTTCGGTAGCGGAGCGTTAGTATTGAAATGTATTTAACCAATGTCAAACCTCCAAACGATTAGCAACGAAATTTTTAACGCCTAAGATAGGTTTATTTTCGTCTCAACGTCATCTTTCCTTTAACGCTCCGCTACCGGACTCCTTTGTGAACAGGCCCTAAGACCTTCAGATTTAACGCAGTCGGGCACTTTCGGAAAATGTCGGAATGTCGCTTACAGCACTATCGGAATTTGTAAGAACTTGAAGAAATAATACAGAAAGCTTGACATAGAATCCATCGTTAGACATGTCAAACTGTTATTTTTTACACTAGGAACTGCGTAAGACCGGAATTTATGAGTTGTTTTTCTGTATATAACTCTGAACAACAACCAAGGGGTAAAAATTCTATGTGCAAGAGTAACATGCTTGCTTTTTAAGTGCCTGGATGTTTTGTTGCCTTCCTAGCTGAAGGATTCACACAATATTATCGAAAATTTCTAGACATGAAAGTTAGTTAATTTGCTCTTATACATCCTAACACGTGAACAATGGAGTGTAAGAGTACGCAAATGAGTTTGAAATTCTTATTTTAAAACAAAATTACTTGGAGAGCCCATGAAATAGAACTTATCGACGTCTTACGGAGAAAAAAAGATAGACTGCTGCTACTTTGGATGAAATCTGAACCTAACATTTCGAGCAAATCTAACCCACCAAGAGTGATATCATTTTGATAGTCAAACATCTCATAACAACAACCTTATAACTAATTACCACCCTTACTGAGAAAAATAGAGACCTCTGAGCACTGTATAAGGTAGTGCGAGATAGTCGTTTATGCTCCCCGGTTACAATCTGAAAGACTTTTTAGAAATACTCAGAAACAAACACTTCAGAAACACTCAGGATATGGAGGGCTCAGAGATAAAGTGAATCAACTCCATGGGAGTCATTTCTGAGAAAACTGATCTTCAATCTCAGAAAACTATACTACAGAGGATATATTTATCTTTTAGACTATACTGCACTTGCAGTAAAGACTAAGTAAGATTCCCTCATTTCCCTGAATGACAACGCTGTCATCTATACATCACAGGTGTCGCAGCGCTGGTTTGATGTCATGAATATCCCCCATTTGAAACCAACTAGAACGGCGAATTCTAGCTGACTCAAACGTAAGATATCAGTGGGTGTGATTGCAAATGTTGTTTTGATAGAGTGGAGAAAATGTCTTCTCGGGTTATGAAATGAACAAAATATATGTGGGCTTTAACCATAATTTTGACAGTAATTCTATACAATTGAGTAGTTAAAGAAGTCCGTAATGCTAAAAAAATTTCCACTGGTAAGGGAGTGTTGTGGGTATTACGGCGCCGGAGGTGATAACAGTTCGGGTGGATTTTCTGGTTGTCAGTAGACACCATGAGTTTGTCCGGGGAACATCGTGATTTCGTTATGGAGGTGTACTTTAAAAACAAGGATTCTGTAACCGCGACACGGAGGGCATTAAGGACGCTGCAATTGATGCCATTCCCGATCGAAAAACAATCCTACGATGGGTTTCAAACGAGATAGCAAGCGGGTCTGCATTACCAAGGAAACCAAGTGGTCGTCCATGGAACATTAAAACACTTGGATAAGTGCAATGAGTCTATAAGTCCGCTATTCTTGAGGAAGTCGACGCTATTCCCCCAGAGATGACCAACAGAGTGATGGAAAATTTTAGAGAACGGCTACGCCAGTGCATCTCAAATAACGGGCGATTCCTGGGTGATGTTATTTTCAAACCCTAGTGGTAAAAAATCTAGATTGTTAGTGCTTTTCGAAAACATAAAGCTTTTCTCTGAACACTGTGTCATTCGTTTATTAATTACCCTTTACAATGTGGGAGTCCAATCTGTCACACCCTGTATTAGAAAAATCTTTATTCTTTAATATCAGGAATAAGTCAGAATGAATTTACACCAGGGAAAGAAAGTATTTATTTTCCCCGAATGGTTAACATCAAGAGGATTTATCTTGCCCATGATCAACAAAATGTTCATTTATTTTGGTCTAGAATTCACAGCTCTCAGCCCGACAAACAACCTCGAAAAAAGGAATCGATTTAATTTAAAATCCAAACTCATAATCACATGCTACGGAAACTGAAAGTTGTAGATTCATAATTTATTAATTTACATTAAAGCTAAGAGTTCATATTTGAATAGAACTACAATAAAGCAATTAACATTGTTGCGGAATGCGGCATTACGCCTGAATTCCGTTCTGCGCAAGTACGCACTGAAGAAGTGAAGTGAAGAAGAGCAAAGGTAACTTTGATGTTCTTTAGTTTAGTTTAGTTCTATGTAATGTTCGCTCGTTGTGTCTAATAGCCTGTCATGTTTTCGTGTTTATTCGTTAAAACTAATTTGTAAATTAATGTTTTTAGTAATAGATGTCATTAATTAGCCAAAGGTCGTCCTGTTTCTTTGATTCGTGTGTCTCAATTTTTATTTAAATGAGGAAACAACTACACGGGCCATCAAGATTTTCAGGTAAGATAAGTTTCTTACCTAGCTTTTAATGACGAAGATATTTTTGAAGTTTAAATATTGCTCGGGACACAATATTTACTGGCATCCCTGCCGGGACGTTGAGTTGTTTTGAAATTGTTAATAATAGAATTGTTATCAGAATTACTGTTTAAGAATTATGGATTGAAAAAGTTCAGAACACCTATTCGATGTGCATTTACACGCATAGCTACTTTACTTGAGAACAATTTAAACGCCGAAGATAAAAATGTTGAGGAAATTGAAATTTTATATGCTTTCTCTAATGATGAACAACGTGATGGGGAAAGGTACTAAAACATCTCTATTTAAATTGTACGATAAGATTGAAACATACTTGAGATCGTTGAATATGTTGAGTATTTCTAGTTAAAATTATTCTTCAATTTTGTACCCATTAATTGAATCTTGTCTGCCCGTCGACATATTAAGAATTTGGGAAAGAAATTTAACTTCGATATCCTTGACATTTAATTCGAAAGACGAAAATGTTAATAAATTAGGTACTCTGATGAAATTTTTACGTCACGAAATCGAAAGCGATGAGAAAGTCAGATTAGCACGTAGCGGATTTAACCTTGATTCAGAAAACGTAAACAAATGTACTACGGCCGCGTCAGCTAAGAGGGAAAGAATTTTACCGACAGCTGCAGAATTGTTTAACTCTTCGGAAACGAAATGGGAAGTCTGCGTGTTTTGTAATCGAGTTGGTCATTCGAGTAATGTTTGTAGATATGCTGATAATTTATCTTACGAAGAGAAAAAACGGTTAATTCCCAATATACGGTGCCCCTTGTATTTCACTGCATTGGAACCGCCATCTTGGTTCCGTCTCCCGTCGCCAATTTGGCGATGGGAGACGGAACCAAGATGGCGGTTCCAATGCAGTGAAATAATATAAATGACAACATGCAGAACTTTCATTGAAAATTTATACAGAAAATGAAAAAATGAAGTTAAATAAGGGCAGTCGATTTTATTTTTTTAAATTTTTTGTCGCCCAAGCCGAACGCGTATTTTTGGAACGGGAAAGTCCGAAAAGTCCCAAAAATATGCATTTTTTAAACTGTACGACCACAATAAAACACAAAAACACACAAATACAAAAAATGAAAGCTGATAAATAATGAGAAATTTATTGTGTGTGGGGGGGCTGCCGCCCCCCCAACCCCCCGCTAAAAAAAAAGTCAGTATATTACAAATAATTCATTTAAATAGTCGATTTTATTTTTTTAAATTTTTGTCGCCCAAGCAGAACGCGTGTTTTTGGAACGGGAAAGTCCGAAAAGTCCCAAAATTACGCATTTTTAAAACTATACAACCACAGAAAAAGCACAAAAATACACAAATACAAAAAATGATGAGAAATTTGTTATGTGTGGGGGGGCTGCCGCCCCCCCAAACCCCCGCTAAAAAAGTCAGTATATTGCAAATAATTCATTTAAACAAATATAAAATACATCTTGGTTAAATATATCAGCAAGTAATAAAATGAAAGTTCTGCTTGTTGTCATTTATATTATTTCATGTTAAAATTAAAAAAAAACCAATTACCGGTTATTCACTTTCGGTATAGCTTCTTTTACGTTTTGTTGATTTTTCGATACACCCAATTCGTCTGTAATCCAAGAACACGGTGTTTTTTTTACCCATAAATAAGTTAATTTTAAAACCATAATTAAATCTAATTTACTCGCTTCGAACCGGGAACCACATCTAATGGATCTTTTAACGCAATGTTCAGATCTTTCCTCTCAGTTATAGTCATTTGCAAATTACAATTAAGACAATAATAAATATTAGCTATTAACTCAACATAAATACAATAATCTATAATAGTTCTCTTACCCGCATTTTGTAAATCTCGAAAAAAATCCAAATCAACCCTCCCATTCGTAAAAGAAGCCATACCTCGCAAATAAATGTACATCCGAACGCTGGAACTGCAATCCCGAAAAGAACGATTTAATTTTTTGAAACAGGCGCGTTATATAAAATCCAGATAACCCTCGTTTACAAGTAAATCACAAGCTCTGATTGGCTGCTAATTATTCAAATCGGAAGCTATACGAAACGGAACTATACTATCGGAAGCTTTAACTTAAAAGTATTTAACAACACAAACCACATTTGGCATTTTATCGTCAACTTGGCAAAAATCTAAAAAACATCGCCAAAAAAATATCGCCATCTTATTGAAATCGAGAGCAATAAATGGTTACCTTAAAAGCATTTAACAAACACAAACCACATTTGGCGTTCATCGCCAAATTGGCAAAAATCTAAAAAATCTAAAAAACTTATCGCCAAGCTGCGGCACCGTGTATTGGGAATGAGCCGAAAAAACAAATATTAATGAAAAATAATGCATGTTTTAGGTGTCTTGCAAAAAACCATGTTTTTCGTTTATGTAAAGCGAAAGTTCCACCTTGCGAGTTCTGTGGTGGTAAATCTCATTTTAAAGTTATGTGTACCAGAAAATTCAGTCAGGAATGCTCGAGCAAACCGCAACGTGTTGAAAGAGTAGAAACTGAAGATAGGAAGGACTCAGCTCTGTCCAATTAAACATCTACGCGTAAAGTTCTTTTGCAAACACTTATTGTTCGTTTGAGGGGTGAGAATAGAACGAAATATATAAGAGTGTTAATTGATTCTAGCAGTAGTAAATCCTACTTATCAAATTTCGCGAGATCGGAAATGGGATATAAATGCATTGCTGAAGAAAATTTGACTCACAGTTTATTCGGCGGCTTAGAAACTACAGAAACACACCAGAGATATTTGATTCGTCTAAGTGACTTTTCGGATAGATACAGATGTAATTTCGAGGTGTTAAACCAAGAAAAAATATGTTCCAAAATTCCAAAAATTCCACGGGAGAAATTTATCAGTGAAATTAAGAAGCAAAAAATTTTTCTGTCTGACTTGAATGATGAGGTAGATTTGTTATACCAGTTTTCTCCTGAAGAAATTCATGGGCTAATTGGGGCAGATGTTGTAGGTAAATTGTATACTGGGAACATAAAACAGTTACAATCTGGCCTAGTTTTGATGGGAACGCTGGGACTTAAGTGGAATTTAAAAAAGGATTCTTTGACGGTAGATTTACGAGATTACGCTGAAGACGATACACCCGTGAAAAAAAGGAAAATTCTGTCAGCTGTGCACAAGATTTTTGACCCACTAGGCTTCACTTGCCCTATTACGTTGGGGCCAAAGATTCTCCTACAAGAGTGCTGGAAATTGAAAGTGTCGTGGGATGCGGAACTTCCCACCTTCATTGTCAAAAAATTTGAAAGGTGGAGAAAAGATATATCTAAATTGAAAGAAGTAGAAATTCCGCGATGTCTTATACCCGTTTCTGAAGTACCGAGAAGTTTGACGTTGCATGTGTTCTGCGATGCAAGCAAAGTAGCATATGCTACTTGTGTTTTTTTTGAGATGCGAAACTGAAAATTCAACGACCTGTCAACTTGTTCAGGCAAGATGCAGAGTTGCTCCAATGAAGTCTCTATCCATTCCAAGATTGGAACTCCTTGCCTGCAGTATCGGCGCTAGATTAGCTCAGAGTGTGAGTAATGATCTAAAATTGGAGAATGTACCGAAATTTTCCTGGTCTGACTCGGCAAATGCTTTGTATTGGATCGAAGGAACTGAAAATTGGGCTCCCTTTGTTTATAACAGAGTGCATGAAATTCGTTCTCTAACGGACCCTGAAGATTGGCATCACGTGCCAGGGCATTTGAATGCCGCAGATATTCCATCTCGTGGATGTAGTGTTGAAGCTTTGGCTCAGACGAGATGGTGGGAAGGTGTGGACTGGTTAGCAAGACCACCGGAGAAATGGCCGAAATCAATCGCAGTCCCTGACTTCGCTGTAATCAATTCGGAAAAAAGGAAAACTGTCATTAGCGCAGCTAATCATGCAGATGCATCTGGGGAAAAGTATTATGACCGATTCTCCTCGTACGATAAGCTTCTTAGAGTTACTGCATGGATGTATCGATTTTTCACAAATTGTAAAGTTGAAAAGTGTAACCGAATTACTGGCGACTTAATACTCGAAGAGATAAATAGAGCAGAAGTCACAGTGTTGAAAATTGTACAGTACGAATCATTTTCAGGAACTGATGATAAACACTTAAAAGCGCTTCAGTGTTATGTAGATTCAAATGGAATTTTGAAAGTAAAGACCCGAATCTTAATGAGAAAAGATACAAAAAATTTCAGATATCCGACAATATTGCCTTCGCGTCATCCAGTTGTAGAAAAAATTATTCAGACCAGACATGCTAAATTAAATCACGCTGGTGTTCAAATTCTGATGAGTGACTTAAGAGAAGATTTTTGGATTCTTAAATATCGGAAAGCCGTAAGAAATGTAATTAGAACATGTGTACGATGTAAACTATTTAACTCGCGCCCTAAACCGACAGTCGAAGCACCCCTCCCAGAAGATCGCGTAAAGGAAGCTGCGGTGTTCGAAGTCGTCGGAATAGATTACGCTGGCCCATTAATTCTAAAAAGTGGTCAGAAAGCCTGGATAGTTATTTACACATGTGCTGTTTTCAGAGCTATTCATTTAGAAGTTGCAACTGCCTTAACGACGGACAATTTTTTACAAACATTTTGGAGATTTATTGCCCGAAGAGGTAGACCAGCTATTGTCTATTGTGATAATAGAACTAACTTTACAGGTGCAGATAATTTGTTGAAACGAATCGATTGGAATATTATTTCCCAGTACAGTACAAGCCAAAAAATTGACTGGAAGTTCATTTCCCCCATCTGCTCCATGGTGGGGTGGATGGTGGGAACGTCTTGTTGGTATGATCAAAGAAATACTACGAAAAGTTTTAGGACGGTCGTTCCTGAATTTCGAAGAAATGACAACCATCCTCTGTGACACCGAGAGCATTATAAATAGCCGTCCAATAACTTATGTTTCTGATGATGTGAATGATCTCACCCCTCTCACACCTTCCATGTTTTTACAGGAACTCAAAGAATCGCGAACTCCTGATTTAGACAATTTAGATTCATTGTCTCTTAATAAAAGACTCACTTATAGACAAAGAATTAGAGAATATCTACGTAAAAGATTCCGAATAGAATATTTAGGACATTTAAGACAATCATCTAAGAATGCTAAAAATAACAAACGAATCCAAATCGGAGATGTAGTTTTAGTTTCTAGCGACAACGCCAAGAGATTAGATTGGCCTATGGCCAGAGTTACAGACGTTTATCCTTCAAAAGATGGTTATATCCGGCTTGTTAAAGTTAAAATGAAAAATGGCGAGTTTCTTCGTCCAGTGCTTCGACTGATACCTTTAGAAGTTACTGAAGAAGATGTGCAGACCGAACTTACTCCGGTCACTGACTCGTTTGCTGCAGATCGGACAATTGACAATGGGACTCATCAAGGTGATGTAGACTGTTCAGCACCCGATCACGGACTTAGACGATCCCGATACGGACGATTATTGAAACCTACAATTTGGGTTTGAGTTTCTCTGGATCGAAACTCAAAGGTGGGAGTATGTTGCGGAATGCGGCATTACCCCTGAATTCCGTTCTGCGCAAGTACGCACTGAAGAAGTGAACTGAAGAAGAGCAAATGTAACTTTGATGTTCTTTAGTTTAGTTTAGTTCTATGAAATGTTCGCGCGTTGTATCTGATAGCCTGTCATGTTTTCGTGTTTATTCGTTAAAACTAATGTGTAAATTAATGTTTTTAGTAATAGATGTCATTAATTAGCCAAAGGTCGTCCTGTTTTTTTGATTCGTGTGTCTCAACTTTTATTAAAATGAGGAAACAACTACCCGGGCCATCAAGATTTTCAGGTAAGATAAGTTTCTTACCTAACTTTTAATGACGAAGATATTTTTGAAGTTTAAATATTGCTCGGGACACAATAAACATCTTCTTCATCCTTGACAGCAGAACAGAAATAGCATTCTGCGTGTAACAAATATTAACAAAACGTTCTAAAATTTCATCCGTGTCCACTGTACTATCTTAACGAAGGGCATTCTGTATTTATAACTTGCTTCGAAATAAATCTGCTACTGACCCATATCTGTCCACAAACCTTTTACTTCAAAATTAAATGTGACAGCCACTATTACTCATGAATTTTTTAAATATATGTAATACGTTTTTATCGGTTATTAAAAATTAAGAAGATGAGGTTTGACAAAACAATACATATATACATATATTTATAGTGGTTTTCTTTCTTTTTTTTGTCTATTGCCGAGGCACTTCGTCGTGAAACATTCACCTTTTGTTATTCACCCCGATTAACTGGCTTCTTTATTGTGGCTCACCCCTGTAGGTGGGCCAGCATTGTTCCCTATGAGGGGGATGACACGGAAGCGTCTAAGCCAGGCGTGTTTAACCTGCGGCCAGCGCATGGTATAGCAAATATAAATCATTCCAATGTTGATGTTGTGTTTCACCATTTTTCTAATCCTAATGCAATTAAAATTAATTCAAAATCATATTTATTTGTTATAAAGCCATTCATACACCATGTTTATATTACAATTCATGCCTCTATAACACTAAACTTGATTACATACAAAATTGCATCCTTGATATTTATCAACTATTAAGGCGATACACGCCAAATCTGGTGCCGCCTTTGCCGCAATCTCGCATTTGACTTGGCGAGTTTTGAAGGAGAAAGAAATTCCCCTTTACCGAACGCGGCAGCAGCAGTTTTCTGCTGCGCAGTTTTCTACTGCTTTTATTTAAAGATTTTTTTTATTAGGTATGGATTTCTTTATATGATTTTCTTGTTACTTGAACATGTTAATCTAAATTCTTTATTTGAAAACGTAATGTACTTAATTCCACTATGTTTTCACGATTTAACATTACTATTGTAATGATGCGCCTTCGAATAGATGGATATATCGTACAAATTATTAAAAAGAATAAGTTAATTCGAAGGCTGTATCATTACATGAATGCGGTTACTTTGAAGCGATGGAGACGAGGCGGCAGGTGTTTTGAAAGGCGAGGTGGTCCGAGGCTGTATTGCAGAGAAAGGAGCGTTCAGCGGGGAAAATGAGATCGCTAGACGAAGATAAGAGAGATGTCTCCAAGGATGACAGAATACCACAAAGGACGTTTGCTTCCAATTTTACGAAGCGGCATTCGATGGCAGCGTGGGATTTGGTGTACGAACGCCATGAAAGGAAACCGCAAACGTAGTGGGTGGTTTTCGGCTTTAGTACTCTCAACATTAGAGGGGCATCGGAGAAACAGGGGCGGAAGTCTTATAGGCAAATAAAAATCGATCTAGGCTAGAATTGGTCTGAAGAAATAAAAAAGGGGGTAGCCAAGGACAGAGGAGGAGCTTCAAAATAAATATAAATTGAGGACTTTGAAAAATAAAGTAATCTCTCTCTCTCCTCTGCATCATCCAGACCTAGACTCTGGAAGGCTCTTCTGTTGACTGGAACTCTGTTTTTCGATCCTGTTTTGGGATATCTCATGAAGAGATATTTTGATTTTTGGCGTATCGGGAAGGAAGTTGCAATTCCCCCTTGCCTATATAGAGAGAGGTAAGCTCCGTTAGTTTATGCGAAAATAAATTGGTGTGTGTGTGCGTGGAGAAGCAGCGCTGCCGTGGTAAACATCCTAGCCGAGAAAAGCGACTATCATCGAGCCGACATCTGAAGGAAGACGACCAGTGCCCCGGGCTAATGCAAAACTGTGTGAGTCAAATGATTTTGATATTTTTGAAACGGATCAGTGTCTCGGTTAGGAGTCATTTTAAATCTTGTGGTGTACAAATAGGTTAAAGAGATTAGTTAGTAGGGGTAGATGGTTAAAATAATTTTGTGCTCCCTTACTTTACATGGTTATCAAGAGTGATAATTTTAGAAACTTGTTTTTTTGTTCTGAATATTAGTGATATACATGTGAAAAAGTATTGTGTTACGAAGGTTTTTTTAAAGTAAAATGTAAAAAATTGTATAAATGTGTAAATAAATTTAGTTTAAATTTAGTTTAAAATCTCTGTCTTATTGATTGCTTCCATAACTTCTTATTTCTGTTCGTTAATCGCTAATTACGTCCTGTACCACGGGTTATAATAAAATAATTCTAAAAAACACAACGCAACCCAAATACCCCTTTGAAAATTAATTGTACTACCCAAATAACTCACGCCCTATAATTAATTTTTACGGTCAATACGACATATGGTTGACGAGACCAGTTTAAAAATTTTTGTTGTTAAAAATTTTTTTCTAGTTATATAAAAAATTTTCGTTAGGTGCATGATAGCCGGAACTCTGTCTCATGGTGTGTTAGAGACTGTTAGAAAATTTTTTTTTGTTTTCAAGGTGAAGGGAGCCGCGCATTAAAATTTAGTTTGAAAGCGCGCGATGTTTGAAATTTAAATGTGTATTTACCATATTTAATATTGAAGGTATACGAAAAATTGTATGAAATTAAAATTTGAAATTTATGAAAACAAATAATTGTTGTAGAGATAATATGAGGCATTTGATATATTGAATATGTTGAATTGATTAGAAGAGTAAATGATATAACTAGTTTGATTTATGTGTGATAATTGTGAAGATTTGATTGATTTTGGTACATGTGTTTCGATATATTGCAGTAAATTAATATTCTGCATATTGAGGAGTATTTTTGGATACAAATTTAAATTGAAGGAGTTTAGATAAAAGTAAGAAAAATTGATATTGATATATGTTTGAAGTGTTTATTGATATATGATTTAAAGTGATTGAATTTATTTAAGACGAAGATTTAGAAATAGTGTGAATTGTTAGAACGAGTTTATGACATTAGAGCTTATATTGATTTCAGTAGATAGATAGTGGTGTTTAGTTTTTTTGATAACTAATTAAAGTAAGGAATATTTAATGAAAAGTTTTGAATAGTTGAGAGTGTGTAACTTCATTAAAATCAGTAGAACGATATTTGAGAAATATTTCGAAAAGTAGAAGTGTTTTGTGTGAAGAGAAAGAGAAGTTATAGTTATATGATATTTGAATTAAGTACAAGCATTTGATTAGTTGAGTAGTAATTAGTACGATTGTGCATAATTTAATTGATGAAAAGTTAAGAGTGTTTAAATATATATAGTATATTTGAATTGTGTTGTGATAGAGATATTTAAATTTGTGATTATTATATATTGATTGTGTATATTTGTATTTTGGGGAAAAATATAGCATTATTGAAAAATTAAAATTTGGTGTAAGGAAGTAATTAGTGAGTAATCAGAAGTATAAAATTAGGAGTTTGAGTTAGAATTTTGGTCATAATAGCGGGAATGGAGTCGCTGATTCCAATATTTAGTGGCAGCAGGAAAGAGTGTTTTGAGACGTTTTTTAAAAAATTTCGTCTAGTTGCTGAGGAGGCTAAGTGGTTAGAAGGTGCGAAATCACTATATTTTAGCTCTCGGTTAACGGGTGACGCACAGAAAACATGGGATAGACTCGAGAAATCAGGAGAGGAAGAAGTAGTGTTTGCAGAAGTCTTAGCAGAATTTAAAAAATTCTATGGCGGAAAAGCAGAGGGGGTTAAATCGTTGTTTATTGAGGAAAATGTGTTAGAAGAGGGTGAAGAAATTAATTCATTGAAATTACGAATTGAATACGTGGTAAAAAATTTTTTTTTGAAAAATAAGGTGAATTTAAAGTCCGAGGATGGTAAAAAAATGTTTGATAGCAGGGCGCTGGAACTATTAATAAAGGCTTTGCCGGGAAATTTAGCAGAAAAAATTTGTAGAGAGGGATTCGAGTCGTTTGATAAGGCGGTAAAAGTGTTGGAAGAAGAAGAGGCGGCGGCTAAAAGAATTAGGGAATTTAACCCCATGGGAAATTTAGAAAAAGGAGATTTCTGTTATGAGAAAAGGCTGAAACAAAAAGATGAACAAATTGCATTACTGGAGAAAAATTTAAATTTAATGCGGATAGAGACAAACAAGGAAAATTACAAAAATAATAATAGAGTGGTTCGCAGGGAATATTGTACTTTTTGTCGGATGTATGGGCACCATGAAAATTATTGTAGGAAAAGGTATGCACGGGATAGAAGTTTGAATGAGCATAAAGGTAATAGCTTTCGAGGAAGGGGAGCGCATTCGCAACGGAATTTTATTAGGAACCAAAAAGATAAAAGGCCGCATTTTTTAGTGTAAGAGGAGGAGTTTTACAAAATTACGATGTTCCGTCTGTCCATAACAATTTAAAACGGAATGATAAGTTTGAAGGGGGTCAGAAGTTAAATCCATTAAGGGTAATGTCGGTTAGACATAGGTTACATCAGAATCAGGTTCAAAATGGCGATTTATATGAGAACGTACCAGCTATTAAAATACATTTAGTCCCTAATACCCAAAATTTTGTGTTGCTTGATACACGGGCGTCGATAAGTATTTTGTCACACGGTACATTTGATAGCGCGAAGAGATTAGGTCTAAAATATAAACATGTGGCAAGAAAGGTCAGGATTTCAACAATTAATGGCAGGGCGTTGGACTATTCAGGGTGTGCTGACATTAATTTCAAAATTGAAACCAAAACTTTTAGCAATAATTTTTTCTTAACTGTCAAATTAGACGGAAATCCAGAATATCAAGGAATCTTAGGAGCGGATTTTTTTGAAAAATATAACACGGTCATAAATCTGGGGCAAAAGAAATTAAATATAAATGGACACAATTTTAAAATTTTTGAAGGAGGTGACGAAGTAGACATTGAGGACCAAAATCAGGTAATTAGAATAGCTAGTAAGGTGGAATTAGATCCTAATGTCGAAAAATTGGTACCGGTCAAAGAAAATCTGGATATGACTAAAATATATAAAATGGGTTTCAGACAGAAGGAATTTGAAAGTGATCAGATAGGATGCGGAGATAGATTAGTGAGCAGAGATAAGAAACGACACTTGAAAATGAAAAATAATGCAGGTTTCGGATTATGTTGAATAAACGTTCAATTGTAGGGGAAGTTTTTTGGAAAACTGAGAAGCCAGAGGATAAGCGAGAACAAGGTTCAGAGGGTATAACGCAGAGAACTAAAGTCAAAGGGGAGATAAAGACCGATAAAAATGACGCACACAATGATAAAAATAAAATCAGTGATGAGGGAAAAATAAATTATATTAAAGAAAGCAAGGTGCAGAAGAATTATTCAGATACGGGTAATATTGCAAGCTATAGTGGAAATAAGATAGAGGTGAACAAGGAAATTTAGATGCATACAGTTCAATATGCTAGGAGCCAATTAAATAAACAAACTGAGATAAGTAATCCTGAGGTTAGGAGAAAGAATAAGGGGACGGTGAATAATGAGGAACGAATTGAGAAGGTAAATATGATAAGGGATTAAATAGTCAGAGGAAATAAAATACAAAAAATTGAGGTTGATTCGCGAATAATTCAAGCAAGAGAAAAAGAATTTAATATTGGGGATTTTCAATTAGATCATATGCCTAAGATAATGAGGGAGAAATTTAAAATATTGTTAATGAGAAATAAAATGATATTTTCAAAAAGTTTTGAGACGATGGGATGCACTGACAAGATAAAACCTAAAATTCATTTAAGACATGAACGGCCGATATCACAAATTCCCTTACCTATCCCTCAAAAATTAAAAGGAAAAGTACAAATGGAACTTCAAAAATTAGAAAATGCAGGAATCATAGAACGAATAAACTCGTTATATGCGTCACCTTTAGTGATCGTAAATAAAAAAGATTCGGAGAAAATTAGGATTGTGTGTGATTTTAGATTACAAAATCAAATAGCAGAGTCGGACTCGTATTCACTGCCAAAAATATTTGAAATATTAAATGATTTATCTGGATCAAAAGTTTTCGCCAAAGTAGACTTGCATAGTGCGTTCCACTAGGTGCTATTACCACCAGAGCAAGGAGAATTATTTGCATTAGTGAGCGAGTTTGGGAATTTTCATTATAATCGCCTAGCGTTTGGCTTTAAAAACTCATCAAATATCTTCCAAATGGTGATGGATAATGCGTTACAAGGTTTAAAAGAATTAAAAAATTTTCCCTACGTCGACGATGTTGTAATAGGAGCAAATGATTTAGAAGAATTATATGAAAAATTAGAAATTTTATTTGAGAGATTTAAGATAAATAACTTAACAATTTTGGCGGAAAAATGTATGATAGGGGTGCCGGAACTCACGTTTTTGGGTTTTAGAGTGGGAGAAAAAATTTTGGCGCCAACAGAAGAAAATGAAAAAAAAATTCTTAATTTTCCGATACCGGACACGATTAGAAAAATTAAAAGATTTCTTGGCATGGCCAACTTTTACCGTTCCCTAATTCCGAAATAGGCAGAGCTTGCTAAACCCTTAACTGATTTGACAAGGAAAGGAGCTAAATTTAGGCAAAACGACAAAAATTTCATAAAAGACTTCAAGAAATTAAGGGAGGCATTTTTTAATCCACCATTCATTAGACAACCAGATTTTAACAAATTTATATAAATACGGACGCCAGTAAAATAGGAATTGGAGGGATTTTAATGCAAAGGGACGATGAAGATGCACAATTACACCCTATAGCGTACTTTTCAAGGGCCTTAAATGATGATGAGAGCAAATACCCCCGTTAAAATTAGAATTAATGGCTATACATAACAGCATAATTCATTTCAAACATTATGTATATGGGACAAGTTTTGGCATTTTATCTGATCATAAACCCCTAGAAAACTATAAGCATCGGGAAAATCCAAGAAACTTGATAACAAGGTGGTTACTCGATTTGGCAAATTATGACTTTTCGTTTGAATATATAGAAGGAAATAAAAATGTCGTAGCAGACTATTTAAGTAGGTATCTGGGGACAGAAAAGGCTAATGAGAGTAAGGACAACACAGAAAACGCATTGATACGCGAAAAAAAGGAAATAAATTGCGTAAAAATAAGTAAAGGGAATAACAAGGAAAAAATGAAATTTCGGCAGATAGGTTACCTCGAGGTAGTTTAATACAAAGGGATAAACAAATTAGGGAGAATGCTGAAATTTTGCATAGACAGGCAGGTGATGATAAAATGGGCACGAAGACTTCCGGGAATGAAAATTTAGAGATAAAGACAGAACAACAAAATAAAACCAAAACAAATGTAAAGGATGTAGATAATAATGAATGTTCGGATGTATATATTAATGTTATACGGAATGAAAATTGGGGAGATGTGTTGTCTGAAGAAAACATCGCATGGGAGCAAGATCAAGATGAGAAATTATATAAAATTAAAAATGAAATTAGGTCGGGAATGAATTTAAATCAAGTTAGGAAAACTAATTATTATCTGGAGGAGGAAAGAAATCTACTATTATACTTGACAAAAAAACAAGAAAATCAAGAGACTTATTTTAATAAAAGAAAAATAGTCTTGCCCAGAAAGCTTCAGCGTTTTGCGATTGAAAAGGCTCATGGGTCGCATCTAGGGATTCAAAAGACTTTTAATTTTATTAGAAAAGGGTTGTTTTGGTCCGGATATTATGAAGACATTAAAAACTTCTTACAATCGTGTAAAACATGCACGAGAGTGAAAGGTCACGCGACAAAGAGACAATTTGGAAATGTGCCAGTGCCTACGCGGCCGTTAGAATTCATATCAATGGATATTTTAGGGCCTATAACGAAATCACAAAAGGGGAATAGATATAATCTGACAATTCTCGATCATTTTTCAAGATTTTTGGTATGTTACCCTCTTTCATCGATGTCAGCCGAAGACACTGCAGAGGCGCTTTTAGATTATATATCCAAGTTTGGAATTCCGGGGATAATTTTAACAGATAATGGTTTGAATTTTAAGGTGCATTTATTAAAAAGAATTTATGAAGTCTATAAAATACAGCCAAAATTTACGAGCTATTTTAACCCTCAGTGTAATGGAAAGTCAGAAAGAATAAATTTTAGCATAAAAAGGGCTATAAACGCAGTTCTGAAGGATACAATAAATTGGGAACCGTATTTGGGTGTGCATACAAGTTTATATAATGGTCAATTTCACCCATCGACGGGATTTAGCCCAGACATCATAATGTATGGCTGCGAAAGGAATAGATTATTAAATATATCAAAAGATCAGACAGAAAGTTACGATTCGATAAAAACCTACGTTCAATATCGGATTGAGGAGATAAAAAATAATTATGAGATCGCTCATGAGAATCTAATAATCGCGCAAAATAAACAGAATGAAAGGCAATCGAAAAAGGCGTGTGATTCAATGATAAGGGTAGGTCAGGAAGTATTTTTAAGGGAAGGAAAAACAAATTTCGGGAGTTTAAAGTATGTAGGCCCCTTAAGGGTGACAAATAAAATTAGTGAATATGTGTTTGAAATTACAGATACTAATAAACCGGATAAGGTTTTGAGAGTAAATGTAGATAGATTGTGTGGAATGGCAGAGAGGAAAGAACATTTGATTGAGAAATCAGGGAAAGAGAATGAGGATGATGAACAAAGGGAATTTACGTTTGACGCGTACGAAAACATAAAAAACCCCGATTTGGAATTGCCCATAATATTTCGTTTCCCCCGTACATCAAAAATAAACCAACGGGAGACAGAAAATTGCGAGAACAGGGTTGTCAATGATGCTATTTCTAGTACGGAAGAACAGAGTGAAACAGAGGCAGTCGAAAAGGGTCAGGAAATAGAAAAAGGTGTTGAAGTTAGCAGAAATGCGCCGGAGAAGCCGAATCATGGATATTTTTTGAGACCCCGAAAAAATTAAAATATACGAGGTCAGGCGAGCCCAAAATATAGCGATCGGCGAGGAGTGAGTCCAGTAGATTTGGTTAAGAACTGAACAATAGGATAGATTTTTCCGTGCAGAGACAGCTCAGTGGGGGAGATTTGGGTGTTTTCGCACAATAGGAGTTTCGAGCGGGTTTTTCCACGGCAGGAGAAAAAAAAGGGATCTTTGTTTGGGAAACAAATTGAGCAGGACTGGTTTTGAGGGAGGTTTCGTAGGGGCGAATTACGGTTGAAAATAAAAATCGAGGACAAATTACGCGATTTTTTCTCTCGGATTGGAGGTAAAAAGATAATAAATAAATTTGGTTAGAGATCTCTTATTAAATTTAGAACTTCAGGTCTAAATTATCTAGAGATAGGTGGTTCACGGAATTCAGTAATTGGAACAAAATTGCGGGAAAATACATTAAAAATAGGATATACAAAATAGATACAAAATAAGGTGAGCAATAAATAATGCGTAGGTAAAATTAAAAATAATGGAAGTGAATGGGGCTTTTAGAAAATGAACGGAAATCCTGGCCAGATTTGTATTCATTTATCTAAGAAGCTGGGAAGATACAGAATAAGGGAGCAATAAATAATGGGATCTGTGGATAGTATGAGAGTTTAGCATAAATGAGAAAAATAAGAAAGAAATAAAGTACACATAAAACAAGCAATCGAAAAAAAATATGAATAAATTAAATGAATATGATGTCAGTTATGAAAATTCGTCGACAACGGGGTTAATGATCAATGGATACAAAGAAAAACGGAATAAAATGTAACTTACCTGAGTAATAGAGAGATATGTGGAGTACAGCAGCGGAGTTGGGAAGTAGAAACAATATTAAATCCATCGGGAGTGGCACACAGTTATGGAAATTTCGGCGAAGGGAGATTATCGGTAGCAATGAGTGGATTTCAGTTACATGAAAAAAAAAATAAAAAATGTAACAAGTGATTGATAGTTTGGTTTTGAGAATGTAGTAATCTCAGATAGAGAACAAAGCAAGCTGAGGGCGCAAAATGTAGAAACTGGAATAAAAGTATTAGATATGGTTTAATACGAAATAAATAAAAATAGAAAATAAAATAAAATGAAAAAGAAAAAAAATCATAAAAAGATTGAAATGATACAAAGTAGTGAGTAAATTAATAGATTTAAATGCAACCACGTGAACGGCGAGTAATCAAACAAAATCTAGAAAAAAAGAGATATTTCACTACAAAATTTCAAAATAATCTCGGAATATGCAAGCAATCATATGAATAGTATTAAAGAGAAATAAAAATGATACTTAGACATAGAATTAATCCTGGATGAGATGTGATTGAAATCCAGAAAGCTTAGGTACAAAATCGTGGAAAGCACGAGGTGAAAGATTCACACCTTACACCGTTTGACCAGTTATGAATGGGGAGTTGTAATGGCACGACGTTAAAAAATAATTAGTACCAGGTGTGCCTGGACGAAACCAGTTTAGGTGGAGGTAGGAACCGTTTGGGACTGGGGTTATTGTGTAAAAACTGAGAATGGGCGAGAATTTAGGTGAACGTAGCTAACCGGATAAACATAAAATAATGAATTATCAAAGGCTGAGCGAAGTTTTCAGTTCGGGTACGCAAAACGTTGAGGATGGTACTGCAGCAAATATTACAGGAAGTTTTGGTCAAAGGGAATTTAAACAAAATAGGTGTGAGGGTCAAAAATAGAATGTACATATTTTGCGATATAAATAAATAGTTTGACCACGTGTTAGTATGAGTGGAAATGTTGGGCTAAAATAATGAATAAATGTTTAGAGTTTCGTGCGGTGCAAATATCGCGGGAGTTAGGAACTATGAATAGTAACATGTATTTTGTGTATATGTCATTTGCAAAGTGTTGAAAAAAAATTTTTTTTAAGTGAATTATAGAGAATCATGTGCAAATTAGATTGAAAGTGTAAAGTCAGTATTTATGTGCAAAAGTGTTTTGAAAAATGTATTGAAATATATAGTTTTAGATAGAAATGTTCATATGGCAAATACATGTAGATTTAATTAATTCTTTTGAATGTAATATAATAATAATAGAAAGGAAAATCTAGTGTATGGTTGATAGTGATTTGGCACTGATCTTTTCAAAATGTGATAACTACTTCATGATGAATGATAGGATGTGTGGTTTAAACAGATTAAAATTATACAAGATGGTGAAATATTTTTCGAAGAGACGGCAAAGGACAGTCATTGGCATGATACAGATAATTTGCAGCTTATTACAGTGTTTCATTGTGTTGTCAGCACGACATAGAGACTCGAGAACTGTCGAACTTAATGGTACAAACATAAACTGTGTGAAAGAAAAAAATATTGCATCGTCAAAATATAAAACATTTGTTACAAGAAAACAAAAAACTTTCTCATTAAGAATAATGTTTCAAATTTACTTTTCAGGTTTTGGATGTAAAATGGCATTATAAAAATGTGTAACTGGTTTTTGAAGTTCAAAAATTGTATAAAAGTATGTATATATACATTAGGAAGTGTTCTGTAAAACTTTGCGAGGAAGGGAGCGCAGAAGGAAATCTGTTTTAGAAAATGGATGATGAACTTTGGTTTTGGTTTTGAGGTTGCAAAAGTTTGGTTTCGGTTTTGAGGTAGAATTGTGAGAATTAGTGTTGCGAGAATTCGGTGGAGATGATGGAGTGTTGCGTGAGGTTGTAAGGAAGAGACTTTGGTTAAGAAGTGTGAGAAATAGTGTTGCGGAAATTTGATGGAGAGGATGGAGTGTTGCGTGAGGGTTCGAGGAAGAGACTGTGTAAGAAGTAAAGGCAATGGTGTGTGAGTTTTTTTGAAGGAAGGAGTGTTGTTAAGGTTTCGAGGAAGGGAGCGTATGTAATGATGCGCCTTCGAATAGATGGATATATCGTACAAATTATTAAAAAGAATAAGTTAATCCGAAGGCTGTATCATTACATGAATGCGGTTACTTTTGAAGCGATGGAGACGAGGCGGCAGGTGTTTTGAAAGGCGAGGTGGTCCGAGGCTGTATTGTAGAGGAAGGAGCGGTCAGCGGGGAAAATGAGATCGCTAGACGAAGATAAGAGAGATGTCTCCAAGGATGACAGAATACCACAAAGGACGTTTGTTTCCAATTTTACGAGGCGGTATTCGATGGCAGCGTGGGATTTTGTGTACGAACGCCATGAAAGGAAACCGCAGACGTAGTGGGTGGTTTTCGGCTTTTAGTACTCTCAACATTAGAGGGGCGTCGGAGAAACAGGGGCGGAAGTCTTATAGGCAAAAAAAAATTGAGGTAGGCTAGAATTGGTCTGAAGAAATAAAAAAGGGGGTAGCCAAGGACAGAGGAGGAGCTTCAAAATAAATATAAATTGAGGACTTTCAAAAATAAAGTAATCTCTCTCTCTCCTCTGCATCATCCAGACCTAGACTCTGGAAGGCTCTTCTGTTGACTGGAGCTGTGTTTTTCGATCCTGTTTTGGGATATCTCATGAAGAGATATTTTGATTTTTGGCGTATCGGGAAAGAAGTTGCAATTCCCCCCTTGCCTATAGAGAGAGAGGTAAGCTCCGTTAGTTTATGCGAAAGTAAATTGGTGTGTGTGTGCGTGGAGAAGCAGCGCTGCCGTGGTAAACAACCTAGCCGAGAAAAGCGACTATCATCGAGCCGACATCTGAAGGAAGACGACCAGTGCCCCGGGCTAATGCAAACATGTGTGAGTCAAATGATTTTGATATTTTTGAAACGGATCAGTGTCTCGATTAGAAGTCATTTTAAATCTTGTGGTGTACAAATAGGTTAAAGAGATTAGTTAGTAGGGGTAGATGGTTAAAATAATTTTGTGCTCCCTTACCTTACATGGTCATCAAGAGTGATAATTTTAGAAACTTGTTTTTTTGTTCTGAATATTAGTGATATACATGTGAAAAAGTATTGTGTTACGAAGGTTTTTTTAAAGTAAAATGTAAGAAAATGTATAAATGTGTAAATAAATTAAGTTTAGTTTAAATTTAGTTTAAAATCTGTCTTATTGATTGCTTCCATAACTTCTTATTTATGTTCGTTAATCGCTAATTACGTCCTGTACCACGGGTTATAATAAAATAATTCTAAAAAACACAACGCAACCCAAATACCCCTTTGAAAATTAATTGTACTACCCAAATAACTCACGCCCGATAATTAATTTTGGACGAGCGATACGACAACTATGTTTGGAATATTTCGACAGCACTGATTATGAGCGCGTTTTTCTGCCGTCTACTTGCTACTCGAATGCGCTAGATTTCTGTCTTATGTTGGTACCACACCAATAGAAATTTGTTAGATGAACATCACTATTTACGATAGATTTTTGAAGAGCACACATTTATAATCCTTTTTTTATTATTCCAGTTTTGTTTTAACAGATTAATATATTGTAAATAATTGTGTATTGATAGGCTGACAATATAAAAATATAATAATATAGCTGTGAAAGTTAAAACTTATTTTGCTAACTAGATGGTGTATTTTATATCTGGTGCAGTACAATTCATATGTTTAATAAGAGAAAGTAAGTTAAAATTGTTATTCTCATAAAATTGATTTCAACATTATTACTTCATTTTATAAAATTTCTTTGCAGATCCCATAAATGGCGTTATTAAAACAAAAGCGAAAAATTCAAGATGAAAATAGGACATTGAATGATTCTTGGACAAATGACTATTTTTTTATTAACTACAAAAATTCACCTTTGTGCTTAATTTGTTCTGAGAAACTTGGTGTGATAAAAGAATACAATATTAAACGCCACTACATGCAAAAACACGGAGAAAAATATGAAAAGTTTACACGTCAGTTAATCCGAATATGGAGATGTCATTTATTTAGCGAAGGGCGTTGGTTCAGCAAGGCAAAAGTTTTGCAAAGATTTTACGATCTTTTAGAAGAAATAGTTTTTTTTATGGATCAGAAAGGCAAACCGATTGAAGAACTTAATAACACTGCATAGATTGCTGATCTTGCGTTTCTGGAGGATATTACATCTCACCTATCCGATTTAAACATAGAAATGCAAGGCAAAATTCTTAGCAAAGCTATCACTTTGGGAAAAGCAGTTGGAAAAAATAATGCATTCAACTTTGTCAATTTACAATCTCGCTCATTAGCAAACTTGAATATGTATGCAAAGAAAATAAAAGAATTAAAAGTTGAATTTGAGGAACGATTCACAGCATTTCTCAATAAAGAAGAAGTTCGAATTTTTACTTCGCTATTCTTTTTAAATATTGATGATGTGCCAGATGATTTGCAAATGGAAATAATAGAATTTCAATCCAACTCAGAACTGAAGGATATATTTAATAGCAAAGATCTTGTAGATTTTTATAAAAATTATATTTTATTCAAACAATTTCCAAAACTTCGAAAATTTGCCTCACGAATATTGTCGCTCTTCTCAACAACGTATGTGTGTGAACAATTTTTTCTTTGATGAAATTAACTAAAACATCAAAACGGAGTGTGTTGACTGATACAAATCTTAAAAATACATTGTGATTGGCTTCGAGTAGCATACCACCGAATATAGCAGGCATATTATAAAGACACCAAATTCAAAAATCACATTAAGTTCGAGTTCATTCAAAATTACCAAATCACAGTGCATACCAAGATTATAATATTATATACAATGTATTTTTCATTTTCATAATAAAACTAAACTTTTGAATGTAGTTGGCTTTTTTATGCGGCCCGCCTGCCTTCAAAAAATTTACCGTGTGGCCCAGATGTTGCAAAAGGTTAAACACCCCTGGTCTAAGCCATATTCGAGATTCGAACCCAGGCCCACCGCGTGGCAGCTTAGAAATCTAACCACTATACCACGTGGTGGGCGGCATATATATATATATACACTGCTTGACAATTGCTAAGGAACAGTCACATTTTTAGGAATATTTCATAATAGACATTGATTGAAGAAATGAAACTAAGTACATATTTAGTAGAGATACTGTGCATTATTTATTATGCAAAATGGTACAGATTTTGCCACATGGAAAAAGAAGTAAACGAAAAACAAAAAAGATGTTCTTTGGAGCATTTCCAAACAGCCAGAAAAAATGGATCTTCCTGCCAGAATGAAACAGTTATGAGTACCTTAGTAAGGTGTGTGACCTCCTCGGACACTAGTGCACATTGTGTAACTGATTTTCATGCTGTATACTAAAGTACTGAGGGGTCCTTGGGGGCATATTGTCCCATTTCTCTCTCAAGGCAATTTTCAGTTCTTGCATGTTTCGGGGAGGGCGAGTTGTTTGAGAAACATGTCTGCCAAGAGAATCCCATGCACGCTCTATAGGATTTAGGTCACGAGAGTAAGAAGGCCATGTCATACGTTCAATATTTTCACTTTCTAGTGTGTCCGATACTTCGACGATCCTGTGTGGGCGCGCATTGTCGTCCATAAACAGAAAATCTGGACCTATCGCACCCCTAAAAAGACGAACATGATCCAGAATAATCTCTCTGCAATACTGCTGCGATGTAACAGTACCTCGCTCAAAGATCTGAAGCGGTGTTTTGCGATTGTACCTAGTGCCTGCCGACACCATCACGCCTTGGCCATACCGATGACGTTCCTGAACATTCTGTGGTGCATAACATGTTCTCCTCTTTCTCCACACTAACTGGTGGCCAGAATCACTTGTCACAGTGAAACGAGATTCGTCAGAGAACATCACTCTGGACCACTCCTGCTGACCACAACCAATATGTTCCTTACACCAACGTAATCTTTCTCGACGATGGCGTGGTTGAAGTGGGATGCATTGAACAGGCTTCCGTGCATACAAACCAACCTGATTTAATCATCTAGAAATGGTTCTGGCTGATAGATTTGTACCGGTAGCGGTTGCAAGGTCTGCAGCTATCTGACTAGGAGTTAGATGTCTGTTCCTTCTCGGCACTAGGGATACATATCGATACTCTTGAGGTGTGGTGTTTCTTCCACGACCATCTGCATGCTTTCGCAGAGCATTTTCACATACAGCGGCCTTTTTTAATCGCTATATGTCACTTTTTGCCACTCTCATTACTCTGGCCACTGAAGTAACACTTTGTCCTGCTTCGAGCCGTCCAACTGCTCGTCCACAATCGCACGCACTCAAATGATGTCTTGCAGACATTTTGGACTTAATTATTGCCACATCACACTGATTTTCACAGAAATAACTTCCAACAACCTACGGCGCTATTTTCGTCAAACACCTAACTGCATGAACTTTCGAATGAATAAAGAGTTTTCGTGCACTGCCTTTTATACAAATAACAGGTCCTGCCCTATTACGCCCTCTGCATTTCATTTTACTGTGATAGGTCTGCTGTCGGGAAAGCTAGTTTGAAAAAACCTGTTGTTCCTTATTTATATATATATATATATATATATATATATATATATATATATATATATATATATATATATATATGTGTGTGTGTGTGTGTTACCGGCAAAGTATGAAATCCGGCATTCTATAGAATGCCTAGGCATTGTATATAATGCCTAAAACTAGCCAGCAATGTATGAAACGATTCATATTTCACACATTTCCCAGGTATTCTACAAAATGCCAAATGAGAAACCGGCAAAGTATGAAATACATCTCCGATTCGTTTCTAATATCACGTGGCAAGGCACTCGACTTTTAACGCGCGCCTCAGGCTCAGAATTTGTCTGTTGTACTTTGCGGTTTGTTCGGGAATGTCAAAATACGCAATTTTACTTAAATTTGTTCAGCAAAAAATTAGTTTTTTACTGTGCTGCATGAAAATGGAGGAGCAAGTTGTAGTGTTGGAGAAGAATTCATGGTCTATAGACATGAAACAACGATTCGACGATGAACTGTCCAAAATTCGAGTTAATGCTACAAATAACAGTTCTTTCTTAACCAAAACAACTTACCAGAAGTTAATAATGATGTACAAAAAGCCAAAATGACTACTAAGAAGGAACCCAGGGACTATTGGTTGATGAATCGCTTTGATGTGATGATTGTGGAAAACAAAAGTAAACTCTTTTATCCTGTTAAAGAAAGCGTCAATACTATACAGTATTACGTCACGGACTCTGAGTTATTTCTCGTACTTCATGAAGCTCAATTGGCTATTGGACACGGAGGACGTGATATAATGTTGAAAGAACTTTCAACCAAATACAAAAACGTTACACTTCATGATATTGAATTGTACATCCACCTTTGTGAACCTTGCCAGAAAAAAAACAGAAAGGTATTAAAAAGGGCATTCTTGTGATACCTATGATTTTTTCCGAATTTAATTCCCGTTATCAGGTAGATCTTATTGACTTTCAGTCTCAGCCAGATAGAGAATACAAATTTATAATGGTGTACCAAGATCATCTCACAAAATTTGTGATTCTAAAGTCTCTAACGTCAAAGAGAGCTGGAGAAGTTGCCTACAACCTAGTGGACATATTCTCCTTGCTTGGAGCGTCATCTATATTACAGTCTGACAATGGTAGGTAATTTGCTAATGTGGTGACCAGCTTGAAGGAGTTTTGGCCAGCACTGAAGATCGTCCATGGGAGGCCTCGCCACAAAGCCAGGGTAGTGTAGAAAGAGCTAATCAAGATATCCAAAATATGCTCTGTACTTGGATGCAGGACAACAAATCTGACCTCTGGAGTGAAGGACTGCGTTTCGTTAAATTTATGAAAAATGGAGCTTATTCTGGGGTCAAAAGAACATCTCTTTGGCTGCAAACCTAAAGTTGGGCTTACAACGTCTTTTCTATCCGAAGATGTTTTAAAAGACAAATACAGAGGAGCAGCTAGAAAAAGTAATAGAAATCGTCCAAACAATGGAAAAAAGTGAAACTAATCAGATCTGCAAGAAAAATATCCTGTTTAAAAAAACATGGATGAGATTATAGTCGATAATGGATTAAACCAACATGATGAAGACATGATTACCGAAGAGATTTCCGTTTCTGATACCTGTTGTGTGTGTTTAAAAGAAACGAGTGATGCACTTGCATGCAAAAAGTGTTGTCAAAAATTTCATACCTTCTGTGGCCATGCTAGTAAAGATGATGAAATAGATATTTTGTGCACCCTTTGTTTCAAGACTGAAAATGCTATTGAAGGTAAAATAAATTCTAAAATCAATCTGGAAATACAAGCCAAAAAAAATGAAACTTAATTCGGAAAAAAATGTTTTCCCACTGCTTCTTTGTGAACTTCTGCGCGAGTTCCTATTCCTGACGTCGACAAGGGGCGAGGTGATTGGCAGTTGTAATGAGTGTGACAGAGGATGGTTTCTACCGACTTGGACCTACTGAGGGAATTTTAAAACAACTATATGCGAGATCACAATTCACTTTATGCCCTAAGAACTTGCTTAAAATTGAAGATATTCCTGACCACGAAATTCCTCTCCGGTCAGTTGCAAATGCTCAGTCTAGTGGAAGCGGCCAAGGATTCGTCAAATGTATGTGTAAAACAAAGTGCCAAAATATGAAATGTCTTTGCGTGAAAAATGTGATGAAATGTACACTCATGGACAAAAAAATTAGCGCACCAAGAAATAATTGCGGGATCGTAAGGAAACTTGCAATGAAGGTACATGTCGGGGAGATATGCAAATGATTAGAAATGCAGCGTGATTGCGCATTACGTATAGCCGGTAGAGGGCGTTGAACATCGTACTCTGTGGAGTACGATGACAGGTAACCAAAACTTGTTTGAGTGTGCTGAATCATTTACAAAGGAAGAGCTGACATAGACATGCCATTACGCCGTATTCGAAGACAATATAAGCAGTTGTCGCAGTTTGAGAGGGGGAGAATCGGCGGGATGATGGAAGCTGGGTGGTCAGCTAGGCGAGTAGCTCGTCAATTAGGCCGCTCCGATTGTGTTGTGAGGAGGTGTTGGGACCAGTGGACCCGAGAGATGTCATGTACACGAAGACCAGGCTCAGGACGCCCTCGACAGACCAGTCGTCGAGAAGACCGCCACATCGTAAGAAATGCACGCGTACAGCCAATTGCTTCATCGGCCGCCATCCAGGCACAGGTAGCACCTTCACTAGGGGCCTCTGTGTCTTCTCGAACCATACGAAGGCGCCTGGCTGAAGGACAGTTGGTATCGCGGTGCCCATTACGTGTGCTGCCCTTGACGCCCACCCATCGATGCCTCCGTTTGGAGTTTTGCCGCGCACGAGGAAACTGGACTGCAGCGGAATGGAACCAGGTCGTCTTTAGCGACGAATCCAGATTCAATCTCGGCAGTGATGACAATCGTGTTCGTGTGTGGAGAGCCCGTGGTGAACGCTTCAATCCTGCCTTTGCTGTACAGCGACACATCGCTCCCACAGCTGGTGTGATGGTATGGGGTGCCATTGCCTACAATACACGGTCACCCCTAGCATTGTTCCGTGGCACCATGACAGCCCAGCGGTATGTTCATGAAATCCTGCAACCACATGTATTGCCACTCATGCAACGGCTCCCAGGAGCCATTTTTCAACAACACAATGCTCGGCCTCATACGGTAAGGGTGTCACAAGACTCCGCACCGTTACTACCCTTCCTTGGCCTGCCCGATCCCCAGATTTGTCTCCAATCGAGCATATCTGGGATCATTTGGGTCGACGAGTTGGGCATCCCACGAGTTTGAACGAACTAGGGGCAAGGTTACAGCAAATATGGAACGAAATGTCTCAAGACATCATACAGAACTTGTATGACTCAATGCCCAATCGTATCGCATCGTCGCTAGAGAGGGTCCAACGGAGTATTAACTCCTCTGTTCTTTTGCCTTTTTCTGTGAAATAAATTATCCTTTTTCTTTGATTTTCTTATCATTTACTTATATCAAAGTAGTCATTACGTATGTAAAATTTCGTTTCATTTTGACGACTCCTTCTGGGTGCGCTAATTTTTTTGTCCATGAGTGTAATTCCAAATGTCATTCAAGCCTACCATGTTTCAACAAATAGGTTAATTTTAATTTTTTTTTTATATATGAAAATTTTGTTTCCCTTTAATAGGAAAGGCATAAATTTTGTTTTGTACAACTTTCATTTTTCTTTACGTAATTTGAATATTTTTTTTAAATGGCACTCTCATTTTTTCAGAATAACATTTGTATTTTTGAGGAATGCACGTCATTTCTATAATAGCCATATCAGAACCTATTTTCATACTTTGCCTAAATAGCATTTGTCATTCTATAGAATGCCTAGGTATTATATACAATGCCTAGGGAAAGTATATAATAATTCTCGTATTTCATACTTTGCCTAAAAACGTCCGGCATTATATACAATGTCTACTGTCCGACCACAGTAGGAAGAACCACGGTTGGCATAGTGCCAAGACGATTCTATTCACACTGTAGGTAAGGCTGCTGAGGAAGTAGGGGGAAAAGTCTCGTATTCTCTCGACATTGTTTAGAATAAGGTTACTAACTGCGCTTGCTTGCTTTTTCCTCGTCTGTAATTTTGATTATTATATTAAAATTAATGGATCCTTTACCCAACACAACTACTCGGAATAAGCCGTTCCATAGTGATTGTAAACGTATAAAACACAATGTAATTAAATTGTGTGATAAAGAAGCACTAGAAGGAAATGTTATTGTTCCACTTTCGCAATCCCTAAAGAGAGCTAGTGAAATGACCGGGATATCAATGTCCAGTGTAAAAAGAATACGCAGAGAAGCAAAGGGTGAAGAAACTCCAAAATTTGAATCTCAGAGGAAACGTCAGAAAAAAATAACTACCGAAAACGTAGCTTTAGATAATTTTGATTGTGATGTAATTCGAAGAACAATTCATGAATTTTATGCTGTCTATAAAATAGTACCAACATTTCGCAAACTAATTCCAGTCTTAAGAGAAAAAATCAATTTTACTCATCAAAGAGAAACTTTGAGAAAAATTCAAACGATTGAAAATTTTGAGTTCTATATCCTAATTATTTCTGCAAATTGTAAAACTGCGAATCAAATATATTATTTTTATTGCATTATATATATATTTATGTTATTACAATATATCACTTAAAAATGGAATTTTTCAAACCTTCATTTTAATGTTTTTCGGTTTTTATTTATACATTCAATCAAAAGAAAAATTCTGAAAAAGAAAGTTGGTTGAAAACATTCTTTCGCAGTTCTTAAACAAACACACACGAAAATATCCACTCCTATAACACTCCTATTTTTTAAATAGATTTGCTTCGTTCTTTTTATTATTTTGAAATTATTATTCACATATTCGATCCAAAATAAAGTTTTAAAAAATAACTTTAAAACTGCGGCCAAAAGGCTGTCTGAAATACATTCCGTATTTCATAAACAAACACATCCGTAAATATGACATTTTCCCCTATTTTCTAAGTAGACTATCTTTTCTCGCGCTTGCGTAACAGCTTCCAGGGACCTTGCTTCCGTGGTCGGACAGTAGGCATTCTATACAATGCCAGTGTTTCATACTTTGACGGTAACATATATATATATATATATATATATATATATATATATATATATATATATATATATATATATACACATACACACACACACACACAGTGAGATTTCTCTAAGAAGGCCAGTCATGGTTTCGTAAAAAATGTGGCAGATCTGAGGGGTGGCTGTCGAACAGGCGTCGATTACTCTATGGCGGCCAGTAGTGGCTCCGAAATGTTTACAATTTCTGTGTTTGTTCTAACCCCAACCAGTCTAGTTTGATCATATAGCTTTTGTAAATCCTAGCTTATACTAGAATCTGTGTTTATTAGATACATTATAATAATTATACTTCGCAGTTACACTACCTTTCAGCACTACTTTCAGAGTGTTTCTCCACAATCAAAGTTGAATCAAAGTGGTACTTGTCTCAACTATTATTTATTTATAGAAAAATAAAGAGACCATATAAAATATTACTTCCCTGTCCCAAAGTGACAGAGTAATAATATTGAAGGATGAAATACCACTTTTCATAAAATATTAATAATTTTCACAAAAACTGTCTCACATCAGGAGAGGATTTTCTTATAAGTAGTGATTCATCATTTTTTCCTGTAGCCGAAAATCTACAGGTAAGTAAAATTTCACTTTTGCAGATTGTTTATGGTGAGAGTATATTCATTCATTTAATAATTCAATGTAATTTTTTTACCTCGATTAAAGGGTATCATTTGGACTTTTCAAGGGAAGTATGAGGTGTTCATTGCAATTTACAAAATAACAACTTTTAGAATAAATGCTTAATTATGGAAATGCAAATAGAAGGAAAAAAAAAACTGAAAAAACAATGTTAATATGTTTTATGAATTTTATTCAATAAAAGATTTTATATTACATATTTTACTGGTCTGTTCCCTGCCCTTGTATACCTTTCAATACACGTTCGAAAGAAATGTTTAAAAACTTTGATACCAAATTTGAAATGTCATTTATAGATTTTATTATACAAAACTGATATTATAGATGGGTATGTATCCTTCAGTTAGGTAGGCTGGAGACTTAAACTGTAAAGGTCAAGTCTTCTGTTCTTGGATTTAATGACTAACTTGATCTTGAAGTCAAAATGTAATTCATGACAAAATTTCGGTATTTATCCAAAAAAGTTTTTAAAATTATGTATAAAAGTTTTGATTCAAAAGCATCAAAAGCAGAGTTTGCTTGAATTTATCCTACAGCTTAATTTGTCTAAGAGATTTTACATATTTATACACATGGGTGGAAAGTAACAAAAAGATAACAGTTTCAAAAGAATATCCTTCGATTCCCCATGCGTGGAAAATGCAAGCAAATATAATAAGATCCGTAACTGAAATTTGTGATCAAGACACTCTAAATTCCCCAAATGATATGTGTATAAAAGAATAATATGCTAAAATGTGAATTACGTTAGCCTTTTTTTTTTCCTCAGACAGGAATAACCTCGTTGGAGAAACAAATAGAAACTTCTCGAAAAAATTATTTTATTGCCATAAGTTTAAATTAAGCTGCATCTTCAGTAGTTATTTTAAAACATTTTTCCGTTGGGATAACAGCTTTGCTGTTTTGGGGTAGTAAATACTTTGGAATCTTGATCTTTTCGGATGTGCAGTTATCAACTATAGCATCACTTATGCAGTTAAAGTCTGATTTTCTTTCAAAGAACACGTTATCAAAGGCCATCTTACTTTCCTGAATAAAATAATATCTGTGATGAACCACTGAATTTACTTCGATATCAAATTGTATTTTTGGGTTTTGGGTGTTAAGTGTAAAGAAAACAGGAACAATAATGCGTTGATACTGATTCACTTGTGTTACATTATATGTTAATTGTTCGGATCCGCCGTGGTTCACTGTAACGGTGCTTTTATAATTCATCTGCCCAATTCTAGGAGGATCAACACGCCACGACAACTCTAAATACTGAACTTGGCTTTCTTCGATACCTTCAGAAATGGTGACTATGTAGGTACACCTAAAAAAGTTTCTGCCCGCTTCAGATGTGTTTTTCCATGGTATGAGGATGTCTGTTCCGATTTTAGTGAAATGATCATAAAAGAAGCTTCTCAATGGGCCACAGTAACACCATTCTGGCAAGCGTCTCTCTTTCGACTCCCGAACCAAGAATGTCAAAATGGCGAAAGCATCTTCTTTCAGAAAAAGGTCGTCGTGTAGCATTACAAATCCGAAAAACTGTTCTGGATTTAAGGCCTCAAATCTGATGAGCTTTAAAAGTTCCTTTCTCGAGTGATCGGTCGATGTATTCTTTTCTACCCATCTTGCAACATATTCTAAAATATCACACTCCGGCATATTTAGGAAATCGCTTTCTAAAACACGGACTAGAGAATTTTTAGAAGCGCTGTAGAAACTCTCATGCTCGAACACTTTCTTCGGTGAAATCAGGGCGTATCTCATGAGCTGTTTCGTAATCACTTTGCAATTTTTCAGCTTATCCACTTGATCAAGCAATTTCCAGAGGGTATATGGAGTCACAGAAGTTGAAGCTAATGCACTGTAACAAACTTGAACTAAAGGGTAACAATTATATTTCAGTGCTATGTCTAATTTCCTTAAAATTGAATCGAGAAGGGTGTGAGCGTTTTTCCCAGAAATGTTTTCTCCAGTTCCGTAAAAATACCTGCAAAATATCACAATATGAAATATGAAGTTTAAGCAAACAGAATTTGTTCATGTTTAACATCTATTCCTAGCTCGTCAAGGGTGGTTGGTTCTGAGTAATTTCACTTTAGAGAAAAATTTACAATAGTGCATGTTTTCATAAACCTAGAGAAATCTGCAGAGGATATACGGATTTACGTAAGAGGCGATTAGGGAGAAAATCCTCCAGGTTTAGTTTTACATAAAAAAAGTTAAGGACATTAGTTGACCTTACTTAATGCGTTCCGGTGACAATGGGATGATAATGGACGACTCTCTTCCTCTTTCATTTACAACCCAGTTTCATTCCCTTCCACAACCCAAACCTCCGACAAATCAGCTGAACACACTAAAGATATGGTCAGACTCTATGTATTGTTAGTCTCTTAAACACTGCTTATTGACTAAACGTAAATACAACCTGCGAATCCTCCCCAATTTTAATACATACTTTATCCTGAGGGCATTTACCTACGTATACCAGGAATTTTATCAACTGCTTCATTATGGGAGCAACTGTAGGTTAGCAGACGTTATTCCCTATAAGAGGAAAGGTTAAAAAGAACATTGATGCCTTTACCGGATTCGGACCCAGATCCATGAAGTGGCAGCTTCCTTCGCTAAGTACTACATAGCGTGAGCGGCTAATTAGAATACATGTTACCGTTATTCAAGATTTTTTGAGTTATTTTTCAATACCATAAGTGGAAGATAGCATTTTCTAGGTCTGAGAACGCTAAATTTTTTTTATAAATTAACGGTAATTGTTTCTATGCTTTTACGCCTTTCTGGCTTACGAAAGATTCCACAGGAACATTCTACTTTGTTTAAATCAGTGGTCGTCAAGCTGGTCCCTACCGCCCACTACTGGGCGATTCAAGCTATCGTGGTGGGCGATGAGAGTTTTTGTCTGTTGCTACACATTTTGTTCTTCCTCCATATATCCAATACATTGCTAACAACTTCACGAGTTTGACTTTTTAAAAACGTTATTTTGCTACTTTGAATTCCATCTCTAAACTTTGAATATATAAAAGAATTCACCGGACACTTCTCGAAATATATTCGTGGACTAGGGTGCAAATAATGAGCTCCACAGCCACAGGCAGGAGTTTAGTGTGCATAACGAGGTCTAACGCTTATAACCTTCCATCGTCCAGTCTTCAAGCTGTATCTCTTTCCTCGAAATGTAGGAACTCATTAAATTTAAATTATCTATCCATAAACATACATAAGGTATAAATAAAAAAAGATAAATTTAAGGACATATTTGTTTTCAAACTGTTATTGCTGCACCGGTGGGCGGTAAGGACATTTTACAATCAATAAAGATACTAAAGTGGGCGGTAGATATTAAAAGGTTGAAGACCCCTGATTTAAATCATTCAGCTTTGACAAATTACGTATATGTAAGATAATAAAAAGTTCAAAGGAAGTGTGCATTAAAAATGTATATTAAATGTATCTAAAATTTTTTTTTAATTTAATTATTAAAGGGAAAGTAATTCAAATGATCACTATAAATAATACTTTGATTAACTAGAAAGACGTGAATAATTCCCTTAACTTCAATTTTATTGAGATTTTACTCTTTTAGCCTAATTTAGAGGCATATAATATCTTAGACTAAGTACATTTTGGCATTCTGAGACATAAAAAGTCAAACGTTTCAGCAACAAATTTTAAAGACACAAAAAGAAACTCCTCTTTCTGGTCTTCAAGATCAACTATTCTGATTTCAATTGTAGATCAGTATGACTAAAGCAATGTTTTAAATTTTTCTGTTCAAGAAGTTATATCTTGTTCTGCGAATCAGTGAAATGTTTGTAAGCTGTTACACTACTTTGATGACTAGAAATATGTTGTTGTTGTTTCTAATGCCCGTTGCCCTAAGTATTCCAGAGCATTTCCATACAGGCTAGCGGGCTGAGGGATGCGGATCCCGTTTATAATGGCACCACAAGGTTCGGAGTCCAATTAAGCCAGGGACCACCTCAATTTTGGCCGAGCACCGTGACATATGGAGGGATTGTACCTTCAACACCCACTGACCTCAAAGAAGGACGTTCCGGTCTACGGTTGCAACGTGCACATATCCGGCCTAGACACGAAGGTATTTAATGGTGCTTGTCGGGATTCAATCCGAGCACACGCAGCGCCAAACGCCGACGCGCTACTACAAGGTTCCCTTCGGCAATAAGAAATTCCTCATGCCGAGGTCACCAGGATTCGAAAACGGAACCTACAGACACGTAGTCGGGCGTGTTATCTGTTGTGCCATCAGCTCGTACTAGAAATATATGAAGGAGTGGTTACCTTGTTCTTGATAATAAATAAATAAAATAATAATTGGTAAAGTAAACCAAAAAAGTCTCACGTATACGAATTTTATTCATCTTTTTAGGGCATAACTTACTTTAACATTATTTTCAGATCATCCCCAGTCTCTTCTAAGCGTAGAGTTTTCAAAGGCGTACCTCCATAAAGCATATCTGCAAAAACTTCACTTCCTAAAGCTAAAATAAGACGGTGAGCTGGGATTTTAGTTTCGTCTTTTGCATGCAAAGTAACGTCTGTGAATACACTATCCTCTAGCATCTGGTGAAAGCTTTGCGGCAAAGTCTTTCCGTATGATTCAGCTGAAAATATACATACATACGTACTTATATATTATACACAAAAAATATATGCACCCAGAAAGAAACGAGCTCCTATCAAGAAACTTAACATGTATGTAGTTTATGAGGAGATAAGCAAATGATTACAAATTCAGAAGAACAGACCTTTTTATTAAGAAGATATGGCATGAAAAAGGTTATAAACCAGTAAGTAGTAAATCCACCTCTGGCAGCTATACAAGCCGAAACACGGCGTGGCATCGAATCAATGAGGCCACCTTTGAGCTCGTGTGGAAGATCATGCCATAATCTTCCGCACTGGGCTGATCAACTGGGCAGATCATTCACCAGTATTCCAGGACGACTTCAGTTGCCTTCCAAGCACGTCCCAGACGTGCTCTATTGGCGAGAGCTCTGGTGACCTGGTAGGCCATGGGAGTACGTCATATCCTTGAAGGCATTGTTGGGAGACTCGCGCAGTATGTGGACGAGCGTTGTCTTGCTGATAAATGGCACCTGGGCGACTTGATAGCAGAGGCAGTACAACTGGCGTTAAAATCTCGTCCACGTAACTGCGTGCCGACAAAGTGCGTTGAAGGACGACTAGAGATGATCGTGTGTCCCAACAAATCTCATCCCACACTGTCACACTTTGTGTAATCACCTTATGCCTCTCGACATCAAATGCCAGATCTGACCGGTGGCCTGGCCGCCTCCACACGCGCATGCGCTGGTCATCAGCATTGAGACTGAATCAGGATTCATCGCTGAAGATCACGCGCCTCCAGTCGGTCACACGCCAACTTGCTCGAGGTCGGCAAAAATCCAATCCACACTGCCTATGATGTGGGGTCAGTGGTAGGCTTTTTAATGGACGGCGGCTCCTTATACCTGTGTCGGCCAGTCGTCTCTGAATGCTTTCCCTTGATACCACCGGATGTCTGGAAGGTGGTAAATGGCGTCCAACCGATTCTAGCGACGTAGTTGGTGCGGACGTGGACACCCTGACCCTCCGCGACGGTAGACTATCCCTTCCGTGATCCATTCTTGCCAACTCCGAGCAACTACCATACCACTCCGACCGAGGTGGACGCCGATACGCCCGTTCGACCAACCTGCTTCTCTGAGGCCTACTATACGCCCCCTCTCAAAGTCCGACAATTGTTCGTATTGTCGCCGGTTACGTCTCAGAGGCATCTCTAGTCACAATACCATCCATCCAAGTCGACAAATTTGTTTGAATACCCCTATGGCACGAGCAATCACTCTTTTAAACTCTCTCAGCTGCGCATCTCACATGCGATAGCACGCTCACCCTTGTGTCTTTGGCGTCGAAATTTTAATCATTTGCATCTCTTACCAGACTACATTTCTGCCAAGTTTCGTGATAATAGCTCGATTTCTTCTGGGTGCATATATTTTTTTGTGACAGAGTGTATATATCTATATATATATATGTGTGTGTGTGTGTGTGTGTCTGATAATATTCTCAATAATCTTTAATCGCCCTTATCTGAACTTTCTTTCTAAATGTGGTAACCTTCTGACACCTTGGCGAAATGCTCCACCTTTAAATATACTGACTCTCTCCGCCAATTCCTGGCAACCGCTCTTTGACCTAATTCTATAATCGCGCGCAACGAGAGACGCGGGTTGGCTTCGATGCGAGTAACATGTTGCTGTTTTCATGGAATAAACTTCAGTCATTCTTGTTATTTGGAATTGCATTTAATTCCGGCCTCGATTGTGTTTCTTCAAGAGATGATCCAATTCGGGTCATTTCATATTCATATTCATATATATATATATATATATATATATATATTATGCCAAAATAATTGAAATGCTTTCTGGTACTTGTCTGGTTTATTATCTCACTACCTATATCGTTATTAAGATACACAATTAACTTCTGCCTTTCATCCTATGCTACGAAATTTTCTGAGAACTTGGAATATCATTGTATACATACCTTGTATGTATGTGTGTGTGTGTGTGTGCGAAACTTTGATTGTTTCCTTGATTCTTTTGATATAACAGTAATATAACATTCAGCTGCATTGGAACTGCAATGTTCACATTGGCGTTTCAGAAATTTACCAACAAGTTATAGCCACGTTGTCTTATTGTAAAAGTTTATTATAGTCCGTTTTCTGTGTCATTAAGTTGAAAAGACTTATTGACAAACCGTAATAAAACAGTACAACAATAACATTAGAAATCAATGATGTGGTTAAAAACACACCTAGGTCATTCCTGCGTGAGCTCTGCGATGTTTTAAACCAACTGTACATTTTAGACAAATAGTGACTTAAATGAGAGTTTTTCTACTATTATATCTTAATTTTCATGGCATACTACAACATCATGGCCAAGTTTCTGCCAAAATAATTTAAATGCTTTCTGGTACTTGTCTGGTTTACTATCTCACTACCTATATCGTTACTAACATACACAATTAACATCTGTCTTTCATCCTATGTTACAAAATTTACTGAGAACGTGGAATATCAATGTATACATACCTTGTATATTGAATTTTATTTCTTTCCCCATTTCAAGAGTTTTAAAATCATCAAGGTTTCTTAAATCTTTTTGTGACTGAAAACCTGGCAATTTTCTTCTTTCACTAATCAAATTTAAGTTACTTATTTTACGCAAATCTTCTTGCGATTTAAACTTACCAGTTATGGGCCGTTCTTCTAAATTCAAAGTTTCTTTATTCATAGGTAAATCCGCTGGTATGTTGATGTTTTTGTCGTCTATAGTACACCAGCAGGGAAGAGAACATACTGTTGGATCTACAAGATGCATCAAAATATCAAGGGCATCATATTCCAATATGAGATTTTGATGTTTAGACACGATAGTGTAGAACTCTTTCGGAGTTAGTCTCTCAAAATTGATATTACGCAATAAACCTCCAACCTTGAGCTCCAATAACTCCAAATTGCTATTCGAATCTTTCCAGTGCGCGATTCTTTCTAGTTTGTAACTTTCAGGTAGGGCAAGAGTTGCCTTATCGAGTATTAATTTTATAAGCTGACTGTCAGCTTTTGCAAAGTCACCATGATTTAAAACGGTTTCCATATGATTTTCAGCAAATTTTAATAATTTTTCTTCTAGTTCTTTGAATTTCAGCGAATGAGATTTCTGTAGAAGGGACCAGAATTTTTTCTCGACTATTGGTTTATGCCATTTTCTCGCTTTATTTTTGCAGAAAATATAATTTATTAATTTCTCTTTGATACCAATCATTTCTAGTTTTTGAGCTGCCACGCATGCATCGACCAAACTGCCCGAACTAGCTTGATTAGATATTTCTGATGAATAAAGAAACCTGTAAAAACAAACAAAATAAGAAAACATAGCATATTTAATTACTATAATGAAAAGTACTTGTTTAAATTGCTTCCAATATCAAGAATGACAATCTGTAAAAAATTTTAACAGAGCTAACGGGGGGGAGGATAATGTTTTTGGCGAATTTTGATTTAGAATTTTATGATGCTTAGGCCAAGAAAACTGCTTATCTCCTATCATATAAATACAGTGATAACACCTCTAAACAAAGGATGCCTCGTCTCAGGGGACAAATGCCAAAATTCTTGGCCTTTGCTGGAGGTGTGTTATTTACCTTCTTATATGAAAAACTGTATTTAAGAGGCACCTGAAAAAATACATTTCTTAATGAAAGCACGAATAATTTCAAAACGTAACAAACATATGACAGAAAGCATTGACTAGATAGTCAATTAATGTAGGAAATAAGTGATATAACACAAAGCTTTATCTTTCAAGTTAATAATGGTGGAACGGTTAAACAGATCTAGAAATGGATGGTGATGGATATGATAAATGATACATTAAAACTTTAAGGTTGCTGTGTACTAAACCTATTGGATTCGTTCCTCTTAATTTTATGCTATGGAGAATATTTGTCTACCATTTACAACTACATAAATACAATAAAAATAATATTTTCAGATAGCCTGAACTTTTCAGCACCTTGGAACATGATTCACTTTATAAATTTCGTCCACCAAAGGAGTTTAGGAGCGTTTAAAACACACTATACTAGATCTTTTACCCGAATATTTTAACTTTTAACATTATTTGCGTTTTAAAAAATGAAAAAAGCCCCAAGGTGTAAAATTTCTTTCTCTATTACGGATTACAATTAAAAAAAATAAATCCAAGTTGCAGTCCTTGGACAAGTTTTCTCCATAGGTTTACATTGAGGTGAGCGAATCCAATAGTGTTAGTATACAGCAGCCTTAAGGTAGCCCTAATTTACCCAGAATAAATTCTGATTTTTGAACCTAATTTATATGATTACAAAGTGCAGGGAAAACGCCGTTTGGGTAGGATCACAGTTGCAAATATATACACCGACAGCGTACACAGCAGCCTTGAATTAAGGTTTAAGGATGCTAGGTACGCAGCCAGTTGCACAATCGTGGCTCCTCCGACGGTTTGGGGGTCTTCTTCAAGCATTCTAAACTGTGCACTACTATTCCCATAACAAGGGACAAACACAGCATTATCGGTTTGCTCCGGATCCTGGTCAGGTAACTGAAGAAGAAAATATTGCAGATAATAATTTAGATGATATAATTCCAGTGGATGTTTCTGGAGAAGTTGAACTAAAAGTCAAACAGCGGGAAGGTCTTGAGAAGAATAAAACAAAACGTAAGAAGAGAAAAATACCCATTACAAATGATACCTCAGATGACGATACAAGTATGGAAAGAGATAAATTAAAGAAAAAGAAAGCCAAAAATTAATTATTAAATTTGAAAAAAGCAAATCAATTGTTGGCTATTGAATCCGAAGAAATGTCATCACTTGAAGAGACCCGGGATGAATTGGCAATAAAATCTCCGTATGAACTTTTCCAAATTTACTTTGACTCGAAGATCACGAAACATCTTACAGAAGAAACATTAAGATATGCTCTGCAAAAAATTAACAATGCATTTTCATTATCTTAAATAGACATACAGAAATTTATCGGAATCGTCCTATTTAGTGGATATCACGTTCTGCCTCAGGAAATTTTTATACATGACTAGCTGGTACCCGGCGCGTTGCTACCGCAAAAAAGAAAAAAATTTGAAAATATCGTTTGAAATTTGAAATGGCTATCTTGTTTAATTAGGAATAATAGAAAGAATGATATTTATTCTCTTATCGACAATGAATACATTCTTTGAAATTAAATGATATACATAAAGGGAAAGTATAAATAAAATTTATTCTATTTTTTTGACTTGATTATTCAAGTGCTTTCGGGTAGACAATATTTTTTGTTTTTCCGTCTTCAGCAAAAACAAATAAATTTCTTGGCTGTCCCATTCATGAGCATTCAACATACAACTGACCATGGGAAAAACATAGATTTTTTAGGTTCAATCCGCACACTTGTAGTGATTGACCTTGTGCTTTGTTGATGGTCATCGAGAATGCAAGTCGATTGGGGAACTGCAGTCGTTTGAAATCAAAAGGCATGTCGGTGGGAATAATGGGAATTCATGGAAAAAAGCACATCTTCTCCCTTCGACTTTCCGTTAAGAATAGTTGCTACGATGACATTCGGCATTAGTTTTTTTGCAGGGAGTCGTGTTCCTTTATACAATCGGGATGGATTAATGTTTCGCAAGAGAATAATTGACACGCCGATTTTGAGTGACAATTTGTGCGGTGGTACACCAGGAAGTTCCAACGAATTCAAAAACTCGATTGGATAGTTTACAACTTCGTCTGCATTCATGACGCTGTCAATCGATTTGTAGGTAACAGAATCACCTGGAATTTGTTCTTAAATTGCATAGTTGATTGCATTGACGTTGGTGTTTTTGGTGCCAAATTCGCACGTTCGCAAAGCCATTTATAATTTTTATAATTGGTGACAATTTGCGGAAAAACTTCCTGAATGAGTTGTTCAGTGGATGGCACAATTACGCAAAAGTTCAATGGACATGAAATACATTTTGTGATAGCATCAATTGGTACTTTTCCTTCGCCAATATTCAAGAGCTGTTTTGAGAATGTGTCTGCCGACGCATCGTGTTGTAAATGTACGCGCATAATGGTTTTTAATGTGAGTTTTCGCACGTCTCCAAAGATACGATGCTTTGAGGCAAGCATTGAGCTCATCAGCTGGTGTTGATTTAGGAATCACAGGAAGAGTTTGTTGAAAGTCGCCAGATAATAAGATGAGGGCACCTCCAAACGGTTGTGTATTTGATCGTAAATCTTTAAGAGTGCGATCAAGCGCTTCAAGCGATTTCTTATGAGCCATGATGGATGAATTCGTCCCAGACCTGCAAATCTGCAGAACTTTAGCCATGCCAGATCCTTTTGAAATGTTACATATTGGAGATTCCGAGAAATGAATATCCAATGGCAATTTGAGCGCCGAATGCGCTGTTCGTCCACCATCTAATAATGTTGCCGCAATACCTGATGAAGCAAGAGCCAAAGCAATTCCATTTTGAGATCGAATGTCGGCCAATAGCAAACCGATGAGAAACGTTTTTCCAGTGCTGCCAGGCGCATCAAGAAAAAATAGACCACCTCTGCCCTTAAAAATAGCATTTGTAATTGTATCGTAGGCAAATTTTTGTTCCTCAAGCAAAAGTTGTTTGTTTTCTTTAACAACTGCACGCAAATCATTAGCATTGTACTGCAGTTCTCTTACTAAATCACGATCACTAAGTTTAATTGAAGAACGTTGTGGCGCAATAATGCCAAGTTGAATAAGTTCTTTGTTATTGATGGTTAAGCATATGTCTTCGATTTCGGTCAAAGCTTGAATGAAAATATTGTCCGAAAACTCAATGGAATTGTCATTACTAATAGTACGAACACGATGCAAAATGTCATCGCTCAAATCCTCTCTGAAATTTTCCCACAAATATTTCGGATTGGATGGCGAACATGTAGTCAAAATGATTGCGAATAATGTTCGAATTTGTCGCGGATGATAGCTGGCACATCTATCCGTCAATGTTGTTTCCCAGTGTTGGTCGTTTTCGAGCAAATGAAGCTTTTGGCAAGCTTCTCTGAACGTCTAGCATTCTACGCCATTGACCGTTCTCAAATTTGCAAATGACGTAGGACCTTTGACATTAACCAACAGCATTCTCAGATAGTAACACTCGGCATTATTTGGGTGTACTGTATAAATACGGCCCAATGCGTTTGACAGGTGCTGCCGTCTTTTGGCAGAAAGGTGAAGCAAAAATGGTGAAGCAAATTATGTTCAGCATAGCGTTGAACATAATTTTGTATATATCTAAATTCTAATAATTGTACTATGCCTATAACCTTCGCGCAAGTTCAAGCAATAAGTTGACCAAGTTTCATCGAAATTGGATGAACAGTCATAGGATGGCAGCGCATAAAATACGAACAAGCAAACATTCATTTATATATATATATATATAGATTAAAAATTACAATGATATTTTTAAAGGAACAGATGTAGTATACGCAACGGGCCATCGCCAATTTGGAGCCAAAATCCCGTTTGGAGACCTGTTAGGCTTAAACTGCGAAATGTAAACAATAAATTCGAAAACAAACTTACTGCTGGCTTTATGTAACTCGTAGGTGCACACGGGATCTTCGCTTCGCTCAGATACCCATGCTTCACTCCGCTACGCTCCGTTACGCATCCGTCCAAAAACATTACAGAAAATCCCCAGCCGCTGGCTTCGCTACATACCGCTGGCTGTTGTACAGTAAAAAAAGCTTACGCTGGCTGTAGCGGTCAGTAAAACAGAGCTTATCGCAAAACATTTTTAAAAAATACCATCCGATCTTAAAATCCTCCCTGCCAGAATATAAAAACCGCCAAACAACGATCAGATTTGGCGAAAAATCGCCCCTTGGCGTTCGTTGCGTATACTACATCTGTACCATATCGCCTACTCGTGTTTCCAAAGTATCATTCGCTCTATATATGAGAAAATGCAGTAACTTCTTAGTTCTAGGTTTGTACTAACAGCGGCGATAGCGACAACGTTCTATCACTGACAACAGAAACTATACGGCGTCTAAAGTTGTTTTGGCTGTTGTCTTCTTAAATTTTGGCTCCAAAGAATCAGAATCCAGTGAATGACCAGGTAGGTGAATCCAAATTCTAATTTTGCTTGTACCATTTGAATGTGCATTAAACAGAGACTTTGCTAGCAACGCCTTTTAACAGGTGCTCCTAATTTCGCCTGGTAAGCTATAATAGGAACAGAGGTAGGCGATATTAGAAATCGCTCTGGGGTTCACTGGAAATTTCCATTTTTCCAGTTCAGCTACATAACTTAAACTAGCACTGGTTTTGGGGCTGGTTGATCTCAGGATACCAATGGAAATAGTTCTTAGGGATGTTCTTTGAGTTTCCAGCCAAATCAGAAACTAAAAAGGGGATGAAATGTCAAAAAAAAAGTTAGAGTAGGCGATATTTGGGACACCTACCCTAATAATTAAATATTGCCGACTAGCCCAAACCTTATTTATTTTGAACTACGAGCCACAAAACACTAAATTTTGGATAACTTGAAGTCTCCGTAATTTGTGGATGGATGCAGTCCCCCACGCAGCAGAGCCATATGTTAAAATCAGACATACATAACTCTTGTACAGCAACAGTATCAATTTTGGCGACAGGCGACTGAAATTTGAAAGAAGGGGTTAAGGGCGCCAATTGTATTCTTCGATTTACGGACAATACTGTCGAAATGAGGAATCCAATTTAGTTTGGAATCTAGGATAACACCTAGGTATTTGTAAGAAGTGTCCCAGGGTATGGGTAAGGCATTAAGTAGAAAGTTATTGTTTCGGGTTGATAGAAGATTTCTTATGATGGAAGAGTACTGCAGCACTTTTTGAGCAGCACTTTAATATGCCAACAGGTAAGACAATGTTCATAGATTTTCTGACTGAAAGGAAATTTTGGGCTGCTGATATATGTTTCGCGACATTCTGGATTGTTATAGAACCGGAAATGATAACAACGCCTCAGAGGTCAAATCCAATTGGCTCTCCTGATGTCGCCAAACTTGCCTAACTTACTCTAATGCCACCAAGAGGCGCTGTGTTTTCCTACATCATTCGCTACAATATTTAATTCCATAAATTATACAGAATACTCGTTTCAGGAGGTTTTATATAAGTCTTTGTTTGTATTTAGCGTGACATTTGGCTTTGATGTTTTACGCGGAAGAAACAAGCGTTACGTCCATTAGCCGCCAAGTCTCCCATTTTGGGATCCTACCGTAAATTCTATACGAATGCAGTTTTTTTTTCAATTTATACTGCAGATCAATTGAGACAAGTAAATATACTTAAAAAAAATTTCAGGTAGTTTCTTCTAACGAAACTACTGCGGGTTATTAATGTAGGATTACTTATCGTTGCTAACCTCTTTTGTATATATATATATGTATGTATGTACAGTTGATTCCGTTTAATCGAACCACATCGGGACGCGATCATTTTGGTCTTAATAACCGGCTGGTCCGACTACACGAACATGCCCTATTAGGCTTATGCAATAGGATTTGTTTCAGTTCTTTAGGATTCGGTCCGAATAAGCGGCTGGTCCGATTAAACGGTGGTCCAATTAACTGGATTCGACTGCATATGTAATGTATATATGTATCTATCTATCTATCTATATATATATATATATATATATATGTGTAATACACCCATTACAACACGTCCTTAAATTATAACCTGAAAGGGAAAACTAGCTCATATTTACATGGCTGGAGCTAGACTCAGCCTGAAAGGAATAAAATTTAAGGTTGGAAGCAGTCGGGTCGAATCGTTTATTACAGCGGCAAAAGTACATCCGTCCTTTCAGAACGGCCCGGAAGTAAATATCAACTTTTAACCTTACGCTCGAGAGGCGAAAAAAACATGTTGCTATTATTTGTAGGGTCAGTAGATTTTGGGGCTCGCGATGCCGACCCACTCCTGACTCCAGACGTATACACGTGTAGAAATGCAAAGGCATGCGATTTATGGGAAGTTCCGTGGCTAAGGATTTTAAAGCGATAGATTAATATAACTGCGGATTGGATTTAGGAAAGGGAATTTAAATGCTAGAATTCAGGGCATAATAGTTAATATATTATACATATATACATGCATTTATGTCAAAATTTGACGCATTTTGGTACTTTTCTGCTTAACTGTTTACTGCTTGCCCAAGCGATACAGACTGGGTTTGGCGCGCTGCCAATATTATAACTCATGACGCCGGATATCTGAAATTTTGCTTTTTGGAGGACCGTTATGGAGGAGCGTAATCCTACGTTAAAAATACGTTAGATTCTATTTAGATGATGCAGTTCATATAGCGGCGCGTAAAGGGTAAAACAACCAAACTCCCAAGTTTTAGATTAGTTTTCGCTTCGTCACGTAGATAAAAAAGTCATAAAAAATTAATACCTAAGTAAAATTTCAAATCCTTCAGGAGTTACATCGTTTACAATGCAGAGAGATGATAGATTTTTAGTGCCATAGAAAGCCTTCTGGAAAGAAGGACTATAAAAAGCTAATATACTCTTGTGGGCTTTAAAAGTTCTGTTTTGAACATTTATTTCAGCATCAACGAACAGTTGCTCTTCATAACAGCGGGTCAGATTGTCTTGCAGAGTTCTTGATCTCGTGGTAAATTTCTCTGAAGGAGAAGAATAATGAATTTTACACATGAATAAGAGTAATCTTAAGTTAAATATAATGTTAGAATGTCTGCGCTACACATCATTTTCTTATAAAACAATGTAATAAAAAACACATCATAATATCATTCTTACCATCCTTATTTTAACTCTTTTATAACTTTTGTTGGCAAGCTATTGTTTTGAAAATTCACACTAAGTTATTTAAATATATGAAACCACAGATAATACCTAAATAGCAGAAAATATAACTAAGCCGCATAAGATATAAAAACTTACATATATTTTCATTGCGTTTAGAAGAATTGCTAAAAAATTCTCCGAGACTCACCACTTGAAAATCATATTACGCTAATGTGTTTTTAGAACACTTGAAAGGCGTATTTCACAAGTATGTAGTTTAATCACGTTCTCTCATGCAGTTCAGAATCTCGTGATACTTCTTTACATGACTTGATGCAGCAAAAGTATTATCTTTTCGAATATTAGAATGACTATATGTTACTCTGCTGTATGGCAAGTTTCCTAATTTGAGTAAATAACGATATCCGGTTGGATGGACATGGACTTTATTACGCAGGACTTCTTGACACAAACACACACAACGGACGATCACATTTTAAGAACACACAGTTACAGGAACACACACACTCATTTACATTGTTAACACCAACTACTTCGACACTTACACCTAAACTCATTGTCTCGTCCGGGACTCTCCTTTCTCCCTGCATTACGATGAGTCTATTATCAGAACTCGGGGGGAGGGGGACGTAAGTGTCAGCAGGGACGAAAATTATATTTGTTACAGCTGCAAATTATAAATTTGTACCATTTTTGTGATCGGAATGCAGTTAGACTTTTGGCTAACAAGTTAAAGTTATAAGCTTATTTTTTATCAAAGTTTTGCGCTTATTTTTAAAAATGTCAGTTAAATTTATCACTTAATTTATCAATTAATATATTATTTTATTTTCAAAATATCCTTCTCGCTGACTATTTTTATCTATTTCTTGCAACACCCAATACTGTTTGCATACATATTTCGACTGTGTTGACTATAGAGGTAATGAGTACCGTAAAAAATAAATTAAAGTATAGGAAAAGAATCATTAATTTTTACTTATATGCCTCAGCCAATTCAATCTGATACTGATGTCGAAAAGCAATCATATGGCGTTGACTGTGTATTGACGATAAGAATCTGACGGGGTTGACTATAGAGGTAATGACTACCGTAAAAATTGAATTACAGTATCATTTTATTTTTAGAAGAAAAGAATCATTTAATTTTTACTTATATGACTCAGCCAATTCAACCTGATACTGATGTCGAAAATCAATGATACTTTGATAGCCAATGATATTGAGCTTCTGGGACTCTCCTGTGGAAGTTGCATCTTCCGAGGGAGTTGCTGTAGCACTGTCTTGGCGTCGGTTGTCTCCACCTCCTCATGGTCCGGCTGGAAGACTGGGCCATCGCCCAGTCTTCCAGCCGGACCACCGGACCCAATCAGAGGCAATAACTCTTCCTACCACAATGCCCCCCTCTTCTTTTCTCAAAACCACAAGAATGTTCGAATCCGAGATATGACTAATTATGGCAGCGGAGCTTTTTTTTATATACATTGAGAACTATTAAAATGAGCTCTAGCGGAATAAGAAAAGGTCCCAAGTTTATTAAAATCAGTCCCAATCTAACTGAAGTTAAAGGTACATTTACAAATGAAGTTTGGTTTGAATTAGCACAAACACTTGACGATTTTTTGGGGGTTGCCGCAATTTTTTGTTGATTGTGGGACAAAAAATGCAATGGGTAGATTTTACCCCCTAAATAAATAAATAAATAAATAAAGTAATTAAATCCATACGGTGTAATTGCACGTTATGGAAAGAATAAAGGGTACAATAAAAAAATTAACTGTAACTACTCGGAACTATACCTAATTTTAAATATTTCAAGTTTAGATAATAATTGGGTTCGTTGCAAATTCCAATATTGTCATCTGTTAGCTAAAACTCCCCCCGTATCTGTAAAAATACGGAACTTTTTAAATTTGTTAAAACAGAGAAAAACCAGTTCTGAGAAATATGGGCAGGGGCTGGCGAAGGATCTGTGCTTTTAAGGCTGTATTGTTGTTCCTAATTCCCCCTGGTTGGAAGTTCCAGACCAGGTCCATGTAGGCTACGGGCTGAAGTGTGCGACTCCGGTTTATATAGCGCCACAAGGATCGGAGTCCGTGTTGGCTAGTTGCCACTTCAATTTTGACCAAGCACCCCTAGGGGCGACATCTGAGGGGATCCTGCCCTCTCTGACCTCATAGAGGGGCTTTCTGGTCTACGTATTTAACGTGCCCATATCCGACCTAGACAGAGGTATTTAATGGCGCACATCTGAATTCGATCTGAGCACCCTCATCACCGTAAGCCAGCTCCCTACGACATGGCTACCTCGAACTTTAAGACTGTAGTTTTGAGTAGTTATCATTTGAGGATTTTTTTCTTAGATTTTTTAAAAATATTAACTAATATCCTCATGAACAGATGGCATCTGTTGATCAATCTTAAAACAAAATTCAAAGGTTTACAGATTCGGCAAGAAATTCCTCAAAAAACATCAACGGTTAAAAACATCTACGGTAACTCATCTAAACCAGAGCCATTTTCAATCTTATTTTGCATTCATTATAAAATTCGCACGAAAGATTGGTTCCTTTCAAACTTCTTTTTGCATCTATCTGCGGCTGAAAGAGGTGTCTATTTATTTTAAGGAAAACTTTATTATCCTTTACATTCTTTTTAAGGGGGAGGGAGCACTAGATCACCTTTAAGAGGAGATTAAAGAAAATAATATGTTCAATTATTTTCAAAAGCTGAGGAACCTACTAAAATGGCTTATAAAACACGCTTTTTTTACCTTAGTCAAGTTACTTCTTTAAAAAAATATGAAGAATAATTATTTCTTTCAACTCCTGAAATGTCTATATCATGATTAGATTGAAATATTTAAGTAATAAAGCCATCATTTATCTTCTCAAGGCAATATAAAAATTAGCTTAAATTCCTTATGGCTTGTACATACTCGTAGTTAATGACCAATCGTGTTTCAGGTAGTCTTATTCCCTAACAATACTGACTGAAGAAAGAAAGCTTTATAGAGATATAGGAACATCAGAAATATTCATAATCTGTTGAAATGGCATTTTTGGTACATATTCAAAGTTATGTAATCAAGATTTAGACTTGACAATCTTTCTATTTAATTTTTTCTCTTTTCCCCCAAACGGTAATCAATCCCATACGGTAATTATAAAATACCGTATTTTTCGGACCATAAGACTATAAGACGCACCTTTTTACATATAAAAATCAACTTAAAATCGGGGTGCATCTTCTGATCCGAAGGTAAGATTAAAATAAAATGAATATTTTATTATATATTATATATATATATTATTTATATGATATATATATATATATATATTTATATATATTATTTATTATATATATATTTAAATATATATATATATATTTTTTTATCTTTATTATGTAAGAAATTGAAAAATTTTTTATATACCTAACAAAATGAAAAATAATCTTTTCTAAAAATCATCCCATAAATTTGAGATGCGTCTTATCGTCCGGTGCGACTTATGGTTCGAAATACCCCGGTACATATCTCTAAACAACAAAAAGGATAATTTATTAAAATGTTCTCCGTACACTTAAAAGTTCTCTGCATATTAGTTTAGATAATATTTTATTTTTCGTCGGAGGCGTAGGAATTATATACGAAAACAAAAACAACAATAACAACAACAACAACAACAACCACTTACTTTTATCAGGAATTTCAAGCACCGACAGTACGGTTATATTCGACATCATTAGTTCTGAATAATTTATTTATGTTTTATTCCAAACTGCAGTCGTATAACGAGCAGTGACCTTTGTTAATTACGTAATATTGAAAAGCTGACATATCCACATCGACTGTTCCTTTGATATCTCGTAACAAGCTTTTATCACAACATGAATGTTGCTATCAATTCATATATATTGAAGCACAAAGAATATCTAAATTCCGATAGCGAATTAAAAGTTATTTGTGTAGCGTATCGCTACCCTTACAGCGATAAAAATATTTGATCAGAGTTGCAAATGATCAGAGTTTGCGAAATTAAGTAGCAGATGTTTCGTTATCAAAGTCTAGTTTCGTTTATAAAGATTTTTTTTCAGTGCAACTCGGGGCTGATACGCAAACTAAGGATTGCAGAACCGAGTACCCGGAGGAAATTGTTTAAGGGGACAGTGGACTCAAAATTGTGAAATTTGTCCAAAAATTCGATGTTCTTTATTTTATTGAATTGTGAAACTACGGACGAGTAGGAATGTGTTGCAAAAAGAATTTTTAATTTTTGTGATTACTTTCCTAGTTACAGGCATTTGTATTTAATTTAGATATTATGTGGTTACTAATAGCGATAACTTTAAATGTGTTTTTCTCAAAATAAAAATTTTCATGTCATACGAATATTCAAACTGCTCTATGCGCATTTCTAATTATCGTATTGCTTTGAAATTTAAGATTTATATACTTAACCGTACATAAAATAAATCTTACTGAAAAAAATTATGCTTCGTAGCTCAGATTTTCTAAATTTTGAACTTGAAAAGATGATTTATAGGTATTTTGAGTAATAAAAAGGGTGTTTTTACTATTACTGTATTTTTCTCTTTATATCTTTAATGAATGCTTAAAATAAGGAATAATTTTCATTGTTAGTTCTATAAGGTATTCTGTAAATAAAAATTACCATATTATATGCAAAAGAAATGCGCATGGAACATTTTTAATTAGGCCAATTTTTGATATAATTAATAATTCACAATTCATAAATTATTAATATTTCATCATTAAATTTTAACCACTATTACATATCTATGGTACTAATCACATATTCAAATTTCAAGCAAATCGATTTAAAAGAAAAAAAGTTAGGTTTGAAGATTCACTGTCCCCTTAAACCGAAAACCCGGTTCCAATGGTTGTAGAACCGGGGAGTAGTAACCAGATGAAAGTAGTAAATCTTAGGTTTCAAAAACAACATTTCAATGGGGATAAACAATTTTACCATTCTTTACAATTTATCACTATCAGGATCTTTGGTACCCTTTGTCTTAAGCACATACACAGTATGAACTACTAGATCCTCTTCAACCATCTCCGAAGTCAACCGCCTCCTGCTGTCAAAAGGTATGCCATGGAGGGCCATGTGCTTCTTTTGATCTACTGCAAAATCTTGAGTATAATATGCACTTTTTCTTCACATTTTAGTCCTCAAAATTGAGGGTGCGTATTATACTCGTGTACAAAAAAACGTAGTTTTAATCATTGAATAAACGACAAACAATAGATGAGCTGTATTCTAGTGAAAGTGATTAAGACTGATAATATAACAGTATTGTTTGTTTTGAATTAAAAATTTGGTTTTTTTTTCTACCGAATTTGACGTTTTCGTTTATTTTTATTACAAATTTTATTTATGTTACTAAGTGCATGTGCAACTTTTAAATAAAATATTGAAAAGTTATGGATGCGAATTATACACGTGTGAGCATTATAGTCAAGATTTTACGATATTTAATACAAATTTTCGAAAGGAATTTTTTACTTTCAGTTATAAGAAGACAAAATATGTAATTTAAAATTATGCAATCTACTCTACGACGAATTTTCCAATCTAGTAGCAGCAAACTGAACACAAAAATATAAAATCGCACATAAAGAAAAGCGAGCTAGAATGCACTTGTATCGGATTTTAGATGGTTACCCATTCGTAAAATTCCCTTAAAATAAATTAAAAAGAAATGTATCTTTTACTTACGCAATAAAATAAAATTCTTGAGATTATAAATAAATATAATTTTTTTCATTACCAATTAGGGCAAATGTTTTGTGGTTCATACATGGACGTCGACAAAAAGTTTTCGTGAGGTTCCAAATAGGGCTAAGAAAGCCCTTTACCTTCGGTATGGATATCGGAAGCACTGAAGCTTTTCACGCATGGTTCAAGAAGAAACGAATTAAGTTAAAAAAAAGAGGTAAAGTTAAGTTACAAAATAAATTAAAGAAGTTGCAAAAATAAAAATAAAAACATTAGAATTCAGTAAGTTAAAGTTAACACACAATCAGCAACACTTGTCAGTGTTTTGTGGTTCATGTATTATTCAAACCTGTTTACCCAGATTTGTTAAAACTTCAGAACTAGAGCCCTGAACGAATACGCCTTACAAGTTTATCGTTTCTTCTAAAACTTTCTGGTAAAAAGTAACACTCCAGATGATAATTAATTCATCATAAATGTCGATAAACCACCCTAGACTCTGCCCAGAAACCCAAAAATGTAGGGTTACTGCATATTCCTTATTAACCATAAAAGCCGTGAAGTCAGATTATCGAAATTACTGTTTTTCCTTGCTACCGGCCAAAGAAACAGGGAGATTTTGAAACGATCCTACATGCCTCTCACGTGTCGGGTATCGCAGAATCGAAAAAAATACTAGAATTTGCGAGATTTTTAAAATCCCAAGGAGAACTGGGAGATACGGTTTCCGCCACTTCCGAGAAAGCAACGATCCCACCAAATCACGTAATACCACTAAACACTCGACGAAAGTTATTTCTAAAACTTTTTTTATGCCTACAAATCCACGCTCTGCCAAATACATCCCAAAAACGAACACGGGGGTGCAGGATTCAAGTTACTGATGAAAGCGATGATGTCACCGACACCACTATAAGTGTTTATATTTTCTTGGCCCCTTACAGGGAAAAAGTAGCCCTAAAGAGACCTTTACTTCATGCTAAAGGTTTATTAAACCAATTTACCTCATCCCAGAAGGCAGAAAACACAGCGTCGCACCGATTCTGAATTAATCATGAAAACCACCGTTTTCACTTGACGTCAGATTATATTGAAATTACGATTTTTCCGCCACTGATTGAAGACACACAGAACTTTTGGGACGATACCACATGCCCCTCACGCGTTGGGTGTCGCAGAGTCGAAAGGATACTGTAATTTGCGAGATTTTTAAAATGCCGAAAAGAACAGGGAGATACGGTCTCTGGCACGTCAGCGAGGGCAGCGATCTCGCCGAATGACGTCATACCAATGAAAACATGAAAGTCCTTCGTAAAGCTTTTTTTGTTCTAGGGAACTATGCTCTGACAAATGCATCCGAAAAACGAACACGGGGATGTAGGTTTCAAGTGACCGATGGCGTCAGCGGAACCATCGTATGGGTTTATCGTTTTTTCAGTCCCTTCTTGTCAAAAAGTCTGTCATAAGCCTGTAATTCATGCTAAAGGTTTATTATACCAATTGAACTCATCTGACAAAGCTGAAAACACAGCTGTAACGTGGATTTTATCGTTACAGTTTCCTTATTAATTGCACCTACTTTAAATACGAGTAATTATTAATTTATAGGATGTAATCACCTTAATATTTCGAATGTTAATATTAATCTTAGGATCTTTCGCTATAAGCATTTTAGCGTAATTCATGTATCGCCCCTCTTTTACGTGGGAGGTCTAAAATGGTAGATCTTTACTCTAGTAATAGTTATTGATAGCATCCGCTATTTTGTTCAGCAATGTATTTTTTTCCAAGAACCCAATTTTAAAGTAGTTTCTTTATTTGAAACTGCAATTTACTCGTACAGATAATTGGATGTTTTATGGCTTGTGCCGTCCTGTAAAAAAAAGGACCGGACGTTTTCCATCCAGGGGTCGTAGAAATTACTTTTTAATTAGCATAAGGTACAATAGCGCGGACACTCTCTATCTATTTAGTCTTTAATCTCCGACATCTGTTGGCGACCCATCCTTCCCCGTGAGAAAATTCTTAAAAATTCTCCTCCTGGCCCAAAGCGAAGTTCGCCAATCATATTCGGCGCCGCTTCACGTCACTCTTGGCTAAGTCCAATCAGCGGCTGTTCCGCTCTTTTCGCTCCTACTTGGCTATTTTTTTGGCGGTGAATCGCCGTTTTCCTTTTCCTTTTGTTTGTTCTTTACAGCGGTTTACCGATGAAGTCCGATGCTACACTCCGTGGACCGGTAGGCTTTCTCCGTAGTTGGCGATACTTTTGTTTAAATGAAGTTAATACAACCCTAGCCTGTGTGCGCCTTTTCCAGAATGAAAAGAGATCAATCAGTCAGATTTATAGATAGAGCTACATTTTATGATAGCTAGCTGCTTCCTTTTTTCATGCTTAAGCCCCCCCTGCAGTTCGGCTTGCAGACTGTTGGGGGAAGCTAACCTTCAAGATGTTTTTGCATTGATTTTTTACTACTATTAACATTGACCGGAGTGGTCACCATTTTTTTTTAGCTCAGATTAAGTAGATTATTCGACTGTGTATATAGCTTATTATAGCTCTTATGTTTTTGATATTCAAGTTTGAGTCAACGATCGTTAGTATAAAATAAATAAGTTTTTTTCTTAACCAAGTCTAATTCCATTGTGCTGTGTATACTGCTAGAAAGTTGACATTGGTGAATTTGGGTATTTGAGGTCATCTTATCTTCACAACGATTCGACGATCCGGTTTTGTGGCATAGGTTGCCGAGTGGTGTCTTCTAGTAACTTCGCTACAGGTTATTACTTCCGTTCTCCAGCCTTTTTTAGCGTCGCAGAGATGTACAGTTCCTTCCATTGTGCTGTGTAGGTGCTAAGAACTTTCTTAGTCCCAAGAACTGTTCCCGAGGTCGTTCTTACTACCTTCCTTTCTAAAAGTACTCTTTTACAGAACTTTGAATAACCTGGTACTCTTCCCTCTGCTCATACATCGTTTTAGACACTAAAAACTGTAAGCTCTTGTGTTCATTTTACCTAAGTTTACACGCCACCGAAGCGTTCCGAATTCATCATTATTCCACGGACTTCTAGATTTCATCAGTAGAGACAATTAATCTCTTCAGTAATCAATATCTTCAGTATAGATAATTCAGTATAGGTATTCAAAGAAATCATCAGTATAAGAGCGTTGGCACCGATTGCGAATTATTCAGGAAAGCGGTGACAGGAGATTATAGAAATTACCGATTTTTCCTCTACCGATGGAAAAAAGACGGAGCTTTCGGGACAATGACATCTGACCCTCACGCGTCGGGTGTGGCAGAGTCTTAAGGAGAGTGGAATTTGCGAGGTTTTTAAAATCTCGAGAAGAATGGGGAGATATATATATATATATATATATATATATATATATATATATATATATCTGCTACATCCGCGAAAGTAACGATCTCCCCGAATGAAGCCATAACAATGAAGAATTCGTGACAGTTCTTCCTAAAGATTTTTTTATGCCTAAAAATCTATGCTCAGTCAAATGCATCCGAAAAACGAACGCGATGCACAGGTTTAAAGTTACTAGAGAAAGCGAGGACGTCAGCGAAACCATCGTACGTGTGTATCGTTTTTTCGGCACCTTATTGGCAAAAAATAGCTCTAGAGACTCAATAATTCATCCTTATAGTCTATTACACCAATAGTCCTCTGCCCAGAAACCCAAAATTATAGCGTTGGCCCCGAGTCCGTATTAACCGTGAGAGCAGTGATGTCAGATTGTGAAAATCCCTAATTTTCGCGCTACTGATCAGAGAATTATGGAACTTTTGGGACGATCCTACTTGCTCGTCACGCGTCGGGTGTCGCAGAGTCTCAAGATTACTCGAATTTGCGAGATTTTAAAAATCTCGGGATGAACGGGTGAGATACTGGTGAAGCCAACGATCTCGGCTTATGACTTCATACTGAATAAACATTCACCCGGACTTCCCTTTCGATAGACTCAGAGGAGAAGTCATTTATATTTAGAGTAAACGTTATTAGAGTAAACGTAATCGTTGTTCACATTGTTCCTCGCAGCACATCTTGCGGCGAGGAACAATGTGAACAACGATTCGTCGGAACAAATGCCGTTTTTCGACATATTACTCAACCAGGATTTGCGCTCGTGGCAACATTGTGGGCGAAATTTTGTATTGGCATGTATTACGAGTAGTTTGGGAATAGCTACTTTTCCGTAAAACTTTGTTTGTGAAGTTCCCTTCTACCTCTGATGGTTGATACTGGAACATGCACATGCAGATTGAGCTCTTCTGTCATTTTAGTTGCAGTTGTTTTCTTTCTTCATGTCCCAATCCACTTCAATACCTCGTCCGTCTCTTTCACTCAGCTCTCCCTTTCATCTACTATTCTGTTTGGCAAAGGATGTTTTTCCGTGCACTCTGTATGCTATCCTCACTTTCGATACCATAGGTCAAAAAACACCAATTTGCCTGGGGGTTGCAGTAACAGATGTTCCAATTTAAACGCGCTCAAACAATTTGCCCTTTTTGCGAGGTCGGCAAGGTTTAACATTTACCCTGTTCCCCCAAAAAGCAAGATGCCCTTAGCTTCATTACTGCTACCTGACAGTAGAATAATACTATATTATATAAAAAAATACCAGTGGCCAGATTTGATTTTTAAGGAATACGAAGCAGATTCATAAACACCACTGATACTGATAGGTGTTTCCATTATTTTGATAACCACCTGTATATATATATATATATATATATATATATATATATATATATATATATATACATACACTGCTGGCCACTGTAAATGCAACACCCTGAAGGAAACATGCAAATAACATGAAATTTACAACATGCATTAGCGGAGGTGAGATATGCAAATGATTAGAATTTCAGCGCAGACGCACATCACGCGCGCCTGTGGCGCCACTTCAAAGCGCTATTTAAGGCTTGGAGATTTAAAGTTTGGGACGATTTAAAGTTCGGGAATTGTGTTTTCTTGTGGTTTTTTCAAAAACACGATCAATTATATCTCGTCGAAAACGGCGATCATCTTTTGATCAAGTATCCGAGTTCGACAGAGGAAAGATAGTGGCCTACCGAGATTGTGGATTATCTTTCAGGGAAATCGGTAGTCGTGTTGGACGAAAGCAAACAACTGTAATGCGGATATGTGATCGTTGGATGCAGGAGGGTACGACGGACCGGCGTGTTCGATCGCATCCACCTCAGCGCACCACTTCACGTGATGACAGGCAAATTGTGCGCATGGCAGTGACGGATCGCTCAGTCACATCACGAACCATAGCACAGCACATGCAGTCTGTAACGCATCATCCAGTGTCTGCACGTACCATTCGACGCCGTTTACAGCAGAGTGGTCTGTCCGCAAGACGTCCATTGCTTTGTATACCCTTGACGCAGAACCACAGACGTCTCCGCCTCTAATGGTGCGATGACAGAAGAATGTGGACGGCAGAATGGAATGAAATTGTCTTTACTGACGAGTCACGCTTCTGTCTGCAACACCACGATGGTCGCATTCGAGTCTGGAGACACCGTGAAGAGAGGATGCTGAACAGCTGCGTTATGCACCGCCACACTGGTCCTGCACCGGGTATTATGGTATGGGACGGTATTGGATATCACTCTCGCACACCTCTAGTACGCATTGCCGGTACTTTAAACAGCCAGCGCTACATCTCCGAGGTGTTGGAGCCAGTTGTCCTTCCTTACCTTCAGGGCTTGCCCACAGCCATATTTCAACAGGATAATGCGCGACCACACGTGGCACGCATTGTCCAACGGTTCTTCGTCAATCGCCAGATTGAATTGCTTCCCTGGCCTCCTGGCTCTCCGGATTTTTCGCCGATAGAAAACATGTGGTCCATGGTTGCTCTACGATTGACCCAAATTCCATCCCCTGCTGCCACAGCAGATCAACTTTGGCAACGTGTGGAAGCTGCTTGGTCTGCTGTACCCCAAGAACTCATCCAAAGTCTCTTTGAATCAATGCCGAGGCGTGTGGCAGCGGTGATCTCCAACAATGGCGGCTACTCTGGCTACTGATTTTGGCAGGAACCACACTTCACAGAAGTCTATAAATTTAATCGTTTGATACTTGGTCAACATGTTATCTACCAAATAAATTTTGTTGTGATATCTCTTGTCTTTCTTGGTGTTGCAATTTGGGTGGCCAGCAGTGTATATATATATATATATAATATTTTACAATTTATATTGATCTGGACTAAACTTAAAGTTCATCAGGGGATTATTTTATTTGTCAATAAAATTGTCAAGGTATCGTTTTAACACTAGAAAGACGGGAAGTTTTTCCTTACTAAAAAGATTGAACGCCGTCATTTTGACGGTCAAAAATAAAATCAAGACAGTAAAATTATTATCAATAAATTCTTTGAACATGGTTAAAACTTTTCGTACTTTTTGTTCTAACTTTTTCAACTGTTTCGTACCAATATATAATAAATTAGTATATATTTAGATATATTTTTATTCAGGTATACTGAGATGACAACCTGGTATGGTTTATCCGTAAAAATATATGCATGGTTTGTGCAGTCCTTTTTTTTCAACACCAATTTTTCCGAAGAGCCAATATTTCTGTATTTGCAAAAAGGTGAAGAGACGAAAAGTAACTAACATTTTTCCGGTATTATTTTAAAGATTTCTGCCTGTTTTCTATATTGCCGTCAAATTGACGGCGTTCATCTTGGTATGTATACAATGCATTTTCTCCCACTCTTTACTATAGAATATAATTTTGTAAATGTGTGTGCATAATTCGCGTAAAATTAGAAAAAGTAATAAAATTTCAAGTGTTAAATCAAATATAATATTATAACCAGCCTGAGGACATAAATACAGACATAGCGCTCAATAGTATGTCCGAAACCGTCAAAATGGCGGCAGCGGTCTTTCTAGTGTTAAAACAAATACAAAATAAATTCAACTACTCTGTCCAAGGACTTCCTTTAATTGCCGTTTTGTTATACAAACAAAGTCTGTTTACTCATCGATCGTTTTTTAATTCAAGGTTCAGTCACTATCTATAGCAAAAAATGCGGATGTTAATGATGAAAAGACTGTTAAAAAAACTAAAATAAAATGTTATTTTTTTCTAGAGTTTAAAGTATTCGTAAGATCTTGTGCAGCATATAGGAGAAAATTCAACGTAAAATTGTCGTTTTATGATAAAAACAACGTCAGTTAAATCATCCGTTATTTTTTAACTCAAGGTTCAGACAATATTTATACCAAAATAAATTTAATCTTCATAATGATTAGATTTCAGAAAAAAAATAAAATAAAAGTTTATCTTTTTCTAAAGTTTCAAGTATTCGATAAAAAACATGAGGGGCATATCAGATTATTCAAAATGAAATTTCCTATTTCCTCTATAATTTAATGTTTTTCAATTATTAATACATTTGCGTAGTATAACAAGTGTCAACTTCATTAAAAATCAACTTAGAACCATTGTGGAATCACTACCATTTGCATGTGCACCATTTAAATTGGTTTCAATTAATACTGATTGTTCTAAGTTAATATAACTGTACAAAAAACAGTTACTAGTGATTATTGATCTCGCAACGAGGTATATTTCTACTTTTTCTTCATAAAAAAGGCCACACATCTGAATACTTAAGTTAAATATCTAGGTCAAAATTTCCGAACTCCATTACCTAAAAAAAAAACTCTGAAAGCAGACTTTACCTCACCTAAATTTTAAATATGCGTTAAAAGATGTAGTGTTATTCAACTATCAACTTCCCTTCTCCAAACCCAACTTGATTGTAAAATCGAATAAGCAAACTAAATAAATATTGCCCGTCAAAAATAGATATTTCATTCTATACATGGTGATAGTTTTAACTCTCTTGTATAATTGATGAACATATTAAGAAGGAAGGAGAGATTTGATATCCTTTCAATTGGTTATATGTACAATTTTTCTTTTTACGAAGATCCCATTTAAGCTATTTCAAAAGCATCAATATCATGTTCAGGAATTAATGTCATCAGCTCGAACTATTTATTGTATGCTAAACTACGGGCATTCAACAAATTAGTCTTAAAGTACAGATAAACTTTATTCAATATGATTGGATAAGATTTCAGTCGTTCAGCGAGAACAGGGTACACAACAAGTAGGCAACTGACCTTACAATTTCACATTCTGAATTACATTTCAGCATGATCTAATTATAACGTAATGCAATAGACATAGCATGATGTAGTGTTAATATATTGCTCATATAATAGCACGATGCAATCATTATGTAATGTGTGTATAATGAACGCATTGGGATGTAAAACTAAATGGCCGCAGATGTCAAAACATTGATATTATGTATATCTTTCAGAGGTTCTAAATTGATTTTATGTGTGACAAATACGTATATTAACATCCCTACAAATGAAAACTGCATAAGCCTTAAGAAGAACCTTACTTAAAACACATGAACGATTTTAATTTAATATAATTATGTGGTTACAATCAAAAAAATTTATTTTTTCAAAAACAAATTTCATTCAGTGAAAGAATTATAACAAAAGATATTGAAAGTGTGTGTCTACACAAGTAGAAATATAAATAATACTAGAAAATTCATTTTAAAATTTTAAGAAAAGAAAAATTAGTTTTAGATAAACATTTTATTAAACAACAAGATATGACACAATATATTCCAGCATTGTTATGGACAGTTGATCATTATACAATACTATCCATGGATTTATTGACAAATCCTAATCAACACTTTCTTTGTACAGAATTGAAAAAAATACAAATCTCTGTAATTAGTGACATGTTTTAATTTTGACTGTAAAGGATATAAATTTCAAAATGTAGAGGCGGTATACAATTATAAAGGGGTACCATCATTTGGATTCTTCTGGAAATCTTTAGGGCGAATTTTCATCACCGTATCTTTCAGAGAATAATAGGCCCCTCTAAAACTATCCCATATAATTCCATCAGCGTACGATGCATGAGCTCCTTTCAGATACATCCCGTTAAGATTTGATTTGTGGCACTTTGAATACCACCAAGCCCCTTTAAATTGGACAGCACAGTTTTTATCATAAATGTCATTATCTTGATCTTTCGTAGTAAACGGAAGTCCATTAGTGCCGGAAAACGAATCACCTAAAATCAGAAATAAGTATTACGGACAAAATTTTAATTTAATCCAATATATCATGAAGTAAAAGAAAATCACAAAAATAATCCAAAACACGCTATAACTTTACTATACCTAAATGTTTGAATTTTATAAATACATTTATCTTCAAAAACGTAAAAATTTTAGCTTAAGAATTAATATATGATTGAGGGGGGGAAAAAGTATTTGTGTTGTTTTACTCTCGTCGAGTATTAGTTCTTAAATGTCGAGAATTTCTTAAATTTTAAATAAGACGTAAACTTTTTTTAACGTCAATCACTGGAATAAAAACTATTTGAAAAGAAGCAATAAAATTTGTTTGGGATTCTAAATACACTTTATTACAAAAAATATCGATGCACCAAGAAGGAGTTGTCCGGCCGAATGGCTAGGGCGTTGGACTTCGGTACCAGAGTCTGTGGGTTCGAGTCCCACTCTTGGCATGGACGTTTCTAGCCGTTCGGAATCAGCTTTAAGCAGTAGGCCTCGGTCTAATTAGCCCACGTATAGCAAGAAATTGACCGTAACATTCCAAACCAAACCAAGAAGGAGTTGTCCGAATGCAACTAAAATTGGTGCATGGGAACGACATGTTTAGAAATAAAAAATATATTTAAATTTCATAACAATTGAATGATTTATTCCAAAGTTGGCTTGTTACAAAATGAGGAAATCAATACGGCGTTGTTCCAACTCTAGCCTGGATGTAAGCTGTTACCCAGCGTCGCATAGAGTGATAAAGTTCCAGGACGGTGTCCTGTGGGATTTCTTGCCATATCGTCTCCAAATGTCCGGCTAAATAGGTAACTTTCCGGGATAGTTGCAATCTCCTTCACATCACCTCCGAAATGTACTCTATGTAGGAGAGATCAGACGACCTAAGTGGCCAATAAAGTGTTCTGCAAGCTTGAAGACAATTCATAGCAACACGTACCGTATGAAGCGGGGCATTATCTTGTTAAAAAGTAAGTCCAAGGAGGCGCAAGGGGAACGACAACAAAACGGGTCGCATAATGTCGTTTAAGTACAGCTGAGCTGTAAGTGTTTCACTAATGACTACCAAAGAGGTCCAGCTCTAAGAAAACGACACCCCATACCATAACGCCCTGTTGTGGACCTGTGTGGATAACGATAGTAAGGGCAGGATCCCCACGCTGCCCTGGACGTCTCCAGACACTTCTTCGGTGGTAGTCAGGACACAGTTGGAAACGGGACTAGTCACTGAAGACTATACATCCCCAGTCAGCGTAGTTACAAGTTGATCGATAAATTCCACTACAATCGAAATTGACAGTGCAGAGGCGTGAGAGTTAAGCAGCGTAACGGTCGGCGCGAGTGCAGATTCCGCTCTCTCAGTCGTCTATCAATAGTATCTATAGTCATGTTGGACACTTGTGTACGGGTCACACGTCGAATGGTTGATATTGTTAGCAATATGAACCAATAGTTAGTTTGAAGATTCATTAATTACTTGCCTTTCCGAAGTTTGACGTCATATTCTGCATTTCCATTTTAAGTCGATTCAAGTAAAAGGCGATTCAATTAATAACTAAACCGAATCAACGACGTAAGTTTCGTTTAGATTACGTCATGTCTGGCAAACTGCCATACGTCATATAATTAAACACAAAAATCTTCAGTTACCAGCCGATAGCATTTTTCAAGTGAAGTGATGTACATCAACCCGATATTTGAATATCGGCTTTTGTTAAGTGTATATAAGCGGCGAACACTTTCGAGAAAACTTATCACGGCATCAAGGATACACACATTATCGTAAGCTTGTTCTTGAGCTGATGAAATATTGGGATGAAGTATCAAGCCTGTCTAGAGTAAGACGTTTTGTATTAGTTGCGTATTAATTCTTGTGATAGTCCATCACAGTATGATAGAATATAATGTTTGTTTTAAAACTGATCTAAAGAAAACCCCAGTATTATTAGTAAGAAGAAAGATGTTGATATTGTTGTTTTTATCTAATTCTTAACTAGTTTTTCAAATGAATAAACTTTTAGTTATTGTTAAAAAGTCTTGTCGTCTATACATTATTTTGAACAACTTTAATGGTTTTAACGTATACCTTTTTTAACATAGCTTTTACTGCAGATTTTAAACTCTGCTTTTTAAATATAAATTATAAGAATTATTGACGTGCATGTTTTTAACATGTAAAATTTTACAAAAGATATCGACGAATCCGGTGCTGTGACAGGTGATCTGACAATCGTTATGTCTTCCCGTTCTCTTGTGGTCCTAGGTTGACCTCTGCCATCCTGACGCTTAAATCTCTCCTTGTTGACCCAATCTTGCCAGCATCGTACACTTCGACCGAAATATCGAGCGATTCTTCAATTTGCCCAACCAGCTTTTTTCAATCCGATGACACGACCTCTTTCAAACACCTAAATATCCTCGTAATGTGCACGAATCCTTCTGCGAGGCATTGCTACAGTCCACGTAAGATATGCGCTGTCGAAATACAACAGAAAATTTTAATATCCGATTGAGAATCGTTCCTTAGATACACCTTCTGGATGCGGAGTTCTAATTGTGAGGAAATATATTTTCGCTCGTGTGGGGACAGTAAAATTAATGTGTGGTTTTGCTTACCAGCTGTTCCTCTGTATCCACTGACGTGCGCTGTGTATTTGTGAGATTCGTCTTCAATCCAAAATTCGTCGTAGGTGGCATAGGTGTTGTTTCCTTCCCAGTCAGTCAATGTAAATTTGACAATGTTCGTCCTCTGATTCGTCAATGCAAAGATGTTGTCATTGCCTGCAAAATGGACACATGTGTTATATTGCAGAGTATTCCGTATGTATTTACAAAACTGACCCCAATGCACAAATATACACAATATTAAGCTGTTTAAATTTCCCTTTTTTAATATTTTATGTAATGCCGAAGATGTTAAATTTCGAAATGACTTTTCGTCATGTTTTGCTGGCTATATTTGACTAAAAATAAAAAAAAATGAAGGTTATATATAATTCTTCAAAATACCTATACGTCGCTTATAATATAACTATACGTCGCTTAATCTATCTGTCTATAAATATCTTAGTAAATTTCATTTTAATATATATTAATTCAAATAGAAATCAATTATTTTCTTTTTTGTCATCATTTTCTATTATATATTATTTATCAGTTTATTTTTGTTATTACTTTTACTAACAATAACAGTGTGTTTTACCTAAATCGACAATGTTTACATAAACAGGTTCATTTATGTTATCAAATTAGTGCTGTTAACGTTAAACAGCAGTGCAACATAAATAATTTTTTTTATTTGCAGAAATTTATCCATTTAAATCACCTAAAATATGCTTCATTTGGGAAACACAAAATTCATCTCAAAATTTTATCTGAATTCGGACAGGAGGAATGGTTAATCTTTGGGAACATAGTCTGGAACATAGGATTGGTTTAAGACCGCTATACGTATAGGTGTTTGTACTTGTCCTGAATTAGCTTTAAACTATGGACTTCGAATGTTTTGCAAAAGATGTCCGAACACTCCCCACAAGCTTACTATCTTGTCACTATTTACCTCTCATACTCCCAATAACTTCTTTTACTTTTCTCACATATTAAGAACAGAAAGCTCATTTTTGTATGAGTTCCTACATTTAGTAATTGCACCGCATTTAAAATATTCAAATTTTTAATGCTATTTTATGTTCTCTCATTACTTATTTATTTTATCTTCCATTAAAAAGACAAAATTTTATTCGAATTTCAAGACATGAATGCAAATCGAAATCATAAGAAAATATGAACTTCTCTATAGATTCCCCACTGCACCTGTTTTCATACTTTATCAAACGGTGTAAAGTGGCTATACTCAGAGACCGAAATTCATTAAAATGTATCAACAACAGAAACTATGTTTATTTTGGTGTGTCTATGTTACATCGTCGTTGCATCATCAGCATCATCACGGCCGTTTGATTGGCTTCTACAACAGCACTATACAACATCCCAAACATCACCACAGACATTTTGGGCTACAGAATTCATATGATTTTCCATTTCCTTTCCGTGACGAAGTGCCAGGAAAAATTCGCTTTTCTTATCATTTATCTTAGAAATTATAGATTGTTGGCTTATCAATTTCGCAAGTAGAGGTAAAAATTTTGACAAAAGCATAAATGTCATATTTCACATGTTTGATAGTGCTCGAATTTTATTTTATGAGAAAAACAGAAAAAAAACATATCTATGTATGTAACATGCTGTGGATTGGATATTTTGGAGCACGGCCATGTCACTATTGGCGTAGACGCTTTGCAAGCCGGGCGGATCCCAATCACAAAGGCATGAATAGCTGGGAAAACTCTTGGAGTTACAGTTGGTACGAGGGGGTATTGGAGATGCAGTCGCTCATTGAGTAATGAGAAACCAAATACATGGAGCCATAGAAGATTACGCAGTCGGTATCCATCAAATTAACTTTATTCATATTGAACATGCTCTGTTCCTTACCGGAACAGAACATGATATCAGTGGAGTTATAGCACTTTACCAGGTCACAAAGTCCCGCAAAAAAACCCCGCTCTTCAAAGTGTGTTCGAGCTTAAAAAAGCTCCCCGAGGTCCTATCACATGACCCCCGCAACTTGCATTTATTGTCCGACTCAGTTATCTGGGCATAGGAAGTTTAAGTGCCTACGAGACTGGGGCACAGGGACGGTATATCAATTACCAACTATTGTTCTTAGGTCACTCATGATATAACGAAAAACGAAAACAAAATTAGTTTGCTTACACCCAAGTAATTTTAAAGGAAATTGAAAAGTATTTAAGTTTTTGGTTTTGTATGTTATATGTATGTATGTATACAAGCATGTAAGTAGGCATGTTTGTATGTAGATGAAACACTCTCTTCAATTTGATTTTCGTTAGTAAGAATCATGATTGGAAAGTTTTGCGGTATGACATGCCTAAGCGAGAAGACAGTTAAGAGTTTGAATCCTCTGTGGGCGGATTTAAAGTTTTCAAGGGCTTGTATGATAAATCTGAGGCAATATAGTAATGAAGTATACGTAATAACTTGAATATCTTCAAAATAATTATCAATCTCCATAGTGCCCAACCCCATTTCTCTTTCTCTGCCTGGGCATTTTTATAAAAGGTTACGTAGTAAATCTTAATTTGTAAAGAGAGGAGAAGAGATTTATTAATGGCAAAATATTATCTTATTAGTAAATAATTATCTTACCAAGCCAAAAATCTTTCGTTCGATCGCCAAAGCCATTTTTATAAGATTGCCAGTCTTTGTAAAAATAATCTTTACCGCTGTAGAAATCCCCTCGCTTCTGAAGTAGCTGAAAATTAATGTAATTTTTAAAGACAGGATATGTAAAACATCAAAACATCATACAATGGAATGCAATTTTGTTTGGAAATTTGTCCGAAAACTAAACACTCAATATTCTAAAGCAAAACCTTTAGAATTAACGATGATTTTTCATCAAGCTGCTGAGCTCTTTTAACTTTTTTACGGATGACTAAAATGCCCACCTTTATAAAAAGCAGTTTTCTCCGGCTCTAAGTTTATTGGCAATAAAAATGACAGCCTATTATAATTTATGTGACAGATCAATTACATGAAATGTTGTTTAATAGTCATACGACAAAAAAAACGAGAGCGAAAACCTTGTTATTTTATATATGTTTGAAAGAAGGAATAAATTTTGTCTTGGAGTTTCAGATGTGTTACATTTTATTTTTAGTTTCAAATCTGTTTCATTCACATTACATTCCCTGCCGTGATTCTTGCAAACTGTTTCGGAACGCCGTATACAAATTTCACCCGGTCGTGGGAAGAAGCGGCTACTTTGATATCGATGTAATATATATAATCTGCATTGTTCTAAGAAACTGAGAGGTAAAAGAAAGACACAAAGATAAAAATTAGCCTCTAAAGTTTTCCAAGACTTTCTTGGACATCGTGTTGAAGACCTCTTTTATCGCTCTTGTTTAGTCTATCGCACGTGTAACAAAGCTGCGAGAGCCTTACAGTTAGGAGATCTTTCAGAGTAGGCGTATCCAACCTGCAGCCCGCGTCAGTTTCTATTGCTACCTGTAAATTCTCGGCATGGACATAGTATCCATTTGTTTGAAACACTGAGTTCACTGTCTTTTTTAGCTCATCTGGTAGAAAAGTTGAGCAATCTGCCCCACACGAGTTGAACAATTTGCCACACATGACAAGGTCCGTCTGCACAACCTGACCGTTTCCTTACCCAAAACTTTACTGGCACATAAACTCGAATCACGTACTGCTCGAGAACTTTCAGATCTTCGTCAGGATTCGAAGTACTAGCGAACAAGCGTAAAATTCTCCAAGCAGTTGTGATCTATTTCGATTGCACAATTGGTCCTGGCTTTCTGTTCTGAAGTCCTCCGGTCCTCGAATCTTCGGTCCTCGAGATCACTGTGCAGTTGAAACAGATGCACAAATATCAAGTAAATGCTATTGAACTCTGCAAAAATCTTCAGTGTTTGAATTTCTGATGTCCATGTCAAAGGAATAGGTTCGAACGAAACGACACGCAGATTTTCGCACCCTATTAGTCTAGTTTCGATTGGGCCGGAAAAGATCTTAGGTCTCGTTCCTTCGTGTAATTAAGATAGTACATGTCGAAGTGGGAGCTCATTCGTATGCAGAATACAAACCAACTGTTGCACTTCTCTTCTTAATTTTCCCTCAACAAAAGCAATGACCCCGTTGATTTTTCCTGTATTAACAGCGGTGCCATCACACCCGACTTCTATCAGTTCAGAAAAATTCATTTTGTTCTTGCTTAAAAAATTATATAATGATTTCGCTATTTCTTCGCCTTGACCGGAACGAAGTGTCAAGTGCCACAAATATTCCGAACCAGGTTCCGAAAACACTTTGTATGGTCTTCGTCTTTCTCTTGACGGTGCCGCTTGTCCCCTTTTTTTCTATGACGATTGGTTTACCTTTTCTACCAAGAATATGCTTTTAATTTGTGTTCCTACAAGATCTTACTCTTCTTCATTCGTTTCATAAAACTGTAAACAAACACCACCCACTTCTTCCTTCCGGCCTTGGCGCCAAGGCGTGCTACGGTCCATCACCCAAAAATATGATCCATCGACGAATCGAAAAGAACCAAAAGATGTAAGAGAAAGGTACATAAAAAACGAAAGAGTGAAACCGGCAGAAGATTCAAACAAAAGTTACTTTTCCCCACTTATACAAGAAAAGGCTATAAAAATCGGTTAATTTAGGAGGCACATAGCAATTAAATAATGCTTAATTAGAGCTTATTTAGGCATTTCGAACACTAAACATGAATATACAAGTAAATACAACGAAAATAAATTTAATTTAACATCTTGAAAAATATTGCTAAAAAAGTTCCAAAATCAGAGTTTTAGAAGATCCTTAAGACATTTTGGCAGATCAAGGAGGTGTCCAAAAAATCTCAATTTTTTTGTGTCAACTTAGTGACACCATTGGCACTTTACACGCTCTACCCATCATCGGAAATTGAAAAAAAAAGCTTTCTTTGGCCCGCCCTAATATATATATATATATATATATATATATATATATATATACATACATATATATAAAAGTACCTAAGATGTCTTTCGACTGGAATTATTTTAAAATTGGTACGTACTGTCCAAGCTCCGCCATCGTCCTCCATATCGCAGTATACTTCGATCGGAACATTTATCCCTCTACTTCGAGGCCAAATTTGGTACATGCCACTTTTTGCAAAGGAGTTTTTCTGTAATACCTCGGCGCAGTCCATCGGCTTGTCACATACCGTTTCAGCAACAGAGCATCTGAAAATGATAGTCTGAATAATATTATTTAACTGCAATGCATAAATTTGTTATTACTCATTCATTCTCAACTAGGCTCTACCAGTTAATGCAGTTTTCATTGCCAATTAACATTTCGTTGTTCGTAGAAAACCTCAAGAGTATTAGAGTCTGTTCAGCAATGTGTTTCCTGAATTTAATTTTGCATTACACAAAAATATCTCTTGTAATATTAATTTTTACTACGTTATATTTCACATATCGGGCAAATGCAAAAAAATGCGTACATCAGGTTTCACTGACGACAATTGTTAAATAAATGTTTCGTTTTTTCTTTTTTGTATAAAACTAATTTATCTCTCTTCTGAACTCTCTATTAAGTTTTAATAAAAATTATGTAGCTAAAAATATAGACTTGATAGTTATAGATTTATTCTCCTGTTTTCATTTCAAATATTCCATGTAGTCCAAAATTAATACTTTCTATATTGTTATATCCGTAATTTCAAAGGTCAATATTTTATCGTATATTAAAATCTATATTCGTCTCTTTTATTTCTAAGCTGATTGCAAGAGTGAAGTATATAAAAAACGGTGATTTAATAAATCTCCGTATTAACATTCCCCCTGTTATACGCCCTTACATATACCAGAAATATATGAAGAGTAATCGAATAATTTAATAAACCCTCGCATACATGTTCCAAATGTCTTAAATTTGCTGATCATTAAAATTCTTTTTTTTTCTACCTTTCGCATTTGAATTTTCAAATATTTTATTTCAACCCTCTTATTCACTGACCATTTGATATAAAATTAAGATAGCTAATCGTAAAATGTTTCTAAATTTAAAAATAAACCATGTGACTTCCGAATTTGTTTGACCCTCATCTATTTGTCTGCCGATGCATCATGTACACTGAAGTGCCACTGAATTAGGGATACCTACCTAGTAACGAGTTAGGCCTCCTCTGGCCTTGATAACGGCTGCCACACGATGAGGCATAGATTCAACAAGTTTCTGGAAACGTTCTATGGGAATGGCTTGCCAAATATTGGCTAAAGCTGTCCATAATTCAGTAAGGTTCTTTGGTGCTGTGTAATGGCCTTTCACGCTTTGTTCCAAAACATCCCAAAGATGCTCAATAGGATTTAAGTCTGGGCTTCTAGGTGACCAATTCATGACAGAGAAGTCAGAGGAATGCTCATCCAACCAGCCAGCAGCCAACCGGGACTTGTGAGAGGTACAGTTGTCTTGCTGATAAACTCCATTACCGTGCGGATAACAGAACAGCATAAACGGATGGAGGTGATCACCCAGCAACTCTGCGTACCGAATTGTATTGAGGGAGGTTGGTACACGCACCAAAGATCCCAAACTGTGCCCCGAAAAAAAAAACCCAGACCATGATTGAGCCACCATGCCCTTGTACAGTTCCAGCCAGGCATGCAGGATTCATGGCTTCATGAGCCTGACGCCAAATTCTCAGCCTCCCGTCGGTGTTAAGTAGTCGGAATCGAGACTCATCACTCCATGCTACTCGTTTCCAGTCCTCTACACTCCAGTCTCTGTGTTCTCTTGGCCAGGCAAGACGTGCAGCCCGATGGCGAGTATAGAGCAATGGTACTGTCGTAGGTCGACGGCTCCCGAAACCCATACGGTGAAGCGAGTGTTTCACAGTCCGTTTACTGAGTGTACGACTGGCACCGTCATTAAACTGGGTGGTAATTTGAGGTAATGTTTGGCTTCGCTGGCTACGTACAATACGCCTGAGCCGTCCCTCACCACGCACTGTAAAAGCTAATTGTCCTTTACAGTTTGACCGATCACTAGTTTGTTTTCCACCATCCATGTATTCTTGGTATACTCTTGACACCGTAGACCAGAGGTCGCCAAAGTGGTCTATATAGACCCCTAGGGGTCTATTTAACAAAAGTGGGGGTCGATCTGAGCCAGGGGGTCGATTGGGGGTCGAAGAAAAAACAGTTCTTAATACGAAAATCACACATACGTAATCGCGATGATCGTAAAATTTGTGAATTTTTTTATAATTGACTTAATATCAGTTTCTTTATAGAACATAAATTAATCAACGAATATTTATTCGGGTGAAACAAGTATTGACGTACCAGCGCGCAGTGGCACGAACTCTGCACTTCTGGTTTATTAGTCATACTCATATGTTGAATCTCCACTGTTAAGCTGTTTGATGCCGGCAGATGGCGTTGCTTGTCCGTCGGCTAGCTAATTTTCAATGTTTATGTTCAGCGCGAGCGAGAGGAAATAGCTGTGAAAAATGTGTGTTCTATTGTTCTATGTTCTGTGTGTGTTGTATCAACAGTAATAAAGTGTATGTTTATCTGTCCATTGGGAATATTGGATCTTTCTGAGATGATACAACAGTGGGGTAAGTACCCCTTTCAAGAATTTTCATTTGAGTTTATTTTGAAGACAGAAGAGAACGTTTAAAATTAAGAACCGATACAAAATCATATGCACATGTGCGCTTGTCCAAATGTTACGTGACGAGTATTGACGTTACAAACGCAAATACCATACGCAGTTTTAGCTATCTTTGCAAACTGTGAACAGTGTTGAATATTTGCAGTGTCATAATTAAAACTTTTATAGTTTTGGATAATTAATTATAGTTATTGTTTCGTTAAAACCATTCGTTTAGTTTAGATATCAATTTTAATTATCAATACATGTAAAAAGGAAGGTAAGCATTAATAATATGGATTAGTACAGCCCGTGACAAAACTATAGCACACTTTGTCTTTTTTTACGAAAACCACATAATTTTCGAAAATATGATTATTTTAATCTGATGGGGGTTTGCAGGCAAAGCAGAACGCAATTCCAGTGTTACGTATTTTTTGACGTATTACAATTGTATATTATACTAATTTATTTTTAATTTATTTATAGAACCCTAATTGAAAAATGGCAGCTTCAGTGTGTAAAAAGAAATGTCGGTATTATTCATTGGATTATTTGAAATTTGGATTTATTTGTTCACCGGTAAATGAAACGATTCCTATGTGTCTTCTATGCGAAAAAACTTTTGGAAACGACTACATGAAACCGTCAAAAATGAAAGATCATCTTGATAGGGTTCACTCAGATAAAAAAAATAAAGAACTTGAATTTTTCAAAAAACTTAAAGAAAAATTCACATGTCGGCTAACTATAAGAAGTTTTATGAAGCAATCTACTGAAGTTGAAACTGAAGGAGGATTAATAGCTTCGTACAAGATTTCGCTTAATATAGCAAAGAGGGGGAAACCACACACAATCGCTGAAGAAATTATTATTCCTGCAATTAAAGACGTCATTGAGGATGTAATGAAAAAAGACTCCGTTAATGTTTTAAAGTCATTGCCATTAAGTACAAATTCTGTAAAACGGCCTATCGACGAAATGGCTAAAGAAATAGAAAATACGGTAGTTTCAGAGCTAAAAATTTGCAAGTTCTCTATTCAACTTGATGAATCTGTTTTTGGCGTTTCTGCTATTCTTATGGCGTACGTTAGATATTTCAGTAAAATTAAAGGACAAGTCATTGATGAATTTTTATTTGCTAAATATCTTGAAACTGATGGAAAAGGAGAGACAATTTTTAGATGTTTACAAGAATATTTAAATAAATATGATATTCCGCTTGAAAATATAATAGCGGTAGCCACAGATGGGGCACCTGCTATGGTAGGGCGTTACCGAGGTTTTGCTACATTTCTCAAAGAAAAAGTGCCCGGTATACGTACTATTCATTGTGTGTTGCATAGAAACAACTTAGTAGCAAAATATCTCAGTCCAGAGTTACATGAAGCCTTACAGTTTTGTATTAAATGTATCAATCAGATTAAAGCTCAACCTCTTAAATCAAGATTATTTTCCAAACTTTGTCAAGAAAACGACGAGTTATTTAACCAATTACTTCTGCACACCGAAGTTAGATGGTTGTCTAGAGGTATATGCTTGCAAAGGCTAGTTGAGTTATTTGACTCCACGACCGAATTTCTCAGCGAAATAAACCCTGTTCTGAGTGATGAACTCCAAAACAATAAGAACCATATATTTTATTTAGTAGACTTGTTTGGAAAATTGAATGATGCCCAAACAAAGCTGCAAGGAAAAGATGTTACAATTATTCAAGCTCGAACAATACTGTTAGGCTTCCAAGTAAAATTAAATGCATTTAGATCTTCATTGCTACGTAAGGATTATCAGTATTTTACAAATCTGCGACAATTAGAAATAAAAGAAGAAGACTTGGAAATATATACAGGTCATCTTCAAAAATTGAGCGACGATTTTAAACTGCGCTTTGTTGATTTGGAAAACATTGACATTCCTGATTGGATTATTGTGCCATTTTCTGCTCAAATTGAAAACGTGGACATCAACCTGCAAGATGAGCTTGCTGAATTATTATCGGATCTTGAAGCAAAGACGCTTCTTAGAATTTAACAATAAGCAAATTTTGGACAAATATAAATATAATGCAAAAATATGTAAAATTTTGTGAAATAGCTCAACCGTTTATGCTAGCATTTCCAAGTTCCTATATGGTTGAAGCCGGTTTCAGTCACGTAAATTCAATCTTAACCAAGTACAGAAATAAATTAAATGTGGAGCTTCGAGGGGATTTAAGATTAAAATTGACTAATTTTGAACCAAATATAGCGAACCTTGCAAAAATATACCAGGCACACCCATCTCATTGATTAAGAAGCAATAAATCTGTAGTTACTTTACTTATTATTTCTACTTATTTATAATTACTCATTATTTAATAAATATTAAGGTTTTTTAAATTATATAGGGGTCGATGATCAAAAAAGTTTGGTTTTTTAAATTATATAGGGGTCGATGATCAAAAAAGTTTGGCGACCCCTGCCGTAGACCTTGAAAACCCTAGCTGTCTGACGATTTCGGAAATTGAATGGCCCATGCGTCGCGCGCCTACGATTTGTCCGCGATCGAAGGCGTCTAAATCAGGCAGTTTACCCACACTGCAATTCCAACAACTAATTCAGAACAACCACAGTAAGTGCTGTATATGCGGTTACCACAGCGCTCTCACTTGCGCATACATGATGCGCAGCGCTACACAATTTGCATAGGCTTTGCTATCCCTAATTCAGTGGCACTTCAGTGTATTTAATAAGAAATTCTGTAATAAATAAATAATGTTGACCAACACTGAGGTCTATTTTTCTTTTAGATCAGCAATCACAGAATCAAAGCCACATTTGAATAATGGGTGTGAGGGGGGTTTGAGTGGTTATAAAACTGTAATGAGCCTGTTGAATTTTACGCAGCACATTTTTATGAAAATTGCCAAAATTCATTTATAAGACTGTATAAGACATGTATAAGACTGTATATTCTTTATAAGACTTAAGCTTTGCCCTGAGGATACATTAACCCTTTCAGGAGCAACAACCTCCCACGTTTGCACGGTGAAGATTTTTTACCCGATTTTTTTAACCTAAAGTATCTTGAAAAATTTTATAATTAAATGTTGTAAAATGTTTTTACTTCTTTAAACTGATCACAGATGGCAGTGCTAACCATTTTTCTGCTAATTTAACTGGAATATATTGAATGCAAGTGAGAAAAGATTAAATTTAGGCGTTTTCACTGTGCAAACGGTGCCCCTCCAAGTGTTAAAATGAAGATGCAAAGAAGTTATCAGTAAGATATTCGAGAACGATCATTTATTAGTCATCTGCCATCGTTTAATGAGAATTAATAGGTGAGATAGCCTCCCCCAGTTCCTCTGTTCCAAATGAATAAAATAAAAAGTCACTCATGTTTCAGAATTCAGCTTGCTCACATTCTATAGCGAGTCGCATCTAGAGCTTCCAAGCAGTGACCTCGAATTTGAATACCAACTAAGAAATGCAATTTCCTTTGCTGTACCTTCATAAATAGTTATGTTGGTTCACCTGTAAGCTTCTCCAATAATAAAGATACCAACAAATTCGTGATTTGGGATAGTTGCATTCCGAAAAGACAAGTGCCCGCTACATTAAGAGCAAAGAAAAACATTTTTGAATTTAAAAAAAAAGATCACGACTTATAAATCTTACCTTGTTTTTACAGTCGCATACCTCCTTGCGTCCTCGATAAGATTTTTAGCATTATTTAAGAGAGTCAAAACAATTGAAGATTGAGTTTGATCTGTTATATTCATTAAAAGGAACGAAGTGCATTGTGTGTCACCAGCAGACGAACTGTAACTCACAAAACTCAAGAAAGTCAAACAAATTAACACGCTGGAAATCATAGCAGTAGAAAGAGCGAGATAAACCACTGGTTACGAGTGTTTGGAGACTGTTGATGTTCATGCATTTTTATCTGTTTTATATACCAAACCAATGAAGATGAAAAAAAATTAGACTTGTGTCAAATCAATATAACGTTCCAAGAAATGTAAATGTTTTCCTGCGCCGGAACTTCCCTGTTTCCTATGTCTCCTGTATGTTTTCGCAACGATTGCATTAGAAAAGGAAAAAGAAACTTGAATGTGTTGATCAAGATGACTTCCTGTTTAGAAATAAGTGTCAGAAATAGACCGGTGAGGATAACACGGTATTTCCCATCCTTCCTGCCTCGAATATTAGTGCAGGAAACGTTTGTAATTATTTGCGACAGTGTTAAAAATTAAGACTGACTGTTGCAGTCTTCCATTACAAACATAGCAATTAATAATAAGTGTAATAAGAACTATAAATTTTCTTTCTTTAATAACGAATAATATGAACTTTTTTTCTGTGTACCTTATTAGATACAGAAAATTAATAATGTATGAAAATATACCGTAAAATGAAATTTGTTCCTTGGCTGTACAATTGCTTGTACATAGTTCAAAAACATTTTGTATTTTGGAATCGTTTGCTACATCAGTCCATATGACAGCAATTCATTGATTTTATGCGCAATTATTTCTCGAAAAACAAAAGTAAATAATTAATTAAAATTCCAGTTGTGTCGTTTTCTTGAAATACACATAACATGTGTCCTAAAATCAAAAAACACTCGATAATACATCCTTCCATACGTCTTTGATTCTCGAAAAATATTGATGGATACACAGAACTTTCTGTGCTTAGTACTTACACAGATAGATCGAGACGATAGATTAACATAGCATATTAAGAAACTTAATAAAATTTTTATATGACTCTTGAAATTACTTGTAAAATCATCATATTTACTTTTCATTTACTTTATGAAAACACAATGCTAATAAAAAAGCGTCTGTCAACTTCCCTAACAAACTTTAGAAGTGATCGATTCCTGGAATTTATCTTTCGCTTTTAGCAAGTAAAGGTTCCATTTTTCCAAAATTTTGTTCCAACAGCCTGGTTCAATCCAGAATTATTGCAATTAGCCCAAAGTAGTAAAGATTTATTAAAAATAACAGATAAAAAGATTGTTTCTTTAGTACTTCCTTTAGTGAGCTTATGAATTAGTCAAGAGTTTGTTACATTAAAAAGAGATAACTTAAACACTGCAAAACAATCATCATTGTATGAAAATTTTTAATTATTATTATTAAGCAATTGTATTATTATTATTATTATTAAATAATTGTAATAAACCAATTATTAAAATGACAAAGTTCTAGACTTTGAATTAGACTTTCTCCCACGTCATGCATTTTAAATTTATTTATTACGTATTATTGTGGCCCACAATACTAGAAAATTTTCACAGTGAAAAGGATTTTTACCGGTTTAAAAAGTGTTACAGATGAAGAGTAATGGCAAAAGATGGAGTAGAAAATCAAGTCGCTAACTTTCAAAAATATATGTGTTCTATTTTTTCACGCAATCTGAATGAAACCTCTTTTACAAGGTGCGGCGATTAATTTCCAGGACTGATCTAATAACTCCAGAAAATATTACATGAAATACATGCCCATTTAATATGTTTCGAAGTAACTCCCTGCCATAATGCACTTCTGTGCTCGGCTCTTTATGTTTCGAAAACAACGTTTAATTCTCTTTCGGAATGCTCTTTAATGTGGACGTCACCGCTTTCTTGATGGCTTCGACATCCTCAAATCTTGTTCCCTTCAGCAAATCTTTCAGTTTTGGGAACAAAAAAAAGTCTACCGTTACTAAGTTCGGAGAGTATGGACAATGCTACATCTCGACGACCTCATGCTGGACCAATTTGCTGAAGGGAACAAGATTTGAGGATGTCGAAGCCATCAAGAAAACGGTGAAGTCCACATTAAAGAGCATTCCGAAAGAGGACTTTAAAAGTTGTTTCCGAAACTCATACAGCCGAGCACACAAGTGCATTACGGCAGGTGGGAGTTACTTCGAAATACACTGCTGGCCACTGTAAATGCAACACCCTGAAGGAAACATGCAAATAACATGAAATTTACAACATGCATTAGCGGAGGTGAAATATGCAAATGATTAGAATTTCAGCGCAGACGCACATCACGCGCGCCTGTGGCGCCACTTCAAAGCGCTATTTAAGGCTTGGAGATTTCGACGATTTCAAGTTGGGCAATTGTGTTTTTCTTGTGGTTTTTTCAAAAAAACGATCAATTATGACCCGTCGAAAACAGCGATCATCCTTTGATCAAGTATCCGAGTTGGACAGAGGAAGGATAGTGGCCTACCGAGATTGTGGATTATCTTTCAGGGAAATCGGTAGTTGTGTTGGACGAAACCAAATAACTGTAATGCGGATATGTGATCGTTGGATGCAGGAGGGTACGACGGACCGGCGTGTTCGATCGCATCCACCTCAGCGCACCACTTCACGTGATGACAGGCAAATTGTGCGCATGGCAGTGACGGATCGCTCAGTCACATCACGAACCATAGCACAGCACATGCAGTCTGTAACACATCATCCAGTGTCTGCGCGTACCATTCGACGCCGTTTACAGCAGAGTGGTCTGTCCGCAAGACGTCCATTGCTTTGTCTACCCTTGACGCAGAACCACAGACGTCTCCGCCGCCAATGGTGCGATGACAGAAGGATGTGGACGGCAAAATGGAATGAAATTGTCTTTACTGACGAGTCACGCTTCTGTATGCAACACCACGATGGTCGCATTCGAGTCTGGAGACACCGTGAAGAGAGGATGCTGAACAGCTGCGTTATGCACCGCCACAATGGTCCTGCACTGGGTATTATGGTATGGGGCGGTATTGGATATCACTCTCGCACACCTCTAGTACGCATTGCCGGTACTTTAAACAGCCAGCGCTACATCTCCGAGGTGTTGGAGCCAGTTGTCCTTCCTTACCTTCAGGGCTTGCCCACAGCCATATTTCAACAGGATAATGCGCGACCACACGTGGCACGCATTGTCCAACGGTTCTTCGTCAATCGCCAGATTGAATTGCTTCCCTGGCCGCCTCGCTCTCCGGATTCGCCGATAGAAAACATGTGGTCCATGGTTGCTCTACGATTGACCGAGATTCCATCCCCAGCTGCCACAGCAGATCAACTTTGGCAACGTGTGGTAGCTGCTTGGTCTGCTGTACCCCAAGAACTCATCCAAAGTCTCTTTGAATCAATGCCGAGGCGTGTGGCAGCGGTGATCTCCAACAATGGCGGCTACTCTGGCTAGTGATTTTGGCAGGAACCACACTTCACAGAAGTCTATAAATTTAATCATTTGATACTTGGTCAACATGTTATCTACAAAATAAATTTTGTTGTGATATCTCTTGTCTTTCTTGGTGTTGAAATTTGGGTGGCCAGCAGTGTATATTAAATGGGTATGTAATTCATATAATTCTGGAGTTATCAGATCAGTCCTGGAAATTAATGGCCGCACCTTGTATATCGTGCTTTCATGCTCTATGAAGATTCACATAACTTGTTGCGAAAGCATTGCCTCGACCTCCGAGGAGAATAATTTCATTTATCACGGAGACAGAAAGGAAAAAAATAGTAACGGAGTGTCAAAGAGCAGCGAAAAAATGATTGAAACTAGTGGAAAGAAACTGAAATCGGTTGCAGTTGGAGACTTTATTCTGATAAATGTCCCGAATGTAGACAGTTACCCGATTCAAAGTCTAAAATTTCTCATGTTAGTTATTTTTCATTACAATTACTTAATAATTATAATACAATAGTTTAATAAAAATAATTAATGTTTTTCATACAATGATGATTGCTGTGCAGTTTTTAAATTACCTCTTTTTTATCTAACTAACTCCAAACTAATTCATATGTTCATTAAATGAGGATCTTAAGTAACAATCTCTTTATCATTTTTAAGAAGCTTTTAGTACTTTGGGTTTATTGCCATAAGCCTGGATGAAACCAGATTGTTTGAGTAAACTATTTCGAATCTTCTAACTAGCCTAGACATGAATGGGCTTATTACAATAAGCCTTAAAAAATATGAGGCTGATTAGAAAATGGTCAATAATTTACCAATTTGCCTGGCGCATTACAAAATGACGGCGCTTTGCAATAAGCCGGATTTATCAATTCGCCTACAATATATATATATATATATATCGAATGCGCAGACACTTTGTCACTAGACATTCGCCTGTATGTACACCGCGAGACTCCTGGCTATTCATTTAAGGGAGCACCATATAGGTGGCCAGCATTACCCCCTACAAACCAGTCCCGTAATTTAGAACTGAGTCAAGTGACCAAACTGAGTCAAGTATCCGAACCAGTGAAGTTCAGTTCACTGGACCGCTGCCTTTGCCAACTGGACCACTATATATATGTAATAAATTAAATATTAGGCCCTCCATTCTATCATTTAAATTCCCTTTCCTGAGTCCAATCCCCAGTAACATTACTTTAGCGCTTTAAAAACCCATAGCAACAGAACTTCCCATAAAACAGCAAACGTTGCATTTCTACACGTGTATACGTCTCGAGAAAGGCGTGAGTTCGCATCGCCAGCCCCAAATTCCGCTGACACATCAAAATAACAGGTACATGTACCTCGCTTCTAGCGCGTAAGGTTGAAAGGTGATATTACACTTCGCTCTGAGCATCTGAAATGAATGGACGCATTTTTCTGTCTCTTAAATAAAACGATTCAACCCGACTGCTTCAAAATGTTAATTCCTTTCAGGCTGAGTCTAGCTCCAGCCATGTAAATTTGAGCTAGTTTTCCTTTTCAGGTTGATTTTAAGAACGATATGTAATGGATATATTACATATATATATATATATATATATATATATATATATATATATATATATATATATATATATATATATATATATATATGTCGGACGTTTGTGCTTCACGCCCGATCATTTTGCAGTCCGTGGTCCGGTGGCGAGGACATTCATAACTTAAATCCATCAAACAGCAAAATGTTGACATAGTATCCATAGAACAGTCCAATTGATTTTACAAACATCTTTTATTAACTTCCAATTAATTACTCAGCTCCATCAAGCTAATTCCCAATACCCCACCCAATTTAAATCTGTGCGCCTACGGCAGACGTCTTTACTCGCTATCTCTCCATGGCTCTGAAGATTTCCTTTGTTTCAACGTTAAAACCAAAGCTTAGTGACGCTCATTACTTATGCGTGATGTCATGTCAGATGATCTTTTTGCTAAACTAAGCATTTTCTTAGCGCCAACTCCTCAAGGCTAATCCGTCTACTAAAATTTTTCCCATGTGGTTCTGTTGTTCTTCGGAAATTGAATCAAGTCGAACCCACTAATTCTATTTTCACTACAATACCTTATGCCGCTTATTTGAACTCCCAGACTTTTAAATTGTTGATCCTATATTTTAATAACTAAAATTCCGTTTTAAGGTCGCTCGATCGCCCCCCCCCATATTTTTAGCCTCACACACACACACACACACACACACACACATATATATATATATATATATATATGTGTGTGTGTGTGTGTGTGTGTGTTAGTTAATTTCGTTTACATTTGTGGAATTCCATGTTAACTTAATTCAATTTTGCAATTTCTCTAAATGTTGTCTGAGGCTTGTAATCAGTTGTTCCTAAAGCGGCAGGCTTTCTACTACGACATTCGCCCATCAACGACGCGAATTTATTGGCTTTATGAGCACCATATAAGTGAACTAGCGTCACTCACTAATTTCAGCTTCTTCCTAGGACAAGCGAGAATCGAACACATAACCTGGCAGAGGAGACCTCCAAGGAATGCCCGAGGGCCAAACCACTGTGTTACCCAACCAGCAAGCTTGAAATTTGTCATTAAATATGTAGTCCTATTTTGTGTTTCCCCAACAAATCTTTTCTCGGGTTAGATTCGGTTAACATAACTGTTCGCAGAGACAGCATTCGTTTCATTTGGCCTTGCATAAAACTTTCGTCTGAACTTCCTTTTCCGCACCAAAACTTTAAATGACTCACTACAAGAGACATTTATATTTAAAGTAATGCTACCACAGGATACCTAAATTTGAAGGATTGATTTTGCTCCCTAATTACTTATATTTCAATTTTGTAATATAAGTAATTAGGGACTACATTTTTTACAATGAAATAGTAAGAAAATATAAAAAATTATTATTAATTTGCATTATAATTAACTGTAAATTTTTAATATGTATTTCTAAAGTTTTGACTGTACGAACGATGATCGCAATTTTCTCCAAAATTTATAGTAAGTTCTGACAAATTAGAGGTTCAATTTGGCTGAGTTATCTTCCTCTCTTTCCTCTTCACCTTCTGTGGACCTCTCTGTGCAACTGTTTTAAGCAGCCTTGCCCTCTCTAAACTCCAAAAACCCACCTTTTGAAGAATTCCAGTGTGGACTTTTTCAAAAGGTTGGTTACGCTCTCTAGTATAACAGTGTAGACCCCAAGAAATAGATGTCCTAACTTTTTTAGACTGTTTAACACAAATCTGCAGATAAATTCTGTTATCTCCATATAAATAATTTTACAACTGATATTGTTCATCCAGCATTGTTTGGACACAGATTGACTATTTCTTTTATCGTCATTTTGTCAATAAACAACGTTTGTTAACTCATCGGTAATTTTTTAACTGAAGGTTCAGACAATACCTATACAAAAAAAATATATTTTAACGATCAATAGACTTCAGAAAAAATAACTAAAAATTTTATCTTTTTCTAAGTTTAAAGTATTCGGAAAAGCTTATGGGGGCATATGAGTTAATTCAAAGTTAAATTTCATTTTCATATGTATAATTTAATACTTTTCAATAATTAGTAAACTTAGATATTACAATAAGTACCAACTTAATGAAAATTAACGTTAGAAAAGATCTGGAATCACTACCATTTGCATCTGCACCATTGAACCTGTTTTGAATTGATACGGATGGGGGAACAAATTATTACATTTCTGAAAAAAAAACAGTTACTAATGATTTCCGACCACGCATCAAGGTATATTTCTACTTTTTCTTCTCCAAAAAGCTTGACATCTGAATACCTAAGTTAAACAACTAGGTCAAAATTCCCCTACTCCAGAGCCTAAAATAAACTCTAAAAGCAGCCTTTACCTCTCCAAAATTTTAATGTGTTTTAAAATGTAGTGTTATTCAATTATTAACTTCCCTTCCCCAAACTCAACTTCGTGGTAAAATTGAATAAGTAAATCAAATAAATATTAACCGCTTAAATTAGAAATATTATTCTATACCTGGTGATAGTTTTATCTCTCTTGTATAAATGATGCACAGACTGAGATGGAAGGAGATTTTTAATACACTTTTAATTGGTTAACTCACTTTCTGTAGCATTCTAGTGTAGACACTAGGAAAACTATGTCTTTATTGACTTAGACTGTTTAATCTAACACAAATCTGCAACTAAACTCTTTATCCTGATAAAAATAATTTTAAGTTTTGTTTAGATCTGGGCGAAGAAATGTATCCCAGAGGTGAAATATTTCGTTTCTCAATAAAATAACCAATGTATGGGTTTAAATTAAATAAAAAAATATTAAACAAATAGAGAGGATGGTGACGTTCTTTCAAGGACTTCCTTTAAAAGTCGTTTTGCTTAACAAACAACAATTAATTGCTAACTCATCAGTAGTTTTTTAATTAAAATTTAAGACAGTTTCTATACCAAAAAAATTATATTTTAATAGACTTTTCAGTAAAAAAGAACTAAGATAAAACTTTATCTTTTTCTACAATTTAAAGTATTCGAAAGAGCTTGAAGACATACAGAAAGAAATTCAACATTAAACGGTTTTACCTCTGCTAAGTTTTAGTAATGCATTAAAAGATATAGTTATGTTCAGTTAATAACTTCCCTTCTCCAAACACAAATTAATGGTAAAATTGAATAAATAAAACGAACAAATATTGCCCGTCCAGAATAGAATTTTTATTCTATACCAGGTGATAGTTTTATCTCTCTTGTATAATTGATGTACAGACTACGAAAGCAGGAGAGATTTAATATCCTTTCAATTAGATATATGTAGAATGTTTTATAGGAAGATCCCGACTATGCTATTCCAAAAGCGTCAGTATCATGGTCGGCATTTAATGTCATCGGCTCCATATATTTATCATACTCTAAACCACAGGCATTCCAAAAAATAATCTTAAAGCACAAATGAATTTTATTCAATATGATTGAATCAGATTTCAGTCGGTGAGAAAGAAAAGAGTGCACAACAAGTAGAGCGACTGATATGACCGTACAATTTCACATTCTGAGTTTCATTTCAGCATGATCTAATTATAATGCAATGCAATAGATAGAGTATGATGTTGTGATAATGTAATACACACATGATATAGCAAGATGTAAGGATTATGCAATGTGTGTATAATGTACGGATGAGGATCTAAAACTAAAATGTACATAGATGTAAAAACATTGATGCTATGTATAACTTTCAGAGGTTTTAAATTGGTTTCATGTGTGACAAATACGTTTATTACAACCTTAAAAATGAAAACTCCATAAGACGTAAGAAGGACTTTACGTATAACGCATTAACATTTTAATTTAACATAATTAAGTGACTACAATCAATAAATTTTACTTTTTCAAAACATTTTTTTCATTCAGTGAAAGAATTATAGGAAAAGTTATTGAAAGTGTGTGTCTGTACAAGTAGAATAATACTAGACAATTAATTTATAAGTTTTAAGAAAAGAAAAATTAGTTGTACATAAACATTTCATTAAGGAGCAATACATGAAACAATATATTTCAGCAGTGTTATTAACATCTCATTATGATACAATACTATCCATGTGACACATAATGCCCAAGAGCTACCGTTACAAGCGATTTATTACCTAATTCAGTTCCTTTGCACAGATATTTTAGTTTTACATCAATATGATTATCTTAATATTTTAATAATGTTTTAAATATCGACATATTTCGTCAAATTAAGAAAAATGCATCTCTGTTATTAGTGAGATGTTTTACTTTTCACTGCAAAGGATATAAATTTCAATTGTGGAATTGTTAGGCAATTATATAGGTGTGACATCATCTGGCTTCTTCAGGAAATCTTTAGGGCGAATTTTTATCGCCGTATCTTTCAGAGAATAATGGACCCCTCTAAAAGCATTCCATTCAACTCCGTCAGCATAAGATGCATGAGCTCCTTTCAGATACATCCCGTTAAGATTTGATCCGTGGCAACTTGCATACCACCAAGCCCCTGTAAAAACGACAGCACAGTTCTTATCGTGATGGTCATTATCTTGATCTTTTGTAGTGAACGGGAGTCCATTAGTGCCGGAAAAGGAATCACCTAAAAAACACAAATAAGTATTACGGAAAAAATTTAAATTCCGCCAATTAGATCATCAAGTAAAAAATTATCCAAAAACGCACGCTTTAACTTTACTATAGATAATGCCTGAATTTAATAAATTCATTTCACTTCACAAAGTGAAAATTTACGCTTAAGAATTAATATATGCTTCAGCGAAGAAAGCATTTGTGTTGATTTACTCTCGCCTAGAATTAGTATAAATATCTAAAATTTTAAATAAGACGTAAACTGTTTTTAAAAACGTCAGTGATTGGAAATTACTTGTAAAGAATGAAATTTGATTAGAATTCTAAATATTTCATTATTTGTATTAATTAGAGACTTATTTTTCCCGCTGATTAAACTGTTCACAAGAGGGACACATAAATATCGTAGAAAAACATTTTACTGCCCAGTGTCCAGAAATCAGTAGTCAAATTGCAATTCCTCAACGTTTTAAGCAAGAATTAGTTCATTTTCAGCACACAAACACGACAGCTAAGCACGTTCCCTCAATTTCAGAACTAAAATTCTGTTAAGTGTGTTGTTAATTTTGAGGATTTCTTTCGTGGTTTATGATTGTAAGGAAAAAATATTTTCACTCCTCTAAAGACAGTAAAATTCTTGTGTGGTCGGACTTACCAGCTGTTCCTCTGTATCCACTGACGTGCACTGTGTATTTGCGAGATTCGTCTTCAATCCAAAATTCGTCGTAGGTGGCATAAGTGTTGTTTCCTTCCCAGTCAGTTAAAGTAAATTTCACAATGTTCGTCCTTTGATTCGTCAGTGCAAAGATGTTGTCATTGCCTGCAAAATGGACACAGGGAACATATTGAAGAGTATTTCATAAAATTTTGAAAACATTTGAAATTATTTTTCGTCATCTTTCGCTGGCTGAATTTGATCAAATATGACGTAAAAGTGAAAATAATGTATTCTTTGAACATACTTTGGCATATGTCGCTTAATCTATCTGTCTATAAATATCTTCTTATTTTTTTCATTTCTGCACAAAAAAGTAAAATTCATCTTCATATATATCAATTCAAAAAGGAGTTAATTTTTTCTCTCTTTATATTAATTTCCCGTTAAATAACATTTATTAATCTATTTGCATTATTATTTTTAATAACAATAACTGTGTGTTTTACCTAAAATAACGATAGTTATTTAAAGAGGTCCATTTTGGTTTTCAGATTCCCGCTGGAAACGTTAAACCATAGCCCAAGATTAATAAATATCTGTATTTACAGTATTTAAGTACAGTATTTACAGTATATAAGTACATAATTTACAGAATCTGTATTTACAGTAAATAACTGTATTTTACCACTGCCGTGTAACGGTTATGAAAATGTAACTGTAGGACATGCCTAGGTGGAAAATAAGTTTAGAGTTAGCGAAGCATCTATGGTCGGAAGCGGTTCCGACCATAGCGAAGCATCTATGGTCGGAATTAGTTTGTTAGAGCTTATAGGATAAAACTAAGGCAGTGTAATAAAGAAATATGCGTAGTTACTTAAATATCTTTAGATTAATTATCAGTCTCTAGAATGCTCCTTTTTTCCGGGCACTTAAATAGCCAGTTACATAGCAATTCTAAACTTTAAATGAGAAGTAAATATCTTTAATGACAAAGTATTATCTTATAAATAAATAATTATCTTACCTATCCAGAAATCTTTCGTTCGATCACCAAAACCATTTTTATAAGATTGCCAATCTTTATAAAAATAATCTTTTCCGCTGTCGAAATCTCCTCGCCTCTGAAGGAGCTGTAAATTAATGTAATTTTTAAATAAAGAACAAGTCTGATAACCAGATACTTCCTTAAATTTATTTTATATATGATACTAAGGCGTAACCTTAATAATTAACGTTGATTTTTCATCAAGCTACCGAGCTATTTTAACCTCCCTTCAATGAATTAAACACATTACCTTATGAAAGAACATTTTTCTTCAGTTCTGAATTTATTGGAAATAAAAATGACACCATATTACAATTTATGTGAAAGATCAGTTCCATTAAATGATGTTTAATAGCCATAAGAGAGAAAAAATGTATTAAGCAAACACTGACATATACATATGTTTGAGAGAAAAAATGCATATCGCCTAAGAGTTTGGGCGTTACATGCATTTTGTGTTACATTATATTTTTAGTTTCAAACACGTTTGACTTAAATCACTTTCCTTGCCGTGATTCTTTCAAACTATTTTGAAACGCCATATGCAATTGGAAGTATATAATAATGCGCGTCGGGATTCGATCCGAGAACCCTCAACACCGAAAGCCAGCGCGCTACCACAAGGCTACCGCGAGCCCGTATGATCATAAACACTACATAAATAAACAGTCTATACGGGTAATTTCTGATTTTCTAAGTATACTAAATTATATTTTGTTAATTGGCATTAGAAGATGGAGAGCTGAAGCATTACTGGAAAAAAAAACCGAATGAGATGACCCACAAAGTGGAGGATCGAGGCAAGAGATGCTTAGTGAGGACTTTGAAAAAGTCTAGCTCTTCCACTGCATCAGGGTTGGCTTTAAAAGTCTATCAGGAACTCATAACAATACACGTGCAATTTGATACTACAGTAATATAGGATACCACGGGAAATCAGCAGCACACAAGTTCGGCCTAATGTAAGAATGTGACTGCAATGCCGCCTAGTGGATTGTTCAAGCACAATAGAGGAATGCGATATGTTTATATTAAGTGATTAATCACGAATCAAACTTTACCAACCAAATGGGCGTGCGTGGGTTCGAAATTTGACAAACAGGCATTTTTGTTCACAATCCATCTTCCAAACTAATAAATTCGAAGGGTGCTCTAGGTCTATTTTTGCTCCGAAGAACTGAGTCTGTAGAGTATTACTCACTTCTAGCCAGACTTGGGTGTATATAATTTGAAGTGGCACTCTAAATGAATTTGATACAAACACAGTTTATACATGAAACAATGTTTATTGAATTCGTTGCACATATAGAATTTGCTTTTACAGCAATAAGCATACGTACTACTTGTACGGAATATATATTAACATTCAATAGAAATACGCTTTGCAAATACTCACAAACCAGCAGTACTGCCACGTAAAATTTGGGCCCCCTAAGCAATAGCGCCGGTTAACACCTGGAGCTCCTTACCTCATAGCTCCCTCTCGCTTATCTATCAACTTTAATAACACCTCCTCTTTTAATCAAGCTGCTTGGTATTTATACCAAGCGCGTATGCCGAAATTAGCATATCTCAAGCAGCTTCTTTAATTCATTCACTCAAAAGTTCGATTCTTGTGAATCGAATCTTATGTATACCTTACAAGTCCTTTGGTTGTTTTTCATTTAACAATTTTAAAAAGTTCACAAATATTTTAAATGATTGCGAAATTCTTTCAATATAGCAGTATTTCGGAACAGTCTCTTTTGTCTTTCAGCATAACCTGGCTCATTGTCACACTTCGAGTACTCCTGAAGCTTGATTTGATGCATAAAACATTTAAATATTAGTTCAACTAGCTCAAATTCCCGACCTCAATCCTATCGAAAAAGTTATACTAGTCCTATCGAATAGTCCTATCGAAAATGATTTTCGATCCCCGCTGTTGATTATCAATGGCCGCGTGTAAAGGATCGATTCCGCAGGGTGCGTAGGCCCCAAGTGTGTGTGTGCGTACGTATATATATAAACCTAAGACTTACCTAAGGTGTCATTAGACTGGAATTATCATAAAACGGTTACATACTGTCCAAGCTCCACCATCGTCCTCCATATCGCAGTAGACATCGATCGGACCATTTGTCACTCGACTACGAGGCCAAATTTGGTACACGCCACTCTTTGCAAAGGGTTTTTTCTCTATTACCTCGGCACAGTCCATCGGCTTGTCACACAGCGTTTCCGCAGCAGAGCATCTGAAAATGATTGCTTCAACAATATTGTCTTACCACAGTGCATAAGTTTGCTCTTGGTTATTCAATCTCAACTACCCTCTACCAGTAAATGCAGTTTTCATTGTTCAGTTAATATGTCGTTGATCGTAGAAAACCGCAAGAGTATTAAAATCTTTTGAGCAATGTGTATGCTGATTTATTTTTTTACGTTACACAAAAATATCTGTATTGACATCAAAGTTTTACTAGTTATATTGCGCATTTCATGTAAATACAAAAAATGCACAAATTAAATTTTACCGGTGACAATTTTTTAATAACTGTTTGTTTTGGTTTTTGTATAAAACAAATTTATATCTTTTTTCGAGTTGACTTTAAACTGTTCAAAAAGTTATATAACTTAAAATGTAAGAGTGGATAATTATACAGTGGTGCCTCGGAGTTCGTCGGTAATCCGTTCCTTGGAAACCGACGAACCCCGAAACCGACGAACTCCGAACCAAATTATCCCATAAGAATTAATGTAAAACGAATTAATCCGTTCCACGACCTCGTGGTCGACCATTATCTTTATTATTTTCGCCTTGTTTTTAAACTATTATTGCTAAATAATAACAAATTAAGTTGAATTACATTGTTATTACAAGAAATGTAAAGAAATAAATGCTAAATTAGAAAATGACGGAAGGCAATTCACTTGGAGGAGTCTTTTCTCTGCGCATCCTTTATATCCCACTAGGACCTGGTTGAGGCTCATCACTAGTTGTTTTTTCTACAGGGGTTTGCTTAAAATAGCAATCGAGCGTTACCTGCCTCTTCCGATTTCTTAGTAAATTATTGAAGAACGGCATGATGGAATCGTTCATCTTATTGATGACAGAACAGGCCATGGTTTTATTCGGGTGGAAATTGTCTATTGTAACTTCAATTGTTGTCCACATACGAAGTGTTTGTTTCAGTTCATCTGTCGTTATTGCTTTCTGCTCTTCCTCTTCCTCCCCCTAACTATCAGCAGTAATTATTTCGACCCTTTCAGCACGTTGTTTTTCGTCCTGCAACTGCTGCAAGTCTTCCGTGGTGAGATCTTTACGATTCGAGTCCACCAACTCCTCGACATCGTCAGCATTTGCTTCGAGACGTAGATCGTTGCAGAGATCTAAAATCTCTCTCATCATACTCGCCTCCTCCCGTATTTGTTCCGTCTCTAACCCCTCAAAGTCTCGCTCGGAAACAGCTGATGGCAATAACTTCCTACAAGCAGAGTTTAGAGTTTTTCTCGTGACCTCGGTCCAAGCCTTATCTATCAGTTGAACAACCTGATAGACATTATAGCAGTTTTTCCAGAAATCTTTTAATGTCAAAGCGGTCGAATTGGTATTATCGAAACACTTTTGAAACGTGTTTCGTATAGTTTCTTGAAATTGGCCATCACAAATTGATCCATGGGCTGGATAAGGGAAGTGGTGTTAGGTGGCAGACATTTCACAGTAATCCCCTCAATTCTTCACCTAAATCCCAGCAATTCTGCTTCCAATTCTTCACCTAAATCTGGTGGATGTGCCGGTGCATTATCGAGGACGAGAACACATCGCAATGACAACCCCTTTTCCTTCAGATATTTTTTCACCATGGGCTCAAACACTTTCCTGACCCACTCGAGAAACAATACCCGAGTTACCCATGCCTTAGCGTTAAAACGGCACATCACTGGTAAACTGTCTTTGCACACATTGAAACGCTTAAATTCCCTAGGTTTTTCAGAGTGGTACACTAATAAAGGCTTAACCTTGAAATCACCACTCGCGTTTGCACACAGGAGGAGCTTGAGTCTGTCTTTCATGGGTTTATGACCCGAAAGAGTTGCTTCTTCTGCCGTGATGTAGGTTCTTTTGGGCATTTTCTTCCAAAATAAACCTGTTTCATCACTGTTAAATATCTGAGATGAAACAAAACCCCCAGCTTCAATAAATTCACCGAATTCTTGCACATACTCACCGGCTGCTTTTTTATCGACGCTTGCTGCTTCGCCGTGTCAAACGACGCTGTGTACGCCATGTCTCCGTGTGAAACGCCAAAACCAACCTGAAGATGTTAGAAAGTCCATCTTTTCTTCATCGTCTTTCATTATGTTTGTGTAAATCTCTTTCGCCTTTTCACAAATAATGTTTTGATCTACACTGTCACCAGCACGCTGCTTTTCCTTTATCCACAGCAAGAGAAGTTTCTCCATTTCGTTTAGAGCATGTGGTCGTTGCTTAGCACTCACCGCATGTGACACCGTTGGTAAAACAGTAGCTTCTTTTATTTTGTGCCTATGATTCCTGTATGTACTTGCCGTTGATCTTGGTAAATTATACTGTCTAGCTACATCTGCCACTTTCATGCCTTGCTCAATTTTTGAGATTATTTCCCTCTTAGTTTCGATTGATACAAAGTTCATTGTTCGTTTTTGCTTTGAGTCAGCAGCAGCAACTGTTTTCGGACCCATTTTAGAATACTATTTTTAACAATTTATATAAAAAAATCACTGTATACAGTACTATAAATACAGTACACTGTATATACACTACACTTCAGTATATATATACGCACTAAACGCAATTTATAATGGGTATCAATGCGAAGTTTTGTTTCACGAAGTGCTGCTTTCAATCGATGTGTACTACACAAAGGTCGACGCGAGACTGGGCAACACCTTCTCTCAGCGGAAAGCCGGCTCTCACGTGACCTCAAAATGCGTGACGTATGTTTCCGCTGAGAGAAGGTGTTGGACTGGGTCCTTTGTTTGAATACGCTCTCAGCTAGCGGGTGCATGGGAGGAAAAGCGACGAACTCCGACGAGACCGACGAACTCCGGTAACAAATTTGCGATGAAATAACCGACGAACTCCGAAGCCGACGAACACTGAGAGCGACGAACTCCGAGGTACTACTGTACATGTAATCTCCTGTTTTCATTTGAAATAATTCATATATTCCAGAATAAATGCTTTCTATACTGTTATGTCCGAAATTTCAAATAACGTCAATTCTTTTTCATGTATTAAAATCTATATTCGTCTCCATTATTTGTAAGCAGATTGCAACAGTAAAATATATAAAAAATTGGGATTTAAAAAATCGCTGTATTGACATTTCCCTTTTATACGTCCTTATGTACACCTGAAATATATCAAATGTAATCGAATAATATAATAAACCATCGCATGTATGTTCCAAACGTTTAAGTTTGATGGTTAATTAAATTTATTTGTTTTTTCTTCTAACGCTTTAGGATTTTAAAATATTTTATTTAAACCGCCTTATACACTGTCCATTTGATTTTAACTTAATGTAGCTAATCGTAAAATTTTCCTCAATTTAAAATAAACCATGTGACATCCGAATTTTTCCCCTCCATCCTCTGTTGTTTAGCGCACCGTGTATTTAATAAGTAATTCAGTGATGAATAAATAAATAATGCTGACCATCACTGTGTTCTTTACAAGCAGATTCGCACTCACACAATGACAGTCACATTTGAATAAAGAGAGTGACTGCGGTTTGGTGGTTTTAAAAATTGTAATGGGCTTGTTGAATATTTCGCCGAACATTTTAATGCAAATTGCTAAAATTCACTTGTAATTCTGTATAACACTGGATTACGTGAATTAAAAAGTACGGAGCAAATCGTCCATCTATATATATATATATATATATATATATATATATCATTAATTCTTTATATCATCAATAAAATGATGATATAAAGAAGACCAGTGAGATATGCGAGAGGATCATTTGTTATATTTGGTAAGGTTTAATTAATAAATAGATCAGCTAGCCTCTCTCATTTCCTCTGTTTCAAGTAACGCCTTCGGGCGTAAGCTGAACATGAAAAAAGACATTCCGATTTTAGAATTAAGGCTACTAGCATTCTATCGTTTTGTAGCATCCAGATCATCCACGGAATAAGCTTGGATTTGAAAAGCGTCATTAGTCATGAATCTTCGTCATGGAAAAGTCATGAACCATCATTTTCTGTACCTTCATAGGAAGACATGTTGGTTCATCTGTTTGATTCTCCAATAATAAAGATGTCAACAAATTAATTGTTCTGGATAGAAGCATTTTGTAGAGACAAGTATCTTCTACATTAAGAAAAAACTGTTTAAAATTTAAAATATTTAACAACTAAAAAAACTTACCTGGTGTTTAAAGTCACATACTTCTTTGCGTCATTAATGAGATTTTTAGCATTATTTAACAGAGTCCAAACAATAGAAGATTGAGTTTCATGTGTTAAATTCGTTAAAAGGAGCGAAGTGCATTGTGTATCACCAGCGGACTAACTATAACTCACGAAACTCAAAAAACTCAAACAAATTAAAACTTTTGAAAACATAGCAATGACGTAGAGAGAGATAAACCGCTGTTTAAGATTGTTTGGAAACTGTTGATGTTCATGCCTTTTTATATCTGTTTTATATACCAAACCAATGAAGATGAAAAAAAAATTAGACATGTGTCTAATCAACATAACTTTATCATATGAATGTTCCCAGAAATGCAAATGTTTTCCTGCGCCGGAACTTCCCTGTCTCCAGTAAGTTTTTGCAATGATTGCATTAGAAAAAGGGAAAAGAAACTTGGAACTGTTGATTAATATGAATTCCGCTGTAGTGATAAGTATCCGGAACAGACCCGAGAGGATAGCACGGTATTTTCCGTCCTTCCTGTCTGGAATATTAGGCAGGAAACGTTTGTAATTATTTGAAACATAGTTAAAATGTAAGACAGACTTTTGCAGTCTACTATAGCAAATATTAAAATTAAAAATAAGTGTAATAAGAACAATGAGTTTTTTTCCTTAATAATGAAGATTGTGAATTATTTTATCTGAGTACCATATTAAAGACACAAAATAATTAATAGATGAAAATTTGTTCCTTCTTTCTTGGTTACGTGTATTTCGGAATCGTTTGCAAATATGTGTGGCACCTAGCTGTCGTTGTACATTGTACCATAGTTGATCAAGAGCAGTGATTCTTAGCCTTTGTAATAGTCAACACCCCCTTGAACCTGAAAATAAGCTCTCGCACTTCACTGAAAAAATGTGTTTCTATTTTTTATTTACGAAAAGACATTTATTGCAAGATAAATCATTTATTGCATAAAAAATTTGATACATTTATAATACATACTATATTATTACATATAAAATAATATCTACATTTTTAATGGCTAAGTTGTTGTTGTTTGCTCATAATTAACCTTTTAAAACGAGGCTTTTTTATTTAAAAGAGCCACATATGTCAACAGATGCCTTTAAGCGATTTCTGGCTTTTGTTTTGAGAAGTAAAAGTGTTGAAAAACTCATTTCACAAAGATAAGTGGTGGACAAATGGTAAAAATGTCTCTAACGCTGCTTTTGCCAGTTCTGGATAAAGTTCTAACTACGTACACAAGAACTGGTCTAAGTCCAGTTTTTCTAATTTCACTTCAGTACGTGCATTAGCTCGTATAGCGATAAGATTGCGTCTTTTAATAAAACATTGTCGTCCATTGAACTTAGGTCAAACAAAAATGGATTGAGTATCCATCTATTTCAAGTACACTGACGCATGCGATTAAAAGTACAAATATTTTTGTCTTGCAACACGGTAAAGTGAAAGCAGATGTAACGTTTGTCTGGTTTCTGCCGTATAGGAGTGGGTGAAAAGAGAATAAGGCATGTTTCTCATAAGCGATTAGGTAATAATTTTCATTAAAAATTTAGAACATTCTCTCGCACCCCTAGAAATGCTCTCTCGCCCGCACCCCCGGTTAAGAACCACTGATCAAGAGGATGAGAGAAAACTGCGAGAGAGAAAACTCACTGAGAGAGAAAACTGCGTTGTTGCAGGAGGAGGAGCGACTGCCACAGAGACTAATCAAATTACCTTGTTTCCAGTTTTTATCAAGCTACGAGATTTGTATGACTGTGAGGGGGGGGGAGCATACCCTATATTAGAGTCATTTTACGTTCGATATTGCAACGTGGGTTTTGTACAGTCCTGCGCTGACAAGCCTAACTGACGATCATGAGTGTGTACCATGCCTGTTGCACGGTATAGTTTTTTTTATATAACTGTGCACCCATACCAAATTCCATTAAAATCTATCCAATAAGTTTTGCAGAAATTCGAAATACAGTAAGTGATTTGATGAATAGAAATCTACCATTTATTAATTTAGGTTTTTAAGGAAGGATATCAAATGAGGATTAAACATTAATTTATTATGTGTTACTGATTATGATGTATTTGAAACAGATCTATTATATATATTATTTGTTAGGATGATTTATAAGGATGGTAGCAGCTCATCAATTAACATGTAGAGATGCCAAAAACGAGTATTTTTCAGTAACAGGTACAACCGATCCAGATCCAAAAAAATACCTGTTACAAATACCTGTTACAAAATACCTGTTACTCTAACTTCATCTTCCAGTTTCATTCCCGTGGTCCCGCCATCCTCTCTCCCCTCCATACTCATTTACCGAGGTCTATACCACTGCCCTCTAGAAAGCCCTCTAGTGATCTAGAGGGCAGTGTCTATACCCCGTACCTGTTAACTCTTCACCTAGTGCCTAGTCTGCTATGAAATGGTGGCCGGAACAAAAATTTAATTACCCGTCTCTTAGCCAATTGCCAAAAAAGAAGCTTTGTGTCCTCGAAACTTCTGTCCCGTGCGAGAGAATATTTTTCTAGTCTGGTTAAATAATATCCGATCACCGTTCTTGATTAGATGGCGAAAAAGTCATCAACTTTTATTTTTAAACACGAACGCTCAATTTTGCTTATAAAGGGCTTCGAAATTTGGCAATTATCATTAGAAATTAACTACCAATCTTTTTATTACTTACTGTCATTATTTTTCATTGTTTTATTTATTGATAGTTATTAAGCTATTTTGTATTCATAAAAAAATAGAAACTAATAGACCAATTCTGTGGTGATTGACCGTCTATCGTGAGAAATTATTTTAAGATTAAAAATAAATAAAGAAAATAAACAAATAAGTAACGAAACCAAAAATTTAAGTGTAACAACTTTTTTAAAGATTAATGTAATATTTTTACAAATGCCATGTACATTTTAACAATAATGCGTAATAATTAATGTAATGCGTTTATATTTAAATACCTATTCAGTTTTTTTATTTGATTTGGATACAAAAAGTTAGTATTAATATTAAGGTAGCTGTTAATACTGTTAATTTTTAGAACATTAAATAATATTCTATTTTTTTTATTCAATAAAACTTTATTAAATAGATTTTCTGTAATCTTAATATAATTGTATTAGGTACAGTTTATTTCATATTTACATAAAGGGATAATTAATATTTATGTGCAAACTACAATTGTTCAGTTGATTATTTATAAAATATGTATACCTATTGTACAATAAATACATTTATACGAAGTTGTTTTTTCTAAAAAATATTTATGTTTTCCTAATGATAATCTTGTTTAATATAAAATAAATTTTTTTTCATAAGGCGTTGTTTTTATTATCATCAACAATTTAATTCACAAAATCCTGACAAATGAGAAGATACAATTTTTTCACCTGTCATAAAACACATAAATGATTACCAATAATATAATGAATAATCAGTGAATTTTATAAAATCTGTATACCTATTGTACAATAAATACATATATACCAAGTTGTTTTTTCTAAAAAATATTTATGTTTTGCTAATGATAATCTTGTTTACTATAAAATAAATTTTTTTTCATGAGACGTTGTTTTTATTATCATCAACAATTTAATTCACAAAATCCTGACAAGTAAGCAGATACAATTTTTTCACCTGTCATAAAACACATAAATGATTACGAATAATATAATGAATAATCAGTGAATTTTATCAACAACATTAACCCAAAAATGTTTATTTTATTTCAAAACCAATGAAAGTAAATAGTTTTATAAAGGTATTTGGGTGTATTAGTATTTAATAATAGTCATGAATTAAAATGAAGAAGAAGGTAAGAATATGTCCAACGAAATTCAGATCAACTGTCAATTTTATTGGAAAATTATGGTTATAAACGAACGTGAAAATGTTTAGGTAAGCGAATATTTCCTGGTAAACAGTAAGTGGGGAAGGTCACAAGACAAGTAGAAATACTTGTCTATTTGTTTTGTATGCCCCCGACGACCCTTCCTACGTACTACGTAGAAATACAGTTGGTTCTCTGTTTAACGACGCTCTACTTAACGACGATCTCTATTTAAAGACGATATTTCCCGGTCCCGGTCCCTCCGACGTAAAAAAATTCTATTTAACGACGATTTTGTTTCTATTTAACGACGATTTTTTCTTAAATGATAAACTTTTTCTTCAAAATTTTATTTACAGGAGGGTTACTTTCTGTGGGGGAGTTTGGTTTCAATAACAGACCCAGAATTTTCTTTATGTTTGTTGCAATCATAGACTTGTTGCAGTGGAAAAAACCGGGAGTGGGGGGGGGGAGGATTACTGTTTCTCGGAAGATCGAACATTCTTCCCTGGTGGATCGAATTTCTTAGTGCGGGTGTGGAATCACTCTATTGTACCTACCATGTTCTCATGTGATTTACGAACTGTCCAAAAGCACCCCTCTCTCACTCCTTCTGGGAAGAACGTGTTCATGTTTAGAGAATTCATGGTTGTGTGTAGGAGCTCATTCCAGTACGAATACGAGGTGAGCAGAGCAAAATGGCATCAAAGCGAAAGCATCTTAAGCTACACGAAAAAGTGAAAATTATTGAAAACTGGGAAGAAAGTGTTGGAATAACAAAAGTCCAATTCGCAAGACAATTTCAGCTATCCGAGTCTACTCTCAAAGGCATTTTAGCAAGCAAAGAGAAAATTCTTGAAGCAGCACAAAAATTTGGTTTGGGATCCAAATCCAAACGGCAGAAAATTCAATGTGGCCGATCAGAAGAGCTTGAGAAGGCAGTCCTGCAATGGTTTCATCAAGCAAGAGCATCTAACATTCCAATTTCCGGAGTGATATTTAAAGAAAATGCTATTATTCTGGAAGAAAAGTTTGGAATGCAAAATTTTCAGGCTTCGGCTGGTTGGCTAACAAAGTTCAAAGAAAGATACGGGCTTGTATTTAAAAGCATATCTGGCGAAAGTGGCTCCGTAGATGAAAAAATAGTGGATGAATGGAAAATAGTGCTGAAGGGGATATTAGATGGATATGACGAGAAGAACATATTCAATGCAGATGAGACGGGCCTATTCTACAATATGGTTTCTAATAAAACCTTAACGTATATGGGCGAAAAGTGTTTTGGTGGAAAACACAGTAAGGAACGATTGACGGTTTTACTGTGCACTAATTCTGATGGATCTGAGAAATTTCCACCACTAGTTATAGGCAAATCAAAGCAACCAAGGTGTTTTAAGAATATCACCAGGAAACCTTGTGTGTACCGCAATAACAATAAAGCGTGGATGACATCACAAATTTTTATTGACTGGATTAGAAAATTTGATACAAAAATGCATCGAGAAAAGGGAAAAGTTTTACTTTTAATCGAAATCGACCGATGCACTGCACATACTCCAAATATCCCTGGACTTACAAATTTGACTATCCATTTTTTACCAGCTAATTGCACTAGCAAGTTGCAGTCATTAGACCTAGGTATCATTCGCAGTGTGAAAGCATACTACAGAAAGTCTTTAATTAGGAAATTAATAAACAATTCGGCTGACAGTATAAAAATTAGAAAATTTACAATCTTGGAAGCAATGCACATGATAACATCAGCATGGAAAGAAGTTTCTTCATCCACAATAAAAAACTGCTTTCGCGTTGCTGGAATTCACAAAGAACTTGTAGTGGAACTGCAAAGTACGGATGTAGAAATCAACGGAGATGACATTACCCCTGAAGAATGGAGAAGTCTTGTTGAAGATGAGGATGTTTCAATTCAAGATTTCTACAATTGTGATAAATATGTTTTAACAACAGATTTCAGAAATGTAGAACAAATTTATGAAGATATTGTAAACGAAAACACAGTGTCAGACGATGAAGGTGAAGTTGAAGACACGGAAAACGAGACACTGCCACAGTCTTACACAGATGCAATTTCTGCTCTAGATGTTCTCCGACGCTATATTACATCGAAAATGGAAGGTGACTCATTTAACATTTTAGAAAATCTGGAAAAGAGAATAACGAAAACAAGGCGAATGAAGCAATCAACACTTTTTGAATTTTTTAAAACGTAATTTATTGCATTGTTTGTACTCTTTTTTTTCAATGTAATTTAAAATAACTTTTTGTGAATAAAATAATGATGATAATAAAAATAACATTTTTAAACACGCTAATATATTAAGAAATATATTGACAGTCCTAAGCCTGTAAAGTGTGAAGGGAAATGCTATTTTTTCACAAATTCTGTTTAAGGACGATCTCTACTTAAGGACGATTTTTCATGGTCCCTTGAAAGTCGTTAAACAGAGAACCAACTGTATAAATTATAAACGAGTGTGGAAATACTCGTTTAGGCAATGGAGTATTTTATGGTAACAGGTACGGAAAAATACTCGTTTACTTATTTCGTCCCCGCCCAGGCAAGGGAGTATTTTCTGATAACAGGTACGGAAAAATACTCGTTTACTTATTTCGTCCCCGCCCAGGCAAGGGAGTATTTTCTGGTAACAGGTACGGAAAAATACTCGTTTACTTATTTCGTCCCCGCCCAGGCAAGGGAGTATTTTCTGGTAACAGGTACGGAAAAATACTCGTTTACTTATTTCGTCCTCGCCCAGGCAAGGGAGTATTTTCTGGTAACAGGTACGGAAAAATACTCGTTTACTTATTTCGTCCCCGCCCAGGCAAGGGAGTATTTTCTGGTAACAGGTACGGAAAAATACTCGTTTACTTATTTCGTCCCCGCCCAGGCAAGGGAGTATTTTCTGGTAACAGGTACGGAAAAATACTCGTTTACTTATTTCGTCCTCGCCCAGGCAAGGGAGTATTTTCTGGTAACAGGTACGGAAAAATACTCGTTTACTTATTTCGTCCTCGCTCCCCGCCTGGCGGCCCTATTCTATTCGCCTGGCGGGAGTATTCTATCGTTTGACACGTACGCCGTACCTGTTACTTTTGAAAATCAGTAACAGGTCCAAAGTTCAGTTAACACATACCTGTTACAAAATAACAGGTCCAGTATTTCCGATCCATCCCTATTAACATGTTGAGATGTATACCGACTTGAGTTAAGTCAAGGTACACATTGCAAATAGTGAATACGTAAATTATAACAATTATAGTTAAGTTTTATTTATGCAATCAAATAATTTTTATTCAAATATGTAGTACTATTGAAAAATGTTTTTACAAATAAGTAGTATTATTAAATAATGTTTATACAGATAGTAAAGTGAAGTGTTTATACAGATTTAAAGTGAATGAAATTGTAAGCAGTGCAACATGTTGTAAATAATGTGACTAATTGACTAAAGTATTGAAAATACAAAGTATAGTTATAATTGCAAATAGATTAATGATAATAACTCAGATTGTGATGAAAAGTGTAATCAATAAAATGTACATTATACTAAACTTATAGATAGTATACTTATAAATATTTAAGTTATTTGGGTAATAAGTGCAGTAATTCATATTAGTATGTAAAGGTGGTATGTAGTTACACTGGAGGTCGACTCTGTTCACTAAGACGCGAAATGACCGTTCAAAGCTAAGTCAGCACATGTTTTATTGTGCGTTATTATGTGGGCTGAGTTCCGGGGAGCCGCTCACAAAGTTCACCGTCTGTATATAGTTTGGGTTGGCTCACGTTGTCAACACTTTCATCATATATACAAGCACTCAAGGACTATGACCAAACTGGAGTTCATTATTAAGTTTTATGTTTGTTTAATCATTGTGTTACACATATTGAAATTTATTGTGAAATTAATGTAATATAGAATATACTTTTGTAATGCAGTAAGTTGTAACACAGAAAATAAAGTTGCATCACGAAAGGGTAAGTTGAAAGGACACAGTGTGATGGCTGCCACTAGTTTCAGAGGCACAGAACAGGAAATTTTGAGCAGCAGAGGCACCGCGTGTTTGGGCCTGCAGTACCAAAAAACTGGGCTTGTGGAACCTAGTCAGGCGGATGCTGTCGCAGCGACTGAACATCAGAGTTACCGTACGCGTAACGGCAGGTCGAATAATGGTATGAATGTCCAGAAATTCGACTAAATGGGAAAATTCTCAGGGGTGAATGTTCCATCTCGAGTAAGCGATGACGTCAGCTTTCGAGGATTATACGGAATCGGAGCCAACACTATATTTTCGGGTTTCTGGATAAAGGTCTTTAGGAGTAACAGACCATGTGGATGAATTAACGGTGTCCCTAGAGCTACTTTTTACCGATAAGGTACCAAAACAACGATAGACTCGTATGGTGGTTTCGGTGATTGTGATCGGTCGAGTAGCTTGATAACTGCACCCCCGTGTTCATTTTTGGAATGCATGTGTCAGATACATAGTTTTCTAGGACTAGAAAGACTTTAGGATGGACTTTCAGGATGGCGTCTTTGGTATGACGTCATTCAACGAGATCGCTTGCTTCGCAGACGTGGTGGAGACCGTATCACCCAGCTCTCCTCGAGATTTTTCAAATCTCGCATGTTCGTGAATCCTTGCGGGTCTGCGACACCCGATGCGGGAAGGGCTTGTGGGATCGTCTCGAAATTTCTACGTTTCTTCGATCGTCTAGGAGGAAAATCGGTAATTTCGATAATTTGGCGTCACCGCTTCCACGGATTATACGAAATCGTAACCAACTCTATATTTTTGTGTTTCTGGGTAAAGAATTTTAGGATTAATAGATTTTTAGGATGAATTAAAGGCATTTCTAGAGCGACTTTTTAACGAAAAGGTGCCGAAAAACGATAAACTGGTACAGCTACTTCCTTGACGTCATCACTTTCTCGAATAAATTGAAATCTCTCCCTCCCCCGGTGTTCGTTTTTGAGATGTAATTGGCAGGTCATAGTTCTCTAGGACTAAAAAAATCTTTAGGAAGGACATATAAATTCATTTTTTATGTTCTGGAAAACTAATAATGTCAGATAATGAAAAAATAATACCACCTTCCAATGCTACTGCCATGAGTGAAGAATCAAATGTAATCCATGAAAATAATACAAATGAGCTCAATTAAATGTAAGTACAAGCCCAAATAACTCAGAGAAGTCAAATAATGCTATAAAAATATCAAATAACTCTAAAATGTTTTAACCCTTTTAATAATAAATCAAAATGTTTGAATAAAAATCAAACACCAAATGTAAATCGAAGTGTAAAGACATGTGTAATGGTTTGGTTTGGAGCACCACGGTCAACTTTTTGCTACACGACGGCTAATTAGACAGGGACCTACAGTTTAAAGCCGATTCCAAACGGCTACAAACATCCATGCCGAAATTGGGACTCGAACCCACAGGATCTGAACCAACTGCCAGCGCCCTAGCCATTCGGCCATCAACTGGCGCATGTGTAATGTAATGTAAAATGGACAAAAAATACCAAAAGAATGCACGAACTGAATTGGTTCATATTTCTCTGAAATCTTAATCCAATTTTGAGAATTTCCAGATTGTCAATAGAGAGTACCAGGAACTTAATTCTTTTTCGCTTAATTTTTCACATATGTTCCAAAGATAAGTGTAATATATAGGTTTAAATAGGATAGAGCACCAGCGAAATAAACTAACGTAGGAGCTTCCTGTTTCCTTAACACCTTATCGTATTTCTCCTAAAGAAGATGAGACTAGAAACCAAAGCAAAATACTGGCAGACTCCCTGTAATTATACTTGCACTCAAATTAGGATATTACAACTTAAAATTTTGACATTTCATCTAAGGTTAAAAACTCCTAGTTCTGGTTTAGCACTTCAATTTCATTAAATATGCACATATATATATATATATGCACATATATATATATATATATATATATATATATATATATATATATATATATATATATATATATATGTCAAAATATAGTTGAGAAGTACGGGGAAAGGGGGCTTAAAATAATCAAATTCTAACAATCCATTGACATAGCGCGCATATTTTTCTGTGGGGAAAATCATCTTTTAAAAACGACTTTGAGCGGAAAGCGAATAATTCTAGGCGAGAGTATTTATTTTTAGAAGTGTAAAGGTTTTGGGAGCGAAGTTAAGATTGTACGATCAGCAATATTGAGGATCCAGATGACCAAGGTTGAGGTCTGCACATGCGCCGTGCAGCAGGAGCTCGGAGAAATTTAGATTTTGGCTGCAGATTGGATGCGAATTTCGTTGAGAGCGAGAGCTCGCGGCAGGAGTGCTTAGGAATTGACAAAATGGCTACACGAAAAGGATTAACCTGGATCTTTGTTGATTACGGAGCGTAATAAAGAAGATTTAAGAATATTGTCTGTCATGTTATCCATTCCCTGCCACTCGACCAAGTGATTAAAGAAGATGTTGACTGCTTCAGTAATATTTAAACACAGGAGCAAAACACGCTACGTGTCAGAAGTCGCTCTGTGATCGACGTCGAGGGCGAAAATACAAAACCAATGGATTAATACTCCGGAAAAGAAGGAAAAAAGGACATTTTGTAGTGATTTTTGGACTAAGGACATTATTTTCAAAGGTATAAAAACGTAAATCATTATGGATGACTACAAATAACCCAGAGACTGATCTAAAAAGCTTCCAGATGCACTTAGCCGATAGCTATGTGCAACAGCAAGACATTCGTGATGAGAACGGAAAAAAATTGAGTACAGAAGGAGCTCCGACAGATGATGAGTGGGGCAAGAGAAATGTTGAGAAAAGAAGACATGAAATCAAATTACAAATTCCAGCGTATGAAACAAGAAAATCAAAAATATAATCCCTTCGTTAAAGTTCTATGAAGAAAAATGTCGAGCGATGGATTTAAGCAACGAATGGAAAAAAGATAACATCATAAATTATGTGAGTGATGATATACAAGAACTAATAATATCAATAGAACTGTAAAGGGAAGATTATGAAGTAATAAAAAAACAGTTGACTGCCATATTTTCAAAAACTCGAGAAGAACAAATTACACAATACAGAAGTTAAAAATTGTCAGAGCAAGGTGATATAGTGGGTTATTTTAAAGACAAGATAAAACTCGGTAGATCACTTTAAAAAGAAGATAGTGAATTAGTAGAGACTTTAACATTAGATTCTCCTCCACAAATGAGAACACTCCTGACATTGCAGAAGATACAAACTCCAGTTGAATGGTTAGAAGTTGCAAAAAAGATTCATCTACCAAATTCGACGACGGAAATATGTGAGCAGAGAGGTGAAAACTATAATTCATCTACAAGACGACAACCTTTTAATAATTAGCAAAGATACAATCGACAGTTCAATGATGCAGATGATCGACGGCGATGGACAAATTTCAATGACTCCAGTTTTAATGGCCGAGAGGATTATCATCAAAGAAGATATCAAAATCGTGATGGACACGATAGATTCATGGCATTCAACCAACGGCATCAAAACTCGAACAATTACCAAAACAGCTACCGACGAGAGGATAACACAAATGACCGAAGATGACTGATAATCGAAGCTCGGGTGAGTGACAAAACTTTTCCATGTCTTTTAGACAGTGGGTCGACGGTGACCATATTAAGTTCAAAATTGCTAAAATTAGTTAAAAACTTTAATGAAAAAGGATGTATTAATGTAGTAATAAATCAGACTGTTGGTAATGTAACTGTGCAAAATTTAATAGAATGTGCAGTAAAAATAGGAAGTGTTAAAAGAAAAATTGAAATTATGATAATTGATAGTGAGTTACCATATTTATTATTGAGTTTATAACATATTCAGTTATTTAAATTAGATGATAATTTTAGAAATTTAAGAGTGTATCAATTTGGTTATGAGATAAAGTTGTATGATGATTATATATTTTTAAGTCCTATTGCATTTCATGTTCAAAATAAGAACTTTGAAAATTATGGTGAAAATTTGTATAATGAAAATAAGTATTATGCTGATAATTGTATGTATAGATTAAGAAGGGTCAATAAGAATGTGTATAAATGTAGAAATTTTTATGGTACTAAGAATTCTTATAATGTAAAAAATTTTTGTAGAAGAAGTAATTTTGAAAAGAGAAAAAATTTAAGTCATAATCACTGTCTTGAGCTTAATCCTAGAAATGTAAAAAAGAGAAATTGTGTAAACCAAGGTATTGAAACTGTTTTATTTAGTAAATGTGACACACCGATTTATGACCAAAACCAGAGTATGAACAAATCTAATGTCAAATTTGAAAATTTTCAAAGTGTAAAAAATAATGATTGTGACGTTCTAAATTATGAGGAGACATCAGGTATCCCCGATGATACGCTGAACACTCTGTTTAAAGAGTCCGGTGATGTTTTGGACTCAAAGCCACCAGAACAAATACCTGAGGATTGGACCCAATTAGACAAAATTTTCAAAACTTTCGAACACATTTTTTCAAAAAATAAATACGATGTTGGCAAGATTAGATTAGAACCCCCCAAAATCGTTTGAAAGTCATAATTACCAGAATCACAGAGGCTATATCGTGCATCCCAAGTAGAAAATGCTGAAATTAAACGACAAATAGATGAACTTTTAAAAGCAGGTTTTATAAAACCATCAAGTTCTCCATTTAGCGCACCTGTCACCCTTGCAATAAAGAAAAATGAGGGAAAAACAAGATTATGTATCGATTACAGGAAATTAAATGTTATAACGAAAACAGATTCAGATCCTATTCCACGAATTGATGACCTTTTAGACCAATTACCTCATGCAAATTATTTCACCACTTTAGATTTGACCTCAGGCTATTGGCATATTGAAATACACTAACGTGACACAGAAAAACTGGCATTTACGACTAATTTTGGATTGTATGAGTGGAAAAGATTACCGTTTGGGTGGAAAAATGCACCTAGTGTCTTCCAAAGAGCAATACGACAAATTCTAAATAAACACCAAATAAATTTTGCCCTTAACTATCTCGATGATATAATAATTTTCTCAAACAGTTTTCTTGAACACATAGGACATTTAGAGAAAATTATCAAAATTTGTCAGCAGGAAAACATTAAGTTAAATAAAGCTAAATGCCAATTTGCACAAAAAGAAATCAAATTCTTAGGTTATGAGATAACACAAGGAAAATACTCCCCACATAATACAAACATTGAAACTATTGGAAAATTATTACCGCCAAGAAATGTAAAAGAATTGCAAAGATTTTTAGGCTCAATAAATGTTTACCAAAAATTTATACAAGACTATGCAAAATTAAGACTCCCCCTAAACAAATTGTTAAAAAAGGATGTAAAATGGGATTGGTCCCAAGAATGTCAAAATTCATATCAGAGATTAAAAGATGAGCTCATTTCAAAACCAATTTTAACACTATTTAACCCAGATTATCCATGCCACCTTTTTGTAGACGCGAATCAAGAAACAGTTGCTGCTGTCTTAAAACAAAAACATCCTGATGGTCAACTACACCCAATTGCTTTTCATTCCAGACAATTAAAGAAACATGTAAAAAACTATGCTATCACTGAACTCGAATGTTTGGCTATAATTGACTCTATTGGTAAATACCATTGTTACTTGCATGGGAAAAAATTCACAATTCATTCGGATCATTCAGCCTTGCAATGGCTCAAAAATATTAAAAATTTAACGAGACGACTGTTTAGATGGTCTTTAAAACTCTCCATGTATGATTATGAGATAATACACATAAAAGGTAAATATAATTACGAAGCTGATATGCTATCAAGAAATCCTATAAGCCACTTTGTATCCCAATATTGTTATTTTTTAAGCACAGATGAAATTATTCAAGGACAATTAAATGATAATGTAAACAATATAAAGTACACAAAATATAATGGAGTTTTAACAGTGAAAAAGAAAAATCTAGCCAAAATTGTAGTTCCGCCATCATTAAGACTAAAATTATTAACTTCTGCACACAAAAAATTTGGACATCCGGGTGTGAAAAAAATGTTACAGTTAATTTCCCCTATTTACTATTGGCAAGATATAATAATAGATATTGCAAATTTTGTTCGTTGTTGTGAAACATGTCAGAAAAACAAAAAATCAACACAGAAAAAATTTGGTCTAATGGAGCAGGTGCCAGTTGCCCATGAACCGTTTGAACTAATTTCAATTGATACCATTGGAGGTTTTAATTATTATAACTCGACAAAAAATTATCTTCATCTGGTGATTGATCATGCGACAAGATATATTTGGACTTTTCCTTCTAAAAGTGTGACATATACTAACTACTTAAAGCAAATTTTCAAAATTCAATTGAAGTTCCCAAACAAATATTAAGTGACAGAAATGTTGCATTTACTTCCTCAAGGTTTAAAAAATTCCTAAAACACCACAATACGAAACAATTACTTACGTCAGCCCATAGGCCTCAGTGTAACTGTAAAAATGAAAGATGTAATCAAACTATTGTGTCAAAATTAAGATGTAAAGTAAATACTTCTTCGAAAAAAATTCCATGGACCAAACTTTTAGAGCAAGTAACTTCTGAATATAATAACCAACCCCATAGTGTAACTGGATTCCCCCCGAATTACCTTTTCTTTGGACATTTACCATATGACTCACCATTGTCTAAAACAACTTCATTTCCGCCAGTTGAAGATGCAAGAAAGATTGCAGTACAAAGAACCATTCAGCACCATAAAATTAATAAACAGAGATATGATAGACATTTTGTACAGTCAAACTTCAAAATTGGTGACTTAGTGATGTACGAAGAATTTAAATACCTAAATTCAAGAAAATTAGATCCACCTTATTCAGGCCCTTGTAAAATTTTAAGCCAACTCTCAAATATTAATTTCGAAATTGATAAACCAAACCAATACACTGGGAAAAAGAGAGAAAATTGTGCACTCAACCAGATTAAGACATTTTAATCCACATAATGAGTTTAAATTAAAATAATTTTGTTTCATGCACAATTTTCTTGGGGAAGGGGGGGGGGGAAATTAAGAGAATATTTTGGTACGAATTTCAAGTAAAAAAATTGAAATTATAAAATTATGAATGTTAATGAGTAAAATAAATAATTAAACTGGAATTGATGATATTGTGAAATTAAACTAGAATACGATTTGTATTGAATTTACTGGTGTTCCACCCACACCCCTCTGTGCTTCCAGCAGGAGGCGCTCGCTGACTCTTATCTCCAGCTCCGGTCATTGAACTTGAGTCCCCTTCGAACACTTCACTAGCGGACTCCTTTGTCTCTAGACGCAACTTCGCACCGCTCCATACGGAGCGTCTTATTTTGTCACCGCAACCTTTTACTATGTTAACGCAAACTCAATACTTAAATTGTAAATATTTTTTGTAAATATAACTTTTCGTAATTTATCTCAGTTTCCTTTTTAACGCTAAGCACCGCAACAACAACCAATCGCAACATTTGGAGGCACCGGCGAGATCCAGCTCAAGGAAGCCTGAGATAAGTACATTTTTTTCTTTTGAATCAAGTTTGATTTTGGTTTCACGAAAGTTGTTTACGCATCCGCACCATTACAAGCGTAATGGAAAAGAGAACAAATGATTCAGCAGATGATACTGCTGCTAAAAACGCTGAGAGAATTGCAATTAATCTTCGCGGCAGAGCGAAATCAGCATTAACTAGAATTCACAAGTATATCAATGACGAAAACCAAACATTCAACAAATTCGATTTAAATAACAAACTACAAAAATTAGAGACAATTTATTCTGATTTTGACAAAGCAGACTCAGATCTGCCCATTGAACTCTCCGAAATGGAAGAATTTGAAGATAAATATTATGAAACCAAAGCCAAACTTCAAGAAGCTCATGAAAAATTATGCATTGATAATGTAAATGATCCGAGACCTATAACAAATATTTCTAACGCTAATAATTTTAAGCTGCCTAGAATAAATATTCAGTCATTTAGTGGTAATTACAAAGACTGGCCTTCATTTAAAGATCTATATTCATCATTGGTTCATAATAATAGTAGTTTATCCAATATTCAAAAGTTTTCGTATTTAAAAGGTTTATTACTTGACGAACCGGCAGCGATAATTAAACACATACCAATTTCGGAAGCTAGTTACAAAGAAGCTTGGAAAAAACTGCTTACTAGATACGACAGAAAGAAACAAATCGTTTCTTCTCTCGTCAAAACATTTTTTGATCAACCATCTATCAATCATGCAAACGCATCCAATTTACGCAGCATAGCAGATGTCTCAGATGAAGTCATTCGAGGACTTAAATCCATCGATGAGCAAGCTAACTCAAGAGATATCTCGCTAATTTACATATTGTTGCAAAAGGTTGGTCAGAAAACACGCGAAGAATGGTCGCAACAATCTGTTAACAATGATTTTCCTACATTCGATGAGTTCCTTGAATTCCTTAATAATAAGTGTGCTTCGTTAGACTTGTTCCACGAAAATGAGTCTTACAATAAAAAAGAAAAGGTTAATGTTTTTAAACCTACATCTAACAATCCAAAGTGTATGCTGTGTAGAATGCCTTTCCACTTACTTTTTAAATGCCATAAATTCAAAGAAATGAGTGTGAAAGATAGAAAGCAATATGTTCGCAAAAATAAACTGTGCATTAATTGTTTATCAAACAAGCATACCGATTACCAATGTAATTCCACTTATTTATGTCATTTCTGTAAAGAAAAGCATCATTCTAGCTTGCATGAAAATATGCAGAATTATGCCGTTTCTGCTTCCACTTTCGATTCAAAGGGCTCTACAAATCGAAAAAACGCACCTGCTATTAGCGACGATCATCCCAGTACATCAAACGAAACCAACACTGTTTTGTTAAATACGGCCCAAACTTCATTCGCACTTTTACCCACAGCATGTGTCATGGTAAAAGATTGTACGGGAGAAGCACATACACTGAGAGCTTTATGTGATTCGGGTAGTGAGTCATCGTTCATTAGTGAAACTTGCATGAATATTTTAGGAATAAAAAGGAAGAATGCTAGATTTCCTGTTAAAGGGTTGTCTGGAAAGGACCTTGCCATGACTAAAGGGTGTATAGCACTTGACTTACTTTCGATTCATGAACCTGGGGTCAAGCTGACGGTTACAGATTATGGTTTGGATAAATTAACGGCACCTCTGCCTGTATCGAAGATAAAAGACGAACATTTCACGCACTTAAAAAATATTCAACTATCTGATCCAAATTTTAACACGCCTAATAAAATTGATATGATTCTCGGATCAGATATTTTCTTTTCGATGTTACTTCCTGGTCAAATAAATTGTTCTCAAAGTAATTTAATTGCACAGAATTCAATTTTCGGTTTTCTGGTTTCTGGTAAATTGCTTGACACAAGCACAAATGCCGATTCAATATCTAGTTTGCATATTTACGAAATAAATATTGACACGGAGCTTAAACGATTTTGGGAGTTAGAAGATGTCCCTAATTCTAAAAATAAGATGCTTACTCCCGAAGAACAGTTTGTAGAAGCACATTTTCAGGAAACATATTACCTTAATTCAGATAATCTTTTTGTTGTGAAGCTACCATTTTACAAATAAAAAACAGAACTAGGCAGTTCGAAAGCAGCAGCAGTTTCCCGACTTCTCGCCATGGAAAGAAAATTTAAGGATAAGCCAGAATTTAAGTCACAGTACAAAGATTTTATGCGTGAATACGAGCTTTTAGGGCATATGGAGCTCGTTAATGACAATTTACGCAATTGGTCCGAAAAGGAACAATATTTTCTCCCGCATCACGCAGTAATTAAACCAACCAGTACCACTACCAAATTACGAGTAGTTTTTGACGGCTCATGCAAGACTTCAAGCGGTATATCTTTAAATTCAGTTTTAGGAGTCGGCCCTAAATTGCAACGGGATATTTTTGAGATTTTGCTCAATTTCCGATTTCCGTCTTCACAGCCGACGTAGAGAAAATGTACCGACAAATTTTAGTATCAGAAGAAGATCAAAATTATCAACAAATTGTTTGGAGGTACAATTCTACTGATGACATACGCACTTACAAATTAAAAACCGTCACTTACGGTTTAGCTCCAGCCTCTTTTTTGGCCACCCGTTGTTTAAAGCAAATCGCTCTCGAATACGCAGGGAATCCTACTATTTCTCGAATTTTGCAGGAAGACATATACATGGACGATGTGTTATCAGGATCTCATACAGTTCAAGAAGCAATATCCACTTGCAAAGAAATTGCTTCGATTTTACGCTCACATGGATTCAATTTAAGAAAATGGAATTCTAATTCCCACCAATTTCTTGCTGAATTTCAAGAACATTCTTGCAATAGCGCAAATTTTGAAATACCAACCGATTCCAATGTCAATTCAAAGGTGTTAGGATTATTTTGGAATTCATCCACTGACACTTTTGTCTATAAAGCTACATTAGCGCTTACATCGCCCATAACAAAAAGGCGAATATTATCAGAATCTGCCCGCATCTTTGATCCATTGGGATTAATGTCTCCATGCACTGTTGCCATTAGAATCTTTTATCAGAAATTATGGCTCACAAAGGGAGACTGGGACACTCCTATTCCGCAGCATCTAGCTGATGATTGGTTCAAATTTCAAGAATCATTTAATGAAATCAACCAACTCACAGTACCTAGATGTGTTACTTTTGCAGAGGATTGTGAAGTCGAACTGCATGGCTTTGCCGATGCATCATCGCTAGCCTATGCGGCTGCAATCTGCTGTCACCAGACTCACAATGGCGTTACTAAGGTCAATCTTTTAGTCTCTAAAACAAAGGTTGCACCTATCAAACAGATATCAATCCCCAAGTTAGAACTTTGTGCAGCTCATTTATTATCAAAATTGTTTGTATCCGTTTTGAATACATTCCAGGATAACACCTTTCCAATTTTTGCATGGACTGATTCCAAGGTTGTTCTTTCTTGGTTATCCGCTCATCCACGCAAGTGGAAGATCTTTGTGGCCAATAGAACTTCCCAAATCTTGGAAATGCTTCCCACCAAACACTGGAATCATGTACCTTCCAAAGAAAACCCGGCAGATATCGCTTCACGTGGCATTGATCCTAAATGTCTCCCAAATTGCACTTTATGGTTTATTGGTCCACAGTGGCTACAATTAGATGCATCTTACTGGCCTAAGAATAAAACAAGTTCGAAAGAAATCGAGGATGAAGTGAAGACTGAGCAAAGAGCTGACCCAATCTTTAGCCTTCACCTCCACACTTCAAATATTTTAGTTGATGAGATTTTTGAAAAATTCTCTTCCTTGGCTAAAATAATTCGCATTGTAGCTTACTGCCAAAGGTTTATTAAAAATTGTAAAAGATCCGCAGAAAATCTCCAAGATCAATCTACGACACTCACCTTTTCAGAAATCAAACAAGCCGAAGAAACAGTTATCCGTTCTATTCAAAATAGCTATTTTCATAAAGACATAAAATGCATCAAAAATCAAGAACCTGTACCAAATAAAAGTCAATTACGCTCCCTTTACCCATTTGTAGACGAAAACGGTCTCTTACGGGTGGGAGGTCGATTACAGAACTCTCAACTACAATTTAATCAGAAACATCCTGTTATTCTGCCGTATCAACATAAGTTCAGCGAACTTTTCATCAAAGAACGGCATGTAGCCTATCTACATGCTGGCCCAACATTGTTAGCGCACATCATGCGGCAATCATACTGGATCATTGGTGGAAGAAAATTAATTAATAAATGTATAAACAAATGCTTAAAATGTCACAGATTCAAGACTTCCACAAAAACACAACTGATGGGTAATTTACCTAAGCCTCGAGTAACTCTGGAACGACCTTTTTTCTACTGCGGCATCGATTACGCAGGTCCAATCTCCATAAAATTTAGTAAAGGTCGAGGTTCTAAAACTACCAAGGGATATATAGCTTTATTCATTTGTTTATCGACTAAAGCTGTGCATCTTGAAGCAGTCAGTGATTTGACAGCTGAATCATTTATAGCTGCTCTTCGCCGTTTCAGTGCTCGTCGTGGTGCCCCTCGCCACATTCATAGCGATAATGCTACAAATTTTGTGGGTGCTCGACGAAAACTCAACGAAATGCAACAAATGTGGCGCTCTTTGCCTGAAAATGAATCAATTGCTCACCACCTAGCCAACACTTCTATCGAGTGGCATTTCACTCCACCTGGTTCTCCTCATTTTGGAGGAATTTCGGAAGCAGGAGTGCGCTCAATAAAATTTCACCTTAAAAGAGTGATGGGAGAAACTCTCCTAACGTTTGAAGAATTATCAACTCTACTCAGCCAGATAGAAGCTTTACTAAATTCACGACCTCTTACATATATTAAGAACTCGGATATTGACTCTATTACCGCACTTACTCCATCCCATTTCCTTACAGGAGATATGCTCACTTCTGTACCTGATCAACCCTTCTCTTCTCCACCACTAGCTAACAGATGGACGCTCGTCCAAAACATGAGAAGAGGTTTCTGGAAACAGTGGAGGCATTCTTATTTGCACTCCCTACAACAGCGGAAGAAGTGGCAGTCCTCGCAGCCGAATCTTAAAGAAGATGACATCGTACTTATCAAAGATGATGCTCCTCCAGGTTCTTGGCAACTAGGAAGGATCCTAGAAACTCATCCGGGCAAGGACAATCTTGTTCGAGTCGCTACAGTTAAAACTCAAAACAACGTTGTAAAACGTTCAATCACCAAACTTTCTCCTCTTCCTTTATATCAGAACTAAGGTCCTGATAGGGTGGGAGAATGTTCCACCCACACCCCTCTGTGCTTCCAGCAGGAGGCGCTCGCTGACTCTTATCTCTAGCTCCGGTCATTGAACTTGAGTCCCCTTCGAACACTTCACTAGCGGACTCCTTTGTCTCTAGACGCAACTTCGCACCGCTCCATACGGAGCGTCTTATTTTGTCACCGCAACCTTTTACTATGTTAACGCAAACTCAATACTTAAATTGTAAATATTTTTTGTAAATATAACTTTTCGTAATTTATCTCAGTTTCCTTTTTAACGCTAAGCACCGCAACAACAACCAATCGCAACAACTGGGTTTTAACAATTGTGTGTTTTGAATTGAAATTTAGTAACTAATGAAAGAACTTTGGCTAAACCTAATTTTTGGATTATTTTGAAATGTTTTGTTACCATTTTTGCAATGTTTTGTTAGTATTAATGTGCTGAACTGTGTTTACATTTTCCGAATATGACCAAACTTCCTATCTCAGAGATCCATTTCTTAATTAATTTACATATTGGGTGCCTAACACTTTTTTTGAAACTTTGTGTGTTGTCTTAAATTAAAATTAAGTAATAAAATACTTAAAAAAACTATCTTGGTTAAACTTTCTACTAGAAAACTTTTGTACGTGATTTTCTGGATCTTCTGAGCCAACAACCGAATGTGACAACAAAGATTTTGTTACTTAAACCATTAATGTGGTTAAGTCTGTGGGAAAATTTTGAACCTGCTCTCCTCTGACCCAACTATGCACAACTAATTAGAAAGTATAATGTGTTTTAACATAATGAATCTATCGTTGTGCATTTTATAATAAAAAGTGTCAATTATATTTATGTTTTGATAAGGGTGATTTGCTTTGTAGAAAAATTTTAAAATAATTGTGAAATTTGTATGTGTATCATAACTCGAGTAATTAAAAGCGCTTTTCTTGTAACCTAGGTTAAAATGAAATAATGTTATGTAATGAAACAATGCTGAAAATTAAGTATATGAAAAATTATCCCATGGGAAATTGAATTTAAGAGTTGACAGCATCAGTAGAAGTTGATTTTGTAAAGTGATTTCGTAATATAATAAGTTGATAAAATCTGTATTTTTCAATTATTAATATGTGATGTCTCTGAGTTTTTTACAGGGGCCACGCATGATATTCAACCATAGCTTTTGTCATCATTAAGTTGTTTTCATTCATGTATACTTCATATTTCCATCTTGATTTTATGTAAATAAATTAAATACATCTGTAACTGATTTAAACTGGAACTGTTTAAGACTGTGAGAGTGAGTGGACAGATTGTAGGACTGTCAAATTATTCTCCACTCAGGATCAGAGTAAGCATTTGGTAAGGTAGAGACTTACTTATAAACTCTAATAACCGTCCAAGTGACCAGTGAAAATTGTGAATATTTTAAAGTGTTTATGTGATATATTTTTGTATGTTAAGTGAGATTTTTCAGATGATACCTCTATGTTTTTCCTATTGTTTCTACTAACCAATAATTACATACATTTTTTTTTCAAGATTCAAGACCATTTCGATGTATTCATAACAATGTTATGAATATGCACTGTATTTTTAAAAACCGCCAGGCTCCAGGTCATCCTGAATAGATAGAAGAGTAATGTAGGGGTTTCAGAGGAAAAATTTAGGAATTAATTGATGGATTTTGTTGGGAATTTGTTGACTAGGGACTGCAGCCCTACTCAGCATTTTCCAATGGGTTTATTTTAGTTCTGGAATTAACTTTGTTTTTCTCTTCTGTGGACGTGCTGCAGAGAATTAGCTACTCTTTGTGTGCACGCCTTTATAGGAACGGGAGGGGGAACGTTATCAAAACATAACTGAACTGTCAAAATATAGTTGAGAAGTACGGGGAAAGGGGGCTTAAAATAATAAAAATCTAATAATCCACTGACAAAGCGTGCGTATTTTGCTGTGGGGAAAATCATCTTTTAAAAGAGACATTGAGCGGAAAGCGAATAATTCTACGCGAGAGGATTTATTTTTAGAAATGTTAAGGTTTGGGCGGGAAGCTAAAATTGTACGATAAGCGATATTGAGGGTCCAGACGACCAAAGTTGAGGTCTGTACATGCGCCGTGCAGCAGGATCTCGGAGAAATTGAGATTTTGGTGGCAGATTGGATACGAATTTCGTTGAGAGTGGAAGCTCGCGGTAGGCGTGCTTAGGAATTAACAAAATGACTACGCATAAAGGATTAACCTGGAGCTTTGTTGATTACGGAACGAAAATAAAGAAGATTTAAGAATATTGTCTGTCCTGTTATCCATTCCTTGCCACTCGACCAAGTGATTAAAGAAGATGTTGACTGCTTCAGTAATATTTAAACACAAGAGCAAAACACGTTACGTGTCATATATATATGTGTGTGTGTGTGTGCGTGTGTAGGTGTGGGTGTGTATGTATGTATACGTATGCGTATATATATATGTTTGTGTATATATGTATGAAGGCGGGTCGAGATCACCTTAATCCACAAAGTTTCGAGTAAATCAAGTAAATTTCAAGTAAAACAGTTCAAACTTAAATGAAGAATCCAAGGTGGGAGAGCTAACAAATGTACTTATTTATTTACAATATGTACAAATAAAACTAAATTCAAGAGCAGCGAGTTGCTCGTTATCAGGTGAGAGTCGAAAGTCCGAGTGACAAACTCTAGGACGTTACAAAGTTTCTTCTCTCGCGCGCAAAGCGCCATTTATACGGGTGGGTCCAAACATTCCACCCCCGCGATGAACAGTGGTTCATAAATCTAGTACTACACTGGAATCACTACAATGAAATATGACATTAATATACATGAAAAATTAAAATATATAAAATAAGAACTGGAACAATATACTAAATATTAAACAACGTATTATCACTAATTACTAAGTAAATAAAGAATAAACTGATGTATATGCATATTAAACAAACTTAAACTTCAAATAAAGGTTAAATATGAAAAATGAATAATCATGTTATTGACAAGAAAAAGGTAATATGGAAAGTTTATGAATAGGTCTCTTTAGTTCTCCATTAGCAGTTTTCAATCGTACTACTCGTACATTACCGTCTTTACCAGGATACAGTTCAAGAGTCCTTGCAAGAGACCATTTCAATGGTGGTAGATTATCATCTTTGATCAGCACAAGATCTCCAACAGCTAAATTTGATTTCTTAGTGCACCACTTTGTGCGCTGCTGTAACTGAGTGAGATAGTCTGATGACCACCTTTTCCAAAAACTTTGGAAAATTTGTTGAGTGAGCTTCCATCGTTCGGGTGGAGTTAATTTTGTGGAAGTCAAGTCTGGTTCAGGAATTGAGTTCATCGAAGTCCCGATGATGAAATGTCCAGGAGTTAATGCCGTTAAATCACGAGGGTCATTTGATACAGGAACTAGAGGTCTTGAGTTTAAGCATGCTTCAATTTGCGTTATCAAGGTGAAGAATTCTTCAAAGGTAAGAATTTGTGATCCAACAGTTCTTTTCAGATGGTTTTTCATTTGTTTAATCGCGGCCTCCCACAGACCTCCGAAGTGAGGTGCAGAAGGTGGATTAAAGTTCCATTTAATATTCTCTTCTGCAATGTAGGCATGAAACCTTTCATCGGCCAAAACTTGTGATAGCATTCTTTTTAATTCCTTGTCAGCTCCTACAAAATTTGTTCCTCTGTCAGAAAATAGTTCCAGAGGTTTGCCACGACGAGCTATAAATCTTTTCAGCGAGGCTAAGAAGGCTTCTGAAGATAAGTCGCTAACTACTTCCAAGTGAACAGCCTTTGTGGACATACATATGTAAAGGCAAACATAAATTTTATAAGGTTTAATACCTCGTCCCTTACGAGTCTTGATCATGAATGGACCTGCGAAGTCCAGTCCGACGTGTGAAAAAATCTTGTTGGGCTTCACTCGAGCTGGAGGTAAATCTCCCATAATTTGCGTCGCTAAATTTGCCCTGTTTCTGAAACACTTCATGCATTTCCAAACAATTCTTCTAACAACTTCGCGGATGTTAACAATCCAAAATTTTTGTCTTATCGAAGAAATAGTCAGTTGGATTCCACTGTGCAGATATTTTTCGTGGTAATGTTTAATGATTAATTCTGTCACGTAATGTTTTTTGGGAAGTATAATTTGATGTTTTTTATCGTCTGAAATATTAGCATTCCTGAGTCTTCCCCCCACCCGCAATAAATCTTTATCATCAAGAAATGGATTTAAGTTAGCTATTTTGCTGTTGGGGCTTAATATCTTGTCTTTCTTCAAATTCCGAGTTTCATCTTTAAACTCTAACTTTTGCACAATTTTCACTATGACATCGGCTGCATCATTTAACTCCTTACTTGTCAAGAAACCTGTTGTTTTTACTGATGGGCATTTACAGTTTTGCACAAATCGAAGAATCCAAGCTACAACACGATTTAGTTTAATCCATGTTGAAAATTTAGATAATATTTCTGGTTCATGGTGGTCATCTGTGACAGTGCATATCACAGTCTTTCTTCTTTCTGGAATAATTTCCTCCTCCAAAAGAGGAGTTTCTTGTTCGGATGGCATTTCTTCGGTTGCCAAGTTAGGGCCATTCCACCATAACATATTCCCTTTTAGTTCATGAGCAGAACATCCTCGAGACAGAACATCTGCAGGATTCTCGGATCCTTTACAATGTTTCCAAGCAAAGGGTTCGATAATGTCTTGAATTTCCCGCACTCGATTCGCAACGAATGGCTTCCAAACATCGGCAGATCCCTTTCTCCTTCCATAACGTTCTTAAGCCAGGGGAATTAGTTTTGAATTTTCTTAAATTCATACCTGCATCTTTCAAGATTTCTGAAGCTTCCGAGGACAAATTAAACGCTTCAGTATTCGAACTCGCTCCATGATGCAAGTCGTCAACGTATAAAGATGAGTTTAACATCTCGTAGCATGCAGGGTTACTTTCTGAATATTTTTTAATGTGAAATTTTATCGTAGCAGCTAATATAAAGGGAGAAGAATTGACCCCGAATGGTAAACGGTTCATGTGCATAATTTTGAATGAATCGGGATCGTTATTTCGGAACCAAAGAAATTTTAAGAATTTACGATCTTCCTCGGCAATGCTGATCATTAAGAAGGCCTTTTCAATATCGGCTGAAAATGCTATTTCATATTTTCGAAATTTTAAGATTACGTCTAATAAGTTAGGATTTAAATTGGGGCCAGGCAATAATAATTCATTAAGTGATTTTGAATTTTTTCCTTTGGACGAAGCATCAAAGACTATTCTTACGCGCGTAGTAATTTTATGTGGTCTGATAATAGCTCTATGAGGCATGAAGTAACCAGAATCGAAATTTTCGTTTTTATCTTCCTCCACTATCCTATTTTCTTCTTGATGTTCAATAATACTTTGGTATTCCTGACAAATCTCCTTATCCTTACTTAATTTATCCTTTAAAATGTCAAAACGTCTTTTAGCTGTTGCGAAATTACTGTCTAGTTGTGGTTTAGTGTCTTCAAACAAAAGTTTAGTTTCATATCTACCATCAACAAATTTTAAATTATCATTAAAATATTGTAAGGCGTTTAAGTCTCTTTGAGAAAAACATTCATTTTGATCTTCAACAATCCCGAGCGATTCTAGCTTCCAAAAGGAACTTATGTCAAAATTTTCTTTTTGTACGGATGTGAAAAAGGAATGCAGTTCGGTGTTTTTCCCAGCTGAGTACTTTAATTTACCCATAAACGCATAACCGAATATTGTTGACACTGCGTATAGATCTTTATTTATTTTTTGAATGTTTATCGGCTTAGTATGGACCTCGTAGTAAACGTCTGCTCCTAATAAAATACAAATAGGCGCCATAGGCGATTTGTTTTCGTCAACGAAATCTGAAACCAGCAACTGGTTGTTTATTCCCAGTTCAAGTAATTGCTGAGTAGAGATAGATCTAACACTCGCTTGAGTTATGAGATCTGTGGCGATTACTTCCGCTTTCACGTAGAGTTCAGGGTCAAAGCGGCTTGTGAGTTTCACACTATATACTTCAAATATTTGCTGCGCTGGCTTTTTCGCCCCAAAAGAATATAAACTCAATTTTTCTTTACGAATAAGGGGAAGTTTCAATTCCCGAGCTAGTGATTTAGAAATGAAACTTCGCTCACTACCTGAGTCAAGAAGAATTCTAACCTTTTTAGATTTTATATCTGATTCTGCAATAGCACAACAAGTTTTTAAAATAATACTTTGATTAGTTTCTACCGAATTGCACTGTGATATCGAACTTAGAGTTTGAGTGTCGGGATTCGCGCATTTGGGTACTTCAGGGGGCTTGGCATCTGAAATTTCAGGAGTTTCGGTTCTAGTTCTGGCGTTACAAAATAGTTTACTGTGCTGAAAACTATTACAAATAGCACATGGAGGTATTTTTGCTTTACAATCGGAAATAAGATGTGATTTCAAGTAACATCTATAGCAGCAACCTCGTTTCTTTAAAATTTGTCGTTTTTGTATATCAGGAACGACTTCACAAAAATGGGATTTGTGTTCGTTTGACCAACAAAAAATGCAGCAAGGTTTGGTCATGGTGTTTAATGCGTGTGCAGATTTAAATATCTTTTTAGTACGGAAGTTTTTGTTTGGATTTGCGCTATTGTTTTTATACACAGGTTCATCAGGATTCATATTACAGTTCGAGTTCATTTGCATCACGGTTTCCCTGAATTGCACTTCTGTTTTCAAAAACTGGATAAGCTCAGATATATCAATTTCTTCCCTATTTTTGCGTTGTCTGCTAAACTCTAGCGCTATATCATTAGGTAGTAGTTTTAATAAAATCGGATACAATAAATGCCCGTAAGAGCCAGAAGCAACTCCTAACGACTCCAAACTTCTTATTTGGATTTCAAGCTCATCGTAAAATTTTCGGAATTCTTTTATGTTAGAGGAGTTTCGCAAGGGTTCTAAATTTAACATTTTATTCATTAATGAATTAATGACGACTTCTCTTCTTCCAAATCTGGATTCTAATAATTTTACTGCAGAATCATAATTTTCATTTGTTAAAGAAAATCCGCTTACACTTTTTAAGGCAGTTCCACCGAGAAACGTTTTTAAATAATTAAACTTGTCTATTTTCGATAATTTCGTGTTGTTGTGGATTGCACTTTCGAATTGTTGCCAAAATTCTAGCCAATGGCTTGAGTCACCGAAAAATTTATCTATGGTAAGCTTAGGCAACTTAACGACATTTGAATCAAAACTCTGAGAATTAAGCGATACATCGCTATTGGTCGGCTCGCTATTATTGTTTATACCCGATGTATTAACTTCATTCGAAGCAATTTCTTTATTTGATAATTCACTTAATTTGTTTTTTAGCTTTCTTTTAAAAGCAATAATTTTAATGTTATATTCATCACAAGAAAGTATTTCTGTTTCGATTTCTTTAACTGTCAAATATTGTTCAATTTCTCTATCAATACCTTTCAATTCTTTTGATTTTTCGTCTAATTCATCATACAAGGTTTCGATATCAGTTTTATCAATATCTTCTGCTAATTTAGCAGGAATAGCATTTAACAGTCTAGTTGTTAAGTTCCTCAAAACGGAACGCTTCTTCTTAATTATTTCTAACTTTTCAGCCATTTCGAGTAAATTAGAAACTTCAATAAATCATCAAAGAATATTCAAATATCTCTCACCTGAATCATCTAAAGGTCTGCTGATCCCGGGTTTCGTGCAACAATGAAGGCGGGTCGAGATCACCTTAATCCACAAAGTTTCGAGTAAATCAAGTAAATTTCAAGTAAAACAGTTCAAACTTAAATGAAGAATCCAAGGTGGGAGAGCTAACAAATGTACTTATTTATTTACAATATGTACAAATAAAACTAAATTCAAGAGCAGCGAGTTGCTCGTTATCAGGTGAGAGTCGAAAGTCCGAGTGACAAACTCTAGGACGTTACAAAGTTTCTTCTCTCGCGCGCAAAGCGCCATCTATACGGGTGGGTCCAAACAATGTATATATATATATATATATATATATATATATATATATATATATATATATATATATATATATATATATATATATATACACTAGTGTTCAAAATTAATAAATTCTTACAATTTTTCGAATTTCTGGAAACCTAACTGACAGATTTTCACGAAATTTCGTATGGACACTTATATAAGAGACAATATCAAACCGTGTAGTATTCATTGTACGCACTCACGATCGTCAGCTAGGCTCATCAGCGTAGAAATCTCTTAAACCAACTTTGCAAGATCGAATATAAAATTACTCTAATATGGATTATACTGTAGCCCTCTCTCACAGTCATACAGGTCTCATAGCTCGATGCCATACTGAAAACGAGACAGTCTGATGAGTCTCTGAGGCAGTAGGTCCCATTCCTGGAACAACGCAGTTTTCAGCTCTTGGGTGGGTCTCCGAGGGGGACCTAAGAGAGTTCCGGTGATGTTCAATAGGGTTTAGGTTACTGAGCATTGACGCCCATAAAAATGTACCAAGGATCATCCGCGCCCCTGAAAAGTCGAACATAGGTCTGTAGGATCTCATCCTAATACCTATCACCACTCAACCACAAGTTTTAGATAAAGACGTTAAAAGTTGTAGCAATATCCAATTATTAACTTCCTTTCACCAAACTCAACTTGAAAGTAAAATTGAATAAGAAAACCAAACAAATATTTCCTGTCAAAAAAAATCTATACCTGGTGATGGTTTTATCATGTATAATTGATGCACAGACTAATAAGGAAGGAGAGATTTCATATCCTTTCAATTGGTTATATGCACATTTTTTTAGGAATATCCCGACTATACTATTCCATAAGCATCATTATCATATCCCGCAATTAATGCTCTCATCTCCATATATTTATCAAACGTTAAACCACCGACATTCAAAAAAAGAATCTTAAGTGTAAATGCAATTTATACAATATAATTAAATAGGATTTAAGTCTTTGAGCGATAAGAAATATCGTCGCTGTCTACACCCGAAGGTTATAATAAAACTAATCATCCCGATGGCAATCCAGCCCAGCCGGGTCCCGAAGTTTTTCTTTTTACTATTCGTTTACGTGTCCTTTTTTTCTTTTCAATCTGAGGGGCTATCCACCTTCTCTTTGTAGGGGAAGTATATATTCATAAGTTCCTGCATAATATTCTTGATATGTTATACAATAATAATCCGTTAAATAATTTACTAGGGGCCCAATCTTCAAATCCCAAAGGTAAGTTTTTTCGTGCTTCAGTCCATTTGCTACAATTGTATATACAGTGCTTTATAGTTTGTATATTGCTACACTCGCAAAGATCTGTTTTAGCAAAAAATCTGTTTTGATAGACCCCTATACAGCTATGTTCAGTTATTACTTGGTTAACAAGGAAATTTGCCGACAGTCTTTTCGTTGAAACTCTAGGGAATACCTCAAATACTTTCCTTCCTAAACCGCTTCTCTCCCGATTTTCTTGTCATATATTTATGTAATGATTCTTAATTTTATTCTTAATATGTTCTTTAGTTAATTTATAATTTCCTGTGATTTCATTCAGTGTTGTCGCTTGTTTAGCTGCAGCGTCTACCATCTCATTTTCATTAATCCCACAGTGGGCTTTAACCCAGTGTAGGTTTACTGCCATCTCATGACTTTCTATGAGATTTTTTATGTTTTCAATCCTTTCTCCCTTAAAATAATTTCGTTGAGCGATAAATGGGTATAACAAATAGGCAACTGATATTACCCTGCAATTTCACATTCTGAATTACATTTCAGCAAGATCTGATGCAAATGTAATGCAATAGATATAGCATTATGGAGTGATAATGTAATACACACATGATATAGCACGATAATGATTATCTAATGCCTACATAATGTAAGTATAAAGATGTAAAACTAAAATGTACGTAAACGTCAAAACAATAATACGATGTATATCTTTCAGAGGTTTTGAATTGATCTCATGCCTTATAAATACGTATATTGCTCCCAAGAAGTGACAACTCCATAAGACTTAACAAGGACCTTACTTATAACTCATTTACCATTTTAATTTAATATAATTAAATGACTGCAGTCAACAAGTTTTTTAGAAAAAATTTTATACGGTGAAAGAAATTATAGTTAATGTTATTAAAAGTGTGTGCCTATACAAGTTGAAATCCAAATAATGCTAGAATAACAATTTTCAAATTTTAAGAAAAGAAAAATAATTTGTATATAAACATTTTATTAAGCAATAAAACATGAAACAATATATTTCAGCATTGTTATTAACAGTTGATTATTATGCAATACTATCCATGTGACACATAATGCCCAAGAGCTAACGTTACAAGCAATTTATTAAGAAATTTTGCACAGAACTATCATAATATTATTATAATCTATTAAATCTCGACATATTTCGTCTGACTGAAAAAATTAATCTCTGTAATTAGACAGATGTTTTACTTTTCACTGTAAAGAATATAAATTTCAACTGTTGACGCGTTAAGCAATTACAAAGGGGTAACATCATTTGGACTCTTCAGAAAATCTTTAGGGCGAATTTTTATCACCGTATCTTTCAGAGAATAATGGTATCCTCTAAAACTACTCCAATCAACTCCATCAGCATAGGATGCATGAGCTCCTTTCAGGTACATCCCGTTAAGATTTGATGCGTGACAATTTGAATACCACCAAGCCCCTTTAAACTCGACGGCACAGTTCTTACCGTAAATATCATTATCTTGATCTTTCGTAGTGAACGGGAAGCCATTAGTGCCGGAAAAAGAATCACCTAAAATCAGAAATAAGTATTACGGACAAAATTTAAATTCTGTCGAATAGATCATGAAGTAAAAACAAAATCACAAAAAATAATCAAAACCACGCAATAACTGTACTCTACATATATTCCTGAATTTTATAAATTACTTTAAATTCACAAAAGTAAAATTTTACGCTTAAGAATTAATATATGCTTGAGGCAAAAAAATCATTTGTGTTGTTTTACTCTCGTGTAGAATTAGTATAAATATCTAAAATTTTAAATGAGACGTAAACTGTTTTTAATGTCAGTGACTAGAATAAAAATATTTGAAAAGAAACAATAAGATTTGATAAGTATTCTAAATATTTCATAATTTGCATTGATTAGAGCATTTTTCTTCACTGATTAAACTTTTCACAAGAGGAACGCGTAAATATTGTAGAAAACATTTTATTGGCCCGGGGTTCTGAAATCAGTAGTGAAATTACAATTCAATTTTTAAGCTAGAATTAGCTCATTTTTCACCACACAAACATGACTGCTAAGCACGTGGCCTCAATTTCAAATATAAAATTACATATTGTATGTTTTGCCGAGCTTACAAATCGTAAAATTACAATTTGTATGTTCGGCGTGTTTTTCATTTTCAGGATTTCTTTACCAGTTTGCTATTGTGAGGAAAAATATTTTCACTCGTGTAAGGACAGTAAAATTGATGTGTGGCATTGCTTACCAGCTGTGCCTCTGTATTCACTGACGTGCATTGTGTATTTGCGAGATTCGCCTTCAATCCAGAATTCGTCGTATATGGCATAAGTGTTGTTGCCTTCCCAGTCAGTCAATGTAAATTTCACAATGTTCTTCCTTTGATTAGTCAGGGCAAAGATGTTGTCATTGCCTGTAAAATGGACATAAGTATTATATTGTACAGTATTTCGTATGTATTACAAAACAGACCTGAATCCGCAATATAGTACATTATAGCAATATAGTAGTAGAATATGTTAATTTTGAATTTTTTTCTCTTTTAATCACTGAATTAGATTAAATATGACGCAAAAGGGATGATAATGTATTCTTTCAACATACTTCGGAATACGTCGCATAATCTATCTGTCTATAAATATCTTCTGTTTTCCATTTGAGCACAAAAAAAGTAAATTTCATCTTCAATTGTACTAATAAATAATACGTATTTCTATTTTTTTGTATTAGTTTTCAATTATATATTATTCATGAATTTATTTTCCTTATTATTTCTAGTAACAATAACGATGCCTTTTAAGCGAAAAAACTATATTTATTTAAAGAAGTCCCGTTTTATATTCAGTTTCATGCTGGAAATGTTAAACATCAGCAAAGCGTGGATAAATATATGTATTCATAGAAATTTATTCAATTAAATCCGCTAAAGGAACCTTCATTTTGGGATACACGAAATTCATCTCAAAAATTCATCCGAATTCAGACCGAAAGATGATTAAATGTCTAGTCTTCGGAAACAAAGTTTGCAGAATGAGTAAGACACTTTAAGTAAATGGGTTTTGTAGTTGTTCTGAATTGGCTTTAAATTGTAGATCCCGAATGTTTAGCGTCCTGTCCGAGCGCTCCCGACAAGCCAAATATCTTGCCACTATTTACCGTGCATACTCCCAATAACTGATTTAACTCTTGCTCAAATATTAAGTACAGAGGACGCATTTTTATATGAGTTCAAGCCTTTAGTAATTTCTCCGCATTTCAAATATTCAAACTTTTGAAAATCTTGCTTTATTTTCCCTCATTCCTAACTATTCCTAACTAAAACTGCTCATTCCTGCCTCATTCCTAACTAAAACTGCTTTATTTTATCTTATTAGTACATTTTCTTTTCATATTCAATTAAAACGACTTATTTTATATGCGTTGAAAACATAAATGCAAATCCAAAGCAGGAGAAAGACGAACTTGTCTATATATATATTCCCCATTGCAATTGTTTTCATATTTTATCAAACGGTATAAATTGGATAGTCTCAGAGACCGAAATTCATCCAAATAGATCAGCAAAATTAAAGTGTGTTTATTTTGGGCTAAACCTCGTCACTGCAGCATCGTTGTTAGGGCTTTCATCGTCGTTGCATCATCTGCATTATCGCAGCAGTTTGATTGGCTTCCACAACAGCATTGTACAACATCCCAGGCCTCACAACAGACATTTTGGAACACAGAATTCATATGATGTTCCATTTCGTTTCCGTGACGAAGTGTGAGGAAGAATTCCCGCTTCCTATCCTTTATCTTACAAATTATAGATCGATGGCTTATCATCAATTTTCGTAAGTAGAGGTAAAAATTTTAACACAAGCATAAATGTCAAAGAATGGCCCAAAAGGAAATGAGAATTTTGGGTTTTTTTTCTCTAATGGTTTATGGGTTGGAAAATAGGAACAGAAAGGAATTAATTGTGATTCATGAAGTACATATTCATTGCACAGCGTCTCCGTGTGGGTTTAAGCAAGTATCCTATCGCTTATAAGATTTTAAATACCCTGAGCGAAGAACATCCGTGATTGTCTAGGAAACCAGCGGGATCTACGGAACTTCGTTTAACATGTTACAAGAACAACTTCATTTTCGAAACTATTTGATCACTGTACAATCTGAATGACTCTGATACCTATACACATTCTACATGGTACGGTAAATTTCAGCTTCAATAAAAATTTCTGACTCCAAATATTGAATGACCCATAGTTGGCCCTGTTTCGACGAATACGTTATACGACTGTATATGTAATCCCCTTGCTTAAGCACTTTGAAACATCATAGTGGCACTTTTCGACGATAGCAGCTTTTCTTCGCAACGTTATACTACTGGAGCAAACGCAGTGTTCTAAGTATTTAACCACTACCGCCATTTCAAATATCAAACTGTCATTTGGGCCACCCTTATATATGTATGTATGTATGCATGTATTTAGGTAGGCAGATAAATAGTTATATTTATATGTATATGAAACATTCTGTTCTTCGTGATGTTCAACAGTGAGAATCATGATTTGAAAGTGGCGGGAGCTTAGAGTTTGAATCATCTGTGGTCGGAATCAGTTTGCAAGAGCTTATATTATAAGCCTAAGGCAGTATACCATCAATGAGTTATGCGAAATTACTTAAATATCTTAACAATGATTATCAGTCTTTAGAGTTCCTCTCTTTTTCTTTTTTTTTTGTCTGGACACATATATAGCCAGTTACACAGCAGATTTAAGCTTTCAAAGTGAGGAGAAGATATTTATGAACGACAAAGTATTATCTTATTAGTAAATTATCATCTTACCTAGCCAAAAATCTTTCGTTCGATCACCAAAACCAGTTTTATAAGATTGCCAGTCTTTGTAAAAATAATCTTTACCACTGTCGAAATCGCCTCTCCTCTGGAGTAGCTGAAAATTTGTGTAATTTTTAAATAAAGAAAAATATTTGAAACTTCCAAATTTCAAATAATAGAATGCCAATTTGGTTTTAAATTTTTCTGTTAACCAAATACTTCCTTAAAGTTATTTTATGATCCTAAAACAAAACCTTAATAATTAACGATGATTTTTCATCAAGCTACGGATTTCTATTAAACTCTGTCAAATGAATTAAACGAATTACCTTTTGAAGGAACATTTTTCTTCAGCTCTGAATTTATTGGAAATAAAAAAATGACACAATATTATAATTTATGTAAAAGATCAATTATATGTAATGAAGCTCAATAGCCATAAGAAATAAAAAGTGTAGAAAGGAAACACTGATTTTTTTTATATATATTTGAGAGAAAAAATAAATATCGCCTAAGAGTTTGGGCGTTACATACATAAAATGTTAAATTGCATTTTTAGTTTCAAGCCTTTTTTATTTAAATTTGATTCCTTGCCATGATTCTTGCAAACTGTTTTGCAAAGCCATATACAAATTTCACCCACTCACGTGTAGAAGTAATAACTTTGATACCGATGGAATATGTAAGTCTCGGGAAAGAAAATGTATGCGGCCAAAAAAAATCATAAACTTTAAAAGATATATCTCCAAAAAAAAAGAATGTCCCTCTCTTCACGATCACGGCCTATTCACTTCATCGCTTTTTGGTTCTAGCAACATTTGTGAAAAACTGTTTTCAAAGATGAAATGCTCGAAGAGTAAAATTAAATTAAAATTTTCAGTTCAGTAACCTTAAGCATAACACTCAAGCAGAATTGCAACGACTTCATCTTTTTAAGTAACCCCAGTAATTATTAAATTAATACATTTTCATCATTAGAAGAGGCGTTTAGTTGCTTTCAAATACATTTTAATTGAAAAAAGGCTAATTTTACCATTTTATTACATACAAAATGTACTGTCTAAGATAAAAGAATGTATTAACAAAAATCAAAGAAAAATGTCTGCTTCTAGAAGAAAACATTTCTTACGACAGTCCTTAAAAACAAAATATTGCTTTGTTGAGATGAAAAATTCATTCAACTTGACACTTTTGCGGTGAATGTAAAACTATACTGAATAAATTTTATATACTCATTCACACATGTGAGCAGACATATATATATATATATATATATATATATATATATATATATATATATATATATATATATATATATATATATATATATATATATATATATATATATATATATCCGCAGACTAAGCAAGGTAAGCGGACAACCCCAAGTGCAAATGAGGAGGCGTTGAGCTATCATATACTTATACATGAAGGACTAGCAAAAATTTTAATGTCATTGTAATCTGCTATGGGACTAAACAAAGAACTTATTGATATCCAGGTAATATAGTCATAAATTCTGCATAAATAAACAGTCTATACGTGTAATTGCTGATTTTCTGGGCATCCTAAATCCAATTGTGGCAATTGTCATTAGATGATGGAGGGCTGTTGGCCCTACTGGAGTGAAACCGCGAGTGAGATGCCACACAAATTGGATAACGGAAGCAACAGATGCTTAGTAAGGATTTTAAGGAAGGCTAGCTCTTCCATTGCATCAGGTTTAATTTGACACCGCATTTACACAGTAGCGATAGCGGTGAGTTGAATCGCGGGAGGCGAATGTGTAAACGGTTTTCTCGCCATTTCTCCTTGCCAATCGTGGCGCTCGCTTCGGGAGCGGTTTTCTGGCACGAGTCAAAGGGGGCGAATGGCGCGGAAGTCACAGCAAGAGGCGGGAATATGAGAACGGTCGCTCGCGTCGATGCAGGAACGTGACTAATGCCTCGCGAATGTCTTGTGGGTGGCGCGATCGCGAATGTGTAAATGCGGCATTAGAAGTGTCGGAGGAACTCATATCAATACACGTACAATTTGATACTACAATAATATCGGAACGGGAAATCTACCGCTCAAAAGCTCGGCCTAATGCCAGAAAGCGGCTGCAATGGCACCTAGCACATTGTTCATGTACAATAGACAAACGGAATATGGTTATATTAAGTGAGGGATCACGCTTCAAACTTTTCCTATCAAATGGACGTGCGTGGGTTTGCCGTTTGACCGAGAGCCATTTTCGTTCCGAATCCATCTTCCAAATTAATGAATTCGCAGAGTACTCTAGGTATGTTTTTGTTGCGAAGATATGAGTCTTTTGATTGCTTTTCCTTTAACTTTTCTGCCAGGTGATGGCCGAATGGCTAGTGCACCTGCATTCGGGTCAGATCCTGTGGGTTCGAGTCCACTGTTGGCAAGGATGTTTTTAGCCGTTCGGAATCGGCTTTAAACTGTAGGTGCAGGTCTATTGAGCCCCCGTGTAGCAAAAAGTTGATCGTAGAGCTCCAAAACCAAAGCCTTTAATTGTTCTGAAAGCTACATAAATATTTTAAATGATTGGGCCCATCTTATTATATGGCGGTACTTCGATACACACTCTTGTATCTATCAGCGTGACCTGACTCATCTCTACACTTCGAGCAAACCTTATTTGAAGTAGAAAACATTCAAACATTAGTTTAACCGTCTAAAATTACAGATCTAAATCCTATTGAACACTTACAGGACCAGTTATATTACTGATTTTTTCTCCGGCTGAAAACGATCTTCTCCATGAGCTTTCTAACGGAGAATGTAATCGAAAAATGGAGAAATGTAACACTCAGGCGAGGTTATGGTACATTTGAATTGAATATAGATTCAAATTCAGAACTTCCTGCGTTGTCACTGTTAATAGTCAACGATAGGATATTGTTGGGAAAACACATCAATAAATGTGTGGAAGACTTGCCACCAGCTTAATATTGGAAGGGTATCGGTTTTTGAATAGAAATGAAGTTCAGTTTAGAAAAAACGAAAGTAGAGAGCTGACGTCCGATCGAACGTTTCACTCCGAATCAATTTTCTTTCGGGTTACCTTTCATCCTTACTCAGTCACTCATTTGGTGCAGGAACTATAGCTTTAAACAGCTCTTTTAGAGATCCACTAGCCACTTCAAACCAGAGAAAGTCGTATTTTACAAAAGATTATACATTAAAACAGAAATACATTAACGTTAATTAATAGGACCATTGGAATTATCGCGAAACACGCCATAAAATCCCAACGAAATAAAATTCAAAATAGTATTCTACCTAAATAGATTAATTATATATTTGTGGTACATTCTAATCAGAAAAATGCAAAATTTTCATATTATTTTACATTGAAAAGAATTACAGCCCAGATTTATAGAAAAGCGGATTAAAATGGAATACACTTCTCGCATAGAAGAATCCTTCATTTTAACGAATATTTCTGCATTGAAAAATATTTGTATTCATTAAAATAATTTTTGTCGATCCGTCAAAAAATTTCACATCTAATACAACATTATTTACGGTTCTCTTTTCACCGGCAATAAAAAGAATGAATATATGGCCCTGGGATAGCCTAGTAGTAGCGTGTCTGCTTTCGGCGCTCATTGTGCAAGGATCGAATTCCGAAAAGAGCCATCAAATATCTCCGTGTCTAGGCCGGTTATGGGCATGTTAAATCCGTAGACCGGAAAGTCCCTCTGTGAGATCAGAGAGGATGGGAGAGGGTACGATCCATCCAGATGCCCCCCCCCCTGGAAAGTGCTCTGTCAAAATTTAGGTGACGCCTGGCTAAATCGGATTCCGACCCTTGTGGTGTCATTTGAAACCGAAATCGAACACATTAGCCCATTAGCCTGTATGGATCTGGTCTGGAAATACTTCCGGCCAGGGGGCATTAGAAACGACAACAACAACAGATTGAATAAATGACGACTCACTGTATATATCTATTCTATACATTTATGCAGTTATCAAAGTACTTCTAAGACATTTTTATTAACCGGCGTTATGCAAAATTTACATAAAGTTTATTTCTAAAAAAAATGTATAAAGGATCTTTGATCCCTACGGTTGCTTCGCGAAGACCGCGTGAAAGGGTTTGAATCCGCATGTTGCGGTAGCCCCAAGTGTATGTGTGTGTATATATATATATATATATATATATATATATATATATCACCTAAGATGTACTTATGATGTCATCAAATCAGAATTATCATTAAATGGTTACATACTGTCCAAGCTCCGCCATCGTCCTCCATATCGCAGTACACATCGATCGGACCATTTGTCACTCGACTACGAGGCCAAATTTGGTACACGCCACTCTTTGCAAAGGGATTTTTCTCTATTACCTCGGCGCAGTCCATCGGCTTGTCACATACAGTTTCAGCAACAGAGCATCTGAAAATGATAGCTTCAATAATATTGTCTTAACACGGTGCATACGTTTGCTCTTGGTTATTTAGTCTCAACTAGCCTCTACCAGTTAATGAAGTTTTCATTGTTCAATTAATATGTCGTTGTTCGCAGAAAACCGCAAGAGTATTAAAATCTTTTGAGCAATGTGTGTCCCGATTTCTTTTTTTACTTTATTCAAAAATATGTGCATAGATATCAAAGTTTTACTAGTTATATCGCCCATTGGATGCAAACACAAAAAATGCGGTTATTAGTTTTTACCGATGACAATTTTTAAAAACTGATTTCTCTCTTTTTCAAACTGTCTTTAAACTGTTGAAAAAAATTATATATCTTAAAATATAGAGTGGATAGTTATACATGTATTCTCCTGTTTTCATTTGAAATATTTCCTATATTCCAGTATATATGCTTTCTATACCGTTATGTCCGAAATTTCGAATAAGGTCAATTCCTTTTCATGTATTAAAATTCATTTTCGCCTCCATTATTTGTAAGCAGATTGCAACAGTGATATATTATATTAAAACAAATTTGATTTAATAAATCGTTGTACTACATTTCCCATGTTATAAGCCCTTGTGTGCACCAGGAATATATCAAATGTAATCGAATAATGTAATAAACCCTCGCATATATGTTCCAAACGTTTAAGTTTGCTGGTAATTAAATTCATTTGTATTTTTCAATGCTTTAGGATTTTAAAATCTTTTATTTGAACCGTCTTATTCACTGACCATTTGATTTAAAATTAACGTAGCTAATCGATAAATTTTCCTGAATTTTAAAATAAACCATGCGACGTCCGAATTTGTTTTAATTCATCCGTTTGTTTGTCTATGCAAAGGGTATTTAACAAGCAATTCTGTAATAAATAAATAACATTGACCAACACTGAAGTCCTTTTCATTTCAGATCCGCAATCAAAGAATCAGACTCCCATTTAAATAATTGCAATAAGTGTGGTTTGAGTAGTGGTAAAACTGTAATGAATCTCTTAAATTTTTTGCCGCACATTTTAATGAAAATGATCCATAATTGAGTTATGTGAATGCAATGCTGAATTGCGTAAATTAAAAAGTACGGAGCATATCGATACAATAAAACATTTTAGCCTTCCAGACTCATTAAAATGAAGATACAAAGAAGTTATCAGTCAGATATTCAAGAGGATCATTTATTAGTTATCAGACATCATTTAATTAATTAATAGATCAGATAGCCTCTCATTTCCTCTGTTTCAAGTAATTCCTTTGTTCATAAGCTGAACATGATGAAAAGGCATTCCTATTTTTGAATTTAGCTTGCTAGCAGTCTCAAATGACTAGCATTCAGAGCTTCCACGGAATAAGCTCGGATATGAAAACCGCCTAGGTCATGAACATCCCTATTCTGTACCTTTAGAGGAAGTCATGTTGGTTCCCCTGTATTATTCTCCAATAATTATTGTTCCAGCAAATTCGTGAGGCTGCATAGCAGCATACGGTAAAGACAAGTGTCATTCTACATTTAAAAAAAACTGTTTAAAATTTAAAAAATTTTACAACTTATAAATCTTACCTGGTTTTTATAGTCGCATACTTCTTTGCGTCATCAATAAGATATTTTGCATTATTTAAAAGAGTCAAAACAATAGAAGATTTAGTTTGCTCTGTTATGTTCTTTAGAAGGAGCGAAGAGCATTGTGTATCATCAGCAGACGAACTATAACTCAAGAAACTCAAAAATGTCAAACAAATTAACACGCTGGAAAACATAGCAGTGACGTAGAAAGAGAGAGATAAACCGCTGGTTACAAGTGTTTGGAGACTGTTGATGTTCATGCACTTTTATCTGATTTATATACAAAACCAATGAAGATGAAAAAAAAATTAGACATGTGTCTAATCAACATAACTTTATCATATGAATGTTCCCAGAAATGCAAATGTTTTCCTGCGCCGGAACTTCCCTGTCTCCTATAAGTTTTCGCAACGACTGCATTAGAAAAAGGGAAAAGAAACTTGGAACTGTTGATTAAGATGGCTTCCGCTTTAGTGATAAGTATCCGGAACAGACCTGAGAGGATAGCATTGTATTTCTCATCCTTCCTGTCTGGAATATTAGGCAGGAAACGTTTGTAATTATTTGAAACATAGTAAAACAGACTTTTCAGTCTACCATTACAAAAATTACAATTAATAATAAGTGTAATAAGGACAATAATTATTTTTTCTTTAATAACGGAGATTATGAATTATTATTCTGAGTATCATTTTAAAGACACAAAAAAATAATAGGTGAAAAAACTCCTTAAAATATAAATTTGTTCCTTCTTCCTTGGTTACGTGTATTTCGGAATCGTTTGCTGCATTAGTCATTACGACAGCAATTAATTGTTTTTATGCTCTCTTATTTTACGAAAAACAGAAATAAATAAATAATTAATTAACTAAAAATCCAATTGTAGCGCGTTCTTGAAATACACATAGTATGTCTCGAAAAATATAAAGGTGATTAAAAAAATACAAGACACCCGATAATAAATCCTTGCAGGCGTCTTACATTCCTGAAAAAATGTCTTTGGATACACAGAATGTATTGTGCATAATACTCCCACAGAGAGATTGAGACGATAAATTAACATAATATATTAGGAAACTTAATACAGTTTTAATATGACTGTAGAAATTATCTGAAAAATCACCATAGTTCCTTTTTACAGATTTTATATATATATAGATATAGATATACACAGTCGAATCCGTTTAATTGGACAACCGGTTAATCGAACCAGCCGATTCTTCAGACCGAATCCTAGAGAACCGAAACAAATCCTATTGCATAAGCCTAATAGGGCATGTTCGTGTAATCAGACCAGCCGTGTAGTAGGACCAAAATGATCTCGACCCGATGTCTTCCGATTAACCGGAATCGACTGCATATATATATATATATATATATATATATATATATATATATATATATATATATATATATATATATATATATATATATATATATATATATATATATATATATATATATGTGATAATAATCACATTTGGGAAATTTAGATGCAGTCGGGCACGAGGAGTGAATCATCTAGTAAATCGCTGCGCACAAATTGGAGAGATGCAGTCGGGCGTAGTGTTTATCCAGGAAAGCACTGAACACTGACGAAATTTAGAAGAAACAAACATGGAGCCATTGATTAAATGCAGAAATTCCAAGACGTGCTTTATTATCAGAAGGCATAACTGCAGTAGCCACATGACTTGTCCGGCGCCTTTGCCAGGACGGGACGCCGATTACATACAGGCGCGGACCGCAGGTCCGACAGTTACAAGAGTTAGAAACGAAGAGCGAGCGGACAGCATGTCCGATAGCGACAAGAGTTAGCAACGAAGAGAGGGAAAAGTCTTGCGTTCATGCAATATTAAATGGGTGTTTTGCGATATTTTCGCCAGAGGGCCTAAACTACTAGATTTTTAACTGGGCGATTTTACATTCGTGGAGTTCAAGTGTCCACTTAAGCTTCCCGGGGACTGATAAATTCCGCGCTTGCTAGAGCTGAGACCTATGGCCTGTGCATAGGATAAGTGGCCATAAGTTCTTGCAAAGTGGGTTTTTGACGTTAAAAAGACATAATTTCAGAGTGTTTCGAGGGCTCTTCAAGAATTTTGACATTATACTGACATTCGGAATCTCATAAACTTTCGAACACTCATATCTGGGGATGTTATTGAGTTCCGATACTTCACATGCCTGCTTAATGATCTGCAGGGCTGCGATAAATTATACTTACTTTACTTTTAGGTCGCAAATTTTGGAAAAGGGGTCGTGCTTTATTAAAAAGAGAATTTAGAATATGTTTTAAAGTAAAGTAATTTAGGACGTCGCGTTTTTTTGTTACATTTCCCCCCCATCGAAATAAGAAAAGTTCTTGCTGAAAGGAAGACTTTTCCGTTGACATAAAATTTTACAAAATTTTAAGTACACTGTATGCATCAAAGGTAAACACACATTATATCATTTACAGAATAAGAATCTCCATGTTCGAATTCAATTTCAATATTTCATACTAATTGCAATAATTTAATTTCAATATTCAATATTCACTATCCAAAACAATATTATATCCACAAAAATAATAACCTCTAAAATAATAAGTCAAATAAATGTACTAAATTCTTCCTCAATATTTATCATATTTAATTTCTTATATAAACACTTTAACTTTCATAAATAACACGATATTTTTATTTAATCTTACTACTAGCATTTTGGTATGAATCCTCCTGTTATATAACCTCTTACCTCTTAAACATACCTCTCTTTTTATCATATATGAAGCATTACTTTTCTATTTATTTCTCTTTTATCATTTTGAGAATTTTCTGGAATGGGCACTTCCTCTATAGCAGACGGGTGTTACTATTCAACCGTGGCATAGGGACGCTTATGTAGATTATAGAAGAAACTCCGTTTCTAGTTAATAGATAAACTGTTTCTTGAAATTTCTACTGTACCAGAAAATCTCCTGAAAAACATTTTATTCTCCTACCTTTATTTAACCTTCAACTACATATTATACCCACGAGGATTCGAAACCACATACCTTTTTCAATTTACCATGTAAAAAGTACAATGTTTAGGTAACTTGTGAAGAATACTAAGTTAGCAATGTTTGTACCTTCATACTTCAGTAAAATAAAAGAATTTTTTATACTTATAATTTCTTAAAATAGATTACAAACCGTTTACAAAAGTTGATAAATATTTTTGTGGATAAATTTAAAATTTAACTATTCATTATTTTAATTTTACCACCTGATACAAATATACAACAATATAACACTTATAAATTATATATATGTTGACAGAAGAACAGTCTCTATACATCAAAATGATAGACTTGAGTTTTTCCATCATTCGTCATAGTGAGGACTTTATTCCATAATCAACAAAGAAAGGATAGGTGACAAATTCTTCTCTGTATCAAAATAGATAAAATTCACAATACATAGAAGTCCATATGCTAGTATATCATAAGAGTCATTATTTTGCTTTTTAGTTATAACATCAAATAAGTTTTTAATTTCAACACAATTACCAAAATGTATGCAATATGATTTAAATCCTCTACTCATATAACTCCGTCTCTTCTTAGTAAATTCAACACGTATTCGTTTAATATCCTTATTACCATTTTTTTTTTCCATCATCATCACAAGAAATGAGACTTTCCTTAGACATGGGCTTTTCCTCTTTAACAAACGGATGTCAAAAAAACCAACCGTGGTTAAGGGATGCTTATGTGATTTTACGAAGGACGCTCCGATGCCCGATAAGTGGACAACTGTGTCCTCTATTATCTACTGACCAAGAAAATCTCTTATGCATATAAAATTCTTATACCTTTACCTTTTTTCAAACATAGCAAACCTGAGGATCTAAAACCATATTCTCCAACATAAAACATAATAAGTACAAAATTGTGGTAGCTTGTATAAGATTCCAAGTTAGCATTATTGTACTCAAAAACATTTTTGTATGCAATTTTGATACGTTAGTACTCCTATAATATAGGACATATGATTTACAGATATAATAATATAATAACATTCTTAATATTCAATAAACAATAAATCTTATAATACTTGTGAAACACTGTAAAACCATAATACAAAATAAAACAAGTTGATGAACAAACAATTTTTTTTTCACACCAGCTTTATTGCGGGTATTTATAGAAAAAAATTAACATGACACGTTGCCTTGCTCGAAGTTATTCTCCTTCCTTCGGGAGAGGTGACTATATTTCTCCTCCGAGCTTGTTGACATTTAACCTCTCACATGTGTGTATAGTAAGCGTAACGGTGGGGTGGTTTGAATGGTGACCTACTTTCCTTTCTTTCTTTTCTTTTCTCGTAGAGGTTTCGCTTCTACGTCCTTTTAATAGCTATGGGAATTTTACTCTTTTTTGTAGATAATTTAAACTTTTCTGCAGAATTAAAGTGCCTTAATTTGGTCGAGTGTACGATTTCAGTAAATTTTTTAGTCAAATGATTAGGTTTGTTAATTTCAAAAGTTACATTAGAAAATTGTCTTAGAACGGTGTAGGGTCCAGAATAAGGGGAAGTAAGTTTACGAGTATTTGGATATTGGAACTCTTCATACATTACTAGGTCTCCGGGTTTAAAATCAGCTACTTTAAAATGAGTATCGTATCTATCTTTATTACGCGAATGATATTGTTTAGTCCTCTTTTCTGCAATTTTCCTAGCTTCCTCTATTGGTGGATACATTTCTTGATTTTGAATTAAATTTTCGTAAGGTAACTTGCCGTACAAGAGGTACGCAGGAGGAAATTTAGTGACGGAATGAGGGGTATTATTATATTCATCAGTTACTTGAGTCAATAATTTTGTCCATGCTATTTTTCCTTGATATGAACTAAGTTTGCATTTTAGTCTCGTTATGATAGTTTGATTAACTCTTTCTACAGTCCCATTTGTTTGTGGTCTGTGTGCTGAGGATACTAATTTACAAACGTCATGATTTCTCAAAAAATGTTTAAATTTTGTGGAAGTAAAGGCAGCGTTACGGTCGCTTAATAATTTCTTTGGAACTTGAATCTGAAATAATTGCTTTAGACAATTTATGTATGTATCAGTGGTTGCACTCTTAGAGGGATAAGTCCAAACGTATCTAGTAGCATGATCAATAACAATATGTAAATACTTTTTCGTGGATTCATAATAATTTAAACCACCAACAGTGTCAATAGAAACAACATCAAAAGGTTCATGTGCAGGGGGTAAATTTTGTAACAAACCATATTTTTTCTGTCGCGATTTTTTGTTAAGTTGACATATTTCACAATGTTTGACATAATTTTTGACATCATTAATAATACCATACCAGTAATATTGAGGTGATAATACATTCAACATGGAAGAAACACCAACATGTCCAAGCTCTACATGAGCTTTTTCTAGTAACTTTAAGCGTAGAGAATATGGAACACAAATCTTATAAAACCCTTTCTTTTTGATCATATACAAGTTATTAATTTTCTGAAATTTATTACACCCAACATTGTCCAATCTTTGATGAGTTTCTAGTTCTTCAGTAGATAAAAAATGAGAATTTAAACTAATATGATGAGAAATAGGATTACGTGTTAACATATCAGCTTCAATATTGGTAGAACCTCTCTTATACTTTATATCGAAATCATACATTGACAGTTTTAACGACCATCTAAATAATCTTCCGGTAGGGTGTTTGATACTTTTTAACCAAACCAAAGATGCGTGGTCCGTATGAATTGTGAAGTGGCTTCCGTGTAAATAACAATAAAATTTATCGACAGAGTCAATAATAGACAAACACTCCAATTCCGTTATAGCGTAATTTTTTTCATAGGGCCTAAGTTTTCTTGAATGAAAAGCTACAGGATGAAGCGTATTATCGGGGTGTTCTTGCTTTAAAATGGCAGCTACCGCTTCTTGTGATGCATCAACAAAAACATGACAAGGGTAATTAGGATTGAACAGAGTTAGCACTGGTTTAGAAATTAAGATATTTTTTAACTTTTGAAAAGCATGTTGGCACTGATCACTCCACTCATATTTAATATTCTTTTTAAGTAAATTGTTAAGCGGTGCTCGGATGTTGGCGTAGTTTGGAATGAATTTATTATATACATTAATACTTCCTAAAAATCTTTGTAATTCTTTAACATTTCTGGGTGGCTCTAACTTTTTAATTACTTCAATATTGTCATTGCTGGGATGATATTTTCCAGACTCAACTTCATAACCTAGAAATTTAATCCTTTTTTGCGCGAACTGACATTTTGACCGTTTTAGTTTAATGTTTTCTTTTTCACATACTGAAAATATAATTCTCAAATGCTCTAAATGTTCTTCAAAAGATTGCGAAAAGATAATTATATCATCGAAATAATTTAAGGCAAACTTAATTTGATATTTATTAAGAATTTGTCTGAGAGTTCTTTGAAAAATGGCTGGAGCATTTTTCCATCCAAAAGGCAATCGTTTCCATTCATAGAGTCCGAAATTAGATGTAAAGGCTAGTTTTTCAGTATCGTTTTCATTAAGTCGAATGTGCCAATAACCTGATGCTAAATCCAAAGTGGAAAAAATTTTAGCATGAGTTAATTGATCTAAGACGGCATCAATTCTGGGGATCGGTTCAGAATCTGTTTTGGTTATTTTGTTAAGTTGTCTATAATCAATGCATAATCTAGTTTTTGAATTTTCGTCACGTTTATATGCCAAAGTAATGGGAGATGAAAAAGGGCTACAGGAGGGTTTTATTAAGTCAGCGGCTAGCAGTTCATCAATTTGTTTCTTTATCTCTGCATTATCTTTAGGAGATGCTCTATACGGACGTAATGAGATAGGTAGTTCGGACGTTAGAATAACTCTTTGGGGTTCCAGTCGAATGCAACCAACATCATATTTAGATTTTGCAAACACATTATTATATTCCTCTAACAACTCACTTAATTGTATTTCTTCGGTATCATCATTAAACTCAAAATTATATTCATTACATTCAACATTATATACACTTTCTTTAAAATTTCCTCTTTTACATTTACTGGAATTAGAATCATAAATCAAGCATGCAAAGTTATTATCTATATAGGTTAACACTTCGTTTGAGGTTACATTTCTATTAAATTGATAAACTTGAAGGGTATTAAAATCTAGATTTAATTTGAACTGATTCACAAATTCTGTTGATAGTAGTGCATAGTTTAAATTAGATTCAATCACATAAAACTTGATAAATTTTGTAATCTTAGAAATGTTTGTTTTCAAGAGGACAATTTTTCTTACCTCAACAACACCTTTTAACGTTTTTACCTTAGGGAGTCTTTCTTCGGCGCTCGATATTATGGTAGTTTCGCAGAGATTCGGCAATAAATGATAAGGGATCACATTAATTCCGGCTCCCGTGTCAATTAATCCTGTAATTAATTGTTCATTTAAGATGATTTTCACTTTGAAGTAAGGTCACCGCCGATTGTGGAAATTATCTCGTCTCATCGGAGGTCTTGTCTGATAGTGAATCGCTGGGTTCAATTGGGATCGCTGATACTGCGGGTAGCGCGGAGAGAATTCCCTTGGCAAGGGAGGTTGAAATGGGATCCTGGGAGCATAAGGTCGTGTTGAGTTTATGGGTCGGGATGGATTTACGACATCTCGGCTCGCTGAAGCACCGTGGGGAACATCGGCAAACACTCTTCTTGCTACTGTTATCCAGTCGGACGTCGTTTCAATATCGTGTGATACCAGAATACTTCTGAAATGGGGAGGCAGTCCCCCGTTTAAAGATTGCACCGTAAGTTCCTCGGAAAGTTTAAGCTTTGAGGCGAATTCTGTCTTCGATTTGTAGTAGGAATTAATATCTCCACACGCAGAGTATGTTATCTTTATAAAGTTGTCAAAGGTGTAACTTTTACCGCACGTGTACTGATCGATGAATTTGTTTTGCACATCCCTCCATGACTGTAAGTCGATACACGCAGAAATAAAAAAGTTCAATGCTGCAGGTCCTAAATAATCCGGAAATTTAGAAAGTTTCTTCTCGTCACTCAGATTTAATTCGTTGCATTTTCTTGTAAAATACTTCAGCCAGTCCTCAATAGTGATAATTCTTGAGTAGGAGTTTTTTCACAGTGCTCACGAACTTCGAGTGATGATACTAGTGACGGGGAAGCTAAAGGTTTATCATCAGCAGGTAAACTTAGCGTAGATTTAGCTGTCTGGGAACGAAGATGCATCAAAATAGCTTAAAACATCCATGGGGTTAACACGAATAACAATATGAAGAAACTGCACTTGGAGCACATGACTTAAAGACACTTGAAAATTTTCTTTTTATGAAAGATATCCGCTGAGGATTCCACGACAGGTATAAATCCTGTCGACTTTATAAATGTGATAATAATCACATTTGGGAAATTTAGATGCAGTCGGGCACGAGGAGTGAATCATCTAGTAAATCGCTGCGCACAAATTGGAGAGATGCAGTCGGGCGTAGTGTTTATCCAGGAAAGCACTGAAAACACTGACGAAATTTAGAAGAAACAAACATGGAGCCATTGATTAAATGCAGAAATTCCAAGACGTGCTTTATTATCAGAAGGCATAACTGCAGTAGCCACATGACTTGTCCGGCGCCTTTGCCAGGACGGGACGCCGATTACATATAGGCGCGGACCGCAGGTCCGACAGTTACAAGAGTTAGAAACGAAGAGCGAGCGGACAGCATGTCCGATAGCGACAAGAGTTAGCAACGAAGAGAGGGAAAAGTCTTGCGTTCATGCAATATTAAATGGGTGTTTTGCGATATTTTCGCCAGAGGGCCTAAACTACTAGATTTTTAACTGGGCGATTTTACATTCGTGGAGTTCAAGTGTCCACTTAAGCTTCCCGGGGACTGATAAATTCCGCGCTTGCTAGAGCTGAGACCTATGGCCTGTGCATAGGATAAGTGGCCATAAGTTCTTGCAAAGTGGGTTTTTGACGTTAAAAAGACATAATTTCAGAGTGTTTCGAGGGCTCTTCAAGAATTTTGACATTATACTGACATTCGGAATCTCATAAACTTTCGAACACTCATATCTGGGGATGTTATTGAGTTCCGATACTTCACATGCCTGCTTAATGATCTGCAGGGCTGCGATAAATTATACTTACTTTACTTTTAGGTCGCAAATTTTGGAAAAGGGGTCGTGCTTTATTAAAAAGAGAATTTAGAATATGTTTTAAAGTAAAGTAATTTAGGACGTCGCGTTTTTTTGTTACATATATATATATATATATATATATATATATATATATATATATATACTTGTACAGTCAATAAATTCGGGGACTTTATTTACTACAACAACGAATACACTTGCAAAGTCTTGTGAACACAATCACCTTCAAAATAATGCCCTTCACTAACTATACACTTCTGCCAGCGCTGATACAGCTTCTGGAAACAGTCCTGGAAACCGTTGCGTGAGAGCTGTCGTAAAGCGGTTGTCGCTGTTGCCATTACTTCTTCGGCATTTGCAAACCGCTTGCCCTTGATGCGATCTCTCAGTTTCGGGAACAGGTAGAAATCGCAAGGAGTGATGTCTGGGGAATACGAGAGATGTGACAGAACTGTGGTGCCGTGTTTAGCAAGGGCTTGTTGCGCCATCAGGGATCGGTGCGCCGGGACATTGTCATGCAACAACATCCACATGTTGGATTTCGAAACGTGTGGACGTTTGCCACGGATTGCCTCCCGGAGACGACGAAGAACCTGTACATACCATTTGTTGACGATGTTACCTTGTGTTTGACGCAGCTTGTCTTTTCTGGACCTTGCGCCAATAAACTTCAACCAACCAAACAACCACTGCTCCTACCCATTGGATGTTCGCCTCCTTTTGTGGGGTCACTTGCCACCCACTTCGCGGATCATCTGGAACAGCATCTCTCCCATTTTTTAACAAGCTGTACCATTTGAAAACTTTTGAACTGCACGTAGCTTCGTCTCGATACGCTTTTTGTAGTAACCGTAACGTTTCTGCAGTGAGTTTTCCTAATTTGTAGCAGAATTTAATGTTGGAACGTTGCTCCAAAAAGGACATTTTGCTACATCGACATCGTAGGCTGACAGTCTGCAGCCAAATGGTGAGCTGCACGCCTTAGCAGTTGTGCAAAGCATCATGTGACGTCTCACGCGTACGCAGATAACCAGACTTGCAAACCACATCGTTATTTCGGTTCCCCCACACACCGGGCATGACGGGGGAGGGTAGTCCCCGAACTTATTGACTATACTGGTATATATATATATAACCGTGTGTGTGTTAGTTAGTAATAATATTGCTCAACCAGTTTCAACAATTCCATTAATTCTCAACCGAATATTGTCCTATCTCAATGCAACTTAATGTCGTAACTTAATGTAACTTTTTTTTGTGTGGCATCTAGCTGTCACTTGGTGCATTGCACCATAGTTTATCAAGAGGACTTGGGTATCCTTGCAGTTCTCCGACACCCAACGCGTGAGGAGCACGTGGGATCGTCCCGAAAGCTCTGTGTTTTTCGATCGGTAGCGAGAAAATCGGTAATTTCAATGATGTGACTTCATCTCTTTTACGGTCAATATGGAACAGGTGCCAAAGCTATATTTTCGTGTTTCTGGGCAGAGATCTTTCGGAGAAAATGACGTCTCTAGTGCGATTTTTTCCTGTAAGGTGCCGAAAAAACCATAAACTCATCAGGCGGTTTCGCTGGAGTCATCGCTTTCACGAGTGACTTCAAACATGCGTCCCTATTTTCGCTTTTTTGCGAAGCATATGGAAGCACTTCTATGCAATCTTCAATGACATGACGTAATTCGAAGAGAGCCGCTGAGTTGGCCCTGGTTCATTTCTATGGACGGCAACGTTCGTCCACATACTGCTCACCTAGTCGACGATTATCTTGAAAGTGAAGATATTCCCTGGATGGATTGACCAGCCAGACATCCAGACCTAAACCAGATTAAACATGACTGGAACTATCTTCGGAGCGCTATTGCAGCTCTCAGCTCCAAGATCTGAAAACTGCGTTGTTGCAGGAGTAGGAGCAACTGCCACAGAGACTAATCAAATTACCTTGTTTCCAGTTTTTATCAAGCTACGAGAATTTTATGACTGTGAGGGGGGGCCATACCCTATATTAGAGTCATTTTACGTTCAATATTGCAACGTGGATTTTGGACAGTCCTGCGCTGACAAGCCTAACTGACAATCATGAATGCGTACCATGCCTGCTGCATGGTATAGTTTTTTTTATATATAAGTGTTCACCCATACCAAATTTCAATAAAATCCATCCAATAAGTTTTGCAGAAATTCGAAATACAGTAGGTGATTTGATGAATATAAATCTACCATTTATTAATTTAGGTTTTTAAGTAAGGATATCAAATGAGGATTAAACATTAATTTATTATGTTTTACTGATTAGGATGTATTTGAAACAGATCTATTAAATATTATTTGTTAGGCTGATCTACAAGGAGGGTAGCAGCTTATCTGCTAACATGTTGAGTTTTTCACCGACTCGAGTTAAGTGAGGGTATACATTGTAAATAGTAAATGCGTAAAGTATAACAATTATAGTTATCTGGTAAAAGTTTTATTGATGCAATCAAATAATGTTTATACGAATATGTAGTACTATTGAAAAAATGTTTTTTACAAATAATACTTCACATAACGGTATAAGCATTATTCAAATAATATTATTGAATAATGTTTATACAGATATGTAAAGTGAACGAAATTGTAAGCAGTGCAACATGTTATAAATAATGTAAGTAATTGAGTAAAGTATTGATTTAAAAAGTATAGTAATAATTGTAAATACAGAGTAACGATAATAACTCAAATTCTGAGGAAAAGTGTAATCTATAAAATGTACATTCTACTAGATTTATAGATAGTATACTTATGAATTGTTAAGTTATTAGGGTAATAAGTGCAGTAATCCATATTAGTATGTAAAGACAACTGAAGTGCAACTGAAGCTCGCTATCCCCATCCGAGAACCATCTAGGAGCTGAAAACTGCGATGCTGCAGGGAATGGGACCGAAGGGCACAGAGACTCATCAAGCTGCCTTGTTTCCAGTATGGTATCGCGCTACGAGAACTGTATGACTGTGAAAGGGGGGCATACCCTATATTAAGTATATTATAGGTAATTTTATGTTCGATATTGCAGAGGAAATTTTGGACAGTCTTGCGCTGATAAGCCTGACTGACGATCATGAGTGCGTACCATAAATGTGGCGCGGAAAAGATTTTGTGTCTATATAAGTGTGTATCCATACCAAACTTCATTAAAATCTATCCATTAGTTTTCCAGAAATTCGACTAAATGCGAAAATTTTCTAAATTTTTAACTCTAATTTATACATACATATATACAGTATACATGCTAATTTTATTTGGACTATTATTGTCGTAGATTCCTTGCGATTGTAATTAACGATCTATTAGATGAACACTACCTTTTCCAGGGTACCTCTCATTCCTAGATTTGTTGGGAACAACGAAACTTGGCCTATATTTATTATTTATAACTACCTAAAATATTTACCATTAAGTAGGTTTGGTTTACCATTAGTAATTTAGTTTTTGTTCTTGGGACTGAGCCTGGCCCCTGGCCCTTCGGACGGATCGGATATTCTTTAGAATTTCTCCAAGAGTTAATGTCATAGTGTCAAGTTTAATGTGTTTGTTTCGATGTTCATGGTATATGTTCATGGTATGAAATGGTATATGTTCATGGTATGTATTTCAATGTTCATGGTATGAAATAATAGTTAATTGAAAGAGTTTTGGTATGTATAATTGTCAGCAATTATATACAAACGTCTAATTCAGTTATAGGTTGTATACGAGCTTATACAATAAGTTTATTGGCTTTGATTAAATTGCTTGTAAGTCGTTTGCATTTTTGGGCATGTTTTATGCACTTGGTGGTTGTGCTTATATTGTTTATAAAAGTGCTATTTTAAGATTTGAAGCTAAGTTTATAATTCTGGTTTGTTGTTTATATTTGAAAGTAAATTTTGTATTTTATGTATCAATAGTGATTGTATAAATTGTAGTAATTGTATATATTTCATTAATTGTAGTTATGGATGTATTTGAGTTTTTCTCGTGTATTGAGCTATGGGGCTTCTGAACTTTGCTGTTTTGAATTATGTAAGAAATGCAATTTTATTGTTGAAGTTTGCAAGCCACAGCACGTCTAGTCGTCAGTCATTACTTACCGTTTACCTTCGAGCATGGCCGGTATTGCTTTTGGATTAGCTTATCGTTCAACGATTCAAATCTTATTCAATCATATTTAATAAAGTTCATTTGCACTTTAAGATTCTTTTAGTTTAGAAATTCTGTAGTTTAACGTTCGATAAATATATGGAGCTGAAGGCTTTAATTGCGGAACATGATAATGATGCTTTTGGATTAGTATACATGGGATATTCCTAAAAAAAATGAACATATAACCAATTGAAAGGGTATCAAATCTTTCCTTCCTTATTAGTCTATGCATCAAATCCATGCATCAAATCCATGCGACACCCGATGCGGTAGGGGCATGTGATCGGTAGCGGGAAATCGGTAATTTCGATATTCTGACAATACCGCTTTGACGGATTATAGGGAATCGGAGTCAACACTATATTTTCGGGTTTTGGGGTAAAGGTCTTTTGGAGTAATTGACCTTTAGGGTGAATTAAGACGTATTAGGAGATATACGATAAGGTGTTAAGGGAACAGGAAGGTCCAACTTTAGTTTATTACGCTTGTGTTCTATCCTAATTTAACCTATATCACACTTATCTTTAGAAAATATGTGAAAAATTAATCGAAAGAGAATACATTTCCCGATTCTCTCTATTGACAATCTGGAAATTTTCAAAATTGGTTTAAGATTTCAGAGAAATATGAACCAATTTAGTTCGTGCATTATTTTGGTTTACATTTTTTTAGGTATTTCTTAAACATTTACATTTTTTACCCTTCTTTAGACTTCGATTTACATTTGCTTTTGGATTTTGATTGATTATTACAAGGGTTTACACATTTAGAATTATTTCATATTTTTATAGCATAATTTGACATCTCTCAGTCATTCGTGCTGGTACTTACATGAAATAATTTAGGCTCATTTGCATTATTTTTGTGGATTACATTTGATTCTTCACTCATGGCATCAGCATTTGTAGGAGGTACTATTTCTTAATTATCTGAAGTGCTTGTTGATTTTTCAGAATGTAATAACATTGATGTATGTATACACTATGAAAAAAATAGTTAAAGTTATTAGCTGCGTTTACATGGACAACAATAATACCCGGGATTTACCCGCTAATAGGGAAAACCTTCGAAGCCCGTTTACATGGGACCACATTTTCACCCTGCTTTTACCCGTCTTACCGGAAGTAAAGGCCGTCACATGATTCGGCGGAAGTGATCCTCATACACCATCATTCCTTGTAAATCACGTTATGGGTTCGATCCCAGCCGGTGTCATACTTTTCCAAATTCACTGTATTGCTATTTTTAGCTTTCCATCTTCGAACTCCGCATTTATCTCGTTACGAAGTGTATGGTCCTGGGGAAGGCCTTTTTTTTCCCAATTGCTGTTCTTTTGACCTCGTATTCTTAAATTTTAAAAATAACAACAACAAAAAAATCATAAAACTTTAAAAATCCAAAAAGATTGAAAAACTTACAAAAATATTTTTTGTATTCTTATGATATCTGCTTTTCTGGGCCTCTTAATATTATTACTTTTTTGTTTTCCGTGGATTAATAGTCTTATCTAATTTTTCTTCTAAATTTTCTTAACTTGTAAGTCTATATTTTTTCTGTTAAAATTAACTTTTTTGTTTTAATTTAACTTTACTATTAATTTTTTTTCTTTTACCCGCGTTATTCTTACCTTAATATTTTAATTCATTACTTAAAATTTTAACTACTGAGCACTCCCACCTTGATTACATATATCTTGCTTACAGGAGATAAAGTCGACACGACCAATGCACTCCTCTTCTAAAACACAATTACGTCTGCGTCTATTTGTTATTTAAATGCAGCATATGTCAGTCGCTGTTGATAATTATAGAACGTTTACGATTGTTTACTGTTGTTTTTAAAAATAAATTTAGAAAATAGATAGGAAAAAAGGAATATAAGAACTAGAAGATTGATGCGGATATTAGATATAATCGTACGATCTATGGCTTCATCGCTAAATTTAGTTTTTCCACAACAAAGAATGTGGGCAAAATTACGAAGCTCTGTTTGGTGGGAAGAAATTATTTTAAATTCCTGAAGTAATAAAGACTGGAAAGAAAATTTTCCAATCGATAGGTGCATTTTTTTTAAATTATAAGATTAATTGTAAGATACTTATTGTTTTAATAAATCCTTTTATAAAATCAAAATGTAATTTTGATTTCAATTTTGTTTCAGTAATTTTTAGTCATGTATAAATAAAAAAATCATAAATAGATATAAATAAATTTTTATCTGTGAATTCTAAAATAATTAATTTATAAATAAATTTTAATGTTACGTTTAATTATTGATTATACTTATTAAATTTATTAATTTTACCATAACACTTTAAATGAAAATGTTACTGAAATTTTATTGAAATGAAATTTTATTTCTTATTTTACATACCAGATGGCAGTACCATTCTATTTATAATGTAATTGGGGATGGTTCAGATCAAGAAATAAATGAAATCCTCCGGAAAAAAATAGGCACTTTTCTACTGTTTTCTTGAAAATTATGCGATCGTTAAGGGGTTCCAGATCCTTCCATCGATCATTTAGCTGCATTTTCATGGATTCACATAAGTTCAAATCCGCCATGTTATTTACTCCCAGCTTCGAAATGCATCATGGGTAATTAGCGGGTTTTATTCTGGGTCGAAGCAGGGTCGAAAATCCACCCTGCATTTTTCCCTATCGTAGGGAAAAAGTAAGAAATGACCCTGCTTTTACCCGGGTTTTTGGCACATGTAAACGGCACTATTATGCCCAAGAGCTAACGTTAAAAGCGATTTATTAAAAAATTCAGTTTCTTTGCACAGAACTATCATAATATTATTATAATCTTTCTAATCTCGTTTCTAATCTAACGTTAGAAGCGATTTATCAACAACAAATTCAGTTCCCTTGCATAGAAACTTTGTTTTACATGATGTGACTACCATAATACTATTATAATTTTTCTAACCTCGACATATTTCAGCTGATTGAAAAAATGCATCTCTGTAATTAGTCAGATATTTTACTTTTCACTGTAAAGAATATAAATTTCAATTGAGGAATTGTTAAGCAATTATAAAGGTGTGACATAATCTTGATTCTTCTGGAAATCTTTAGGACGAATTTTTATCGCCGTATCTTTCAGAGAATAGTAGTTCCCTCTAAAACTACTCCAGTTAACTCCATCAGCATAGGATGCATGAGCTCCTTTCAGATACATCCCGTTAAGATTTGATCCGTGGCAACTTGCATACCACCAAGCTCCTTTAAACTCGACGGCACAGTTCTTATCGTAAGTGTCATTATCTTGATCTTTCGTAGTGAACGGGAGTCCATTGGTGCCGGAAAAAGAATCACCTAAAAACAGAAATAAGTATTACGGATTAAATTTAAATTCAGTCGAATAAATCATGAAGTAAAAAAAAATTATAAACTTAATCAAAGCCACGCTATAACTTTACTAAATTTAAATTCCTGGATTTTTTTTAAGGGGACAGTTCACTCAAAATGGATCGAAAAATCAAAATTTCAATTTTTACTAATTATTATAGCTTATTTGATTCTGAACGATTTGATACCAATTCCGTTTCTGTCCGCCAATTTTTTCGCGAGATATTAAGGAATGATGTACGCAACCTATAAAAAGTTTCCATTTAAATGCCTCGCAGTTGATCTTTAAAATCAATGTTTACACAGCTGTATGGCTAGCGTTTATTCGCAACGCGTTTTATTTATTAGTCACAACATTCATGATATACATATCACTAGCTACCACTTATTATCTCATTTTTTGGGGTTTTTTTTCTCCCAGCAGAAGGAAGAGTTGAACTAAATCAGTTTCGTGCTACATTCTTTACATTTCGTTCGCAATTGTGCTGGTGTTTCTTATCGCTGCATTCCGTACTATTTTCTTTCTTCGTTTGCTTCAAATAATTTATGATATTTAAAGTTCTAAATTTATTAGAAATTTTATAAGTTATGTAGAGTGAACGTAAAAGTGCTTCGCGACAACGCCAAAAATAACCTAAAGTTTCCACACGTAAGTAACACGTGTAAAGGATTCTCATGTGACTGCAGACATTGCATCTCCCAAAGCTACATAAAAAATTTTGAAAACACTTCTTTCGCAGATATTACTGTTGATAATGGTTTCTCGGGTAATCGCTAAATCGATATTAGTATGTTTTGAAGAAATATTTCTGAACAATTATGCTGCAAAATAAGTGGACAAAATATTGATATACTTGAAAAAAAGTGCAAGGATTGTCATCAGTTTTTTTCCATAAAATGTGTCCAAAAATATGTAAAATATCTGAATATTTTAAATAATGTTTATGTATGTTTAATACTTAAGTAGAATATTTGAAAACTGGCCCTACTAGTGATGTTTAGTATGTGATACCATAACTGTTTCATTTGTTTCAATTGTTGATATTCCTAACAATGTGCCATTTTTGTGAACATATTTCAAAATTTTTATTAAATAATACTAAATTCTCATCGTCTTCAGGTCTAACAGGTATAAGTTAAGTATTTAAATACGATTGAGTACATTTAGATAAAGATTTTAAAGAAAAAAACAAAATTTCAACTTTAAATGCAAATATCTCAAAATGTGGTTTTTTGACATTGCGCGCATGATATCTTGAGAACCCTTTCATGAAACGCCTAGAAATTTTCAGACATCATAAAAGACATGGTTTTCTGTAAAATGACGAAAAATTATGTTGGTATAATGAAAATTAAGGATTTTACCCATAAAATTATTTTGAAATTTAGAAGAAATTTTAATTTACTAATTAAAATTTTAATTTTAATTTTAAATATACAGTTAGCCAAATTATTTTTCATCAATTTACAATTTAGACTATTTCCTTTAATTTAAGATATTATTTTCTTAAAATAAATGAAATATACTGAAGATATCCTGCACGCAATGATACAACAAAAGTCCATAATAAAGAAAACATGATATCATATTTTAAATTTTAAAAATAATTTTAAAACTATTTAACTTGATGTAATATTTTTATATAACAAAACAATATTTAAAGTAGCACACTTCAAAATTTTGAGTTAATAGCTTCAATAGTTAGTTCATAAAAAAATTCTAAAAATACACTAATTTTTTACATTTTAAAGCCACCAGAGGTGAACTGTCCCTTTAATTCACTTAACTTCACAAAAGTGAAAATTTACACTTAAGAATTAATATATATGCTTCGGGCAAAAAATCATTTCTGTTCTTTTACTCATATATAGAATAAGTATAAATATCTAAAATTTTAAATAAGACGTAAACTGCTTTTAACGACAGTGACTGGAATAAAAACTGTATTGTACCAAATCCGAGCGATGGGGAGAAATTCTAAAAAGTGAATTTCAAATACAAAAATAAATATGCCAGTCACTGCAATTGCATAACAGAAATTTTATGTAACATTAAATCTTCAGTACACTTTTTTTACAACTTGCAGAAGAGTAGACATAATAAAAACGTTGAATCTTCGCTGGAAGCTGAACAATTCCAGCACCAAAGAACTTTTCTTAACAAGGAGGGAATTCAGATATAAAAATTAATCACAATAAAACAGCTATTAATAAGCAGCATACGACCTCAACTTACTTTCCTCTAAGGACCTCGTCTTATACCAGCCGATAATTATACTTTTTACAAGAAGAACATCACCTGTTGAAAAACCTCAACCGATCGCATCCAAATCAACTTTTGAACTGACTTTTTATTCCAGACTATTATTCACCTAGGAAACAAAACCCATGTTATCACACCCTTCAACCAAACCATTTTCCAACAATAGACCCAAGAGCAGGATTTATTACTTATTCCATGGTAGACGCGTGAACGTGCTAAACAAATGTTTTATTTATCGTGGACTCCAAAACATCGAGTGCTGGCGATAACACGCCAAGTTGGCCCCAAACTCTTAACAATATGAAAAGAAACAATGAAATTTGTTAAGGATTCTAAATATTTTATTATTTGCCTTAATTAGAGAATTTTTTTTCCACTGATTAAACTGTTTACAAGAGGCAAACATATATTGTTGAAAGCATTTTAATGGCCCGGGGTCTAGAAATCAGTAGTGAAATTACAATTACTTAACGTTTTAAACTAGAATTAGATCATTTTTCAACACACAAACATGACTGCTAAGCATGTGCCGTCAGTATCATATCTAAAATTCTGTTAACTGTGTTGTTAATTTTGAGGATTTCTTTCGCGGTTTATGAATGTGAGGAAAAATATTTTTGCTCCAGTAACAGTAAAATTGGTCAGTAAAATTAAAGTGCTGTCGTGCTTACCAGCTGTGCCTCTGTATCCACTGACGTGCATTGTGTATTTGCGAGATTCGTCTTCAATCCAGAATTCGTCGTAAGTGGCATAAGTGTTGTTTCCTTCCCAGTCAGTCAAAGTAAATTTCACAATGTTCTTCCTTTGATTCGTCAGTGCAAAGATGTTGTCATTGCCTGCAAAATGGACATAAGTGCTATATTTTGGAGTATTTCATATGAATTACAAAACAGACCTGAATGCTCAATATAATACATATACAATATTAACCTGTTTCCATTTCCCTTTTTCAATAATTTTATAAAGTAAAATATGTTAAATTTTGAAATCAATTTATTTTCACCTTTACTAGCTGTATTTGATTAAATATGACGTAAAAGGGACGATAATGTACTCTTTCAACATACTTCGGTATATGTCGCTTAATCTATTTGTCTATAAATATCCTCTTTTTTTTCCGTTTGAGCACAAGAAAGAAAATTTCATCTTCATATGCAATAATAAATTATATGTATTTCCACTTTTTATATGAATATTTAAATCATATATTATTCATCAATTTATTTTCCTTATTTTTTAATAACAATAACGATATGTTTTACCTTAAAAAAACGATATTTATTTAAAGAGATCCCGTTTCATATTCAGTTTCAAACTGGAAACGTTAAACATCAGAAAAGCTTGGATAAAAATCTGTATTCATAGAAATTTATCCAATTAAATCCGCTAAAGTACTCTTCATTTTGGGATTCCAAAAATTAATCTCAAAATTTCATCCGAATTCAAACCGGAAGATGGTTAAATGTATAGTCTTCGGAAACACAGTTTGCAGAATGGGTGAGACCACTTTAAGTAAATGGGTTTTGTAGTTGTTCTGAATTGGCTTTAAACTGTAGATCTCGAATAGTTAGCGTCCTGTAAAAGGTATCCGAGCGCTCCCCACCAGACAGATATCTTGCCACTATTCACCTCGCATAATCCCAGTAACTGATTATACTTTTGCTCAAATATTAAGATCAGGAGGCGCATTTTTAATGAGTTCATACCTTCAGTAAAGATTCCGCATTTCAAATTAAAGTACAAGTTTCAAAATAAATATTCAAACTTTTGAAAATTCGGCTTTATTTTCTCTCATTACTTACTATTTTTATATTCAACTAAAAAGTTTTATTTTATATGCGTTTCAAAACATAAGTGCAAATCCAAAGCATAAGAAATACGAACGTGTCTGTATATTCCCCACCATTTGTTTTTTATATTTTATCAAACGGTATAAAATGGATATCCTCAGAAACCAAAATTCATCCAAATAGATCAAGAAAATAAAGTATATTTATTTTTGGCTGAATCTTGTCACTGCAGCATCGTTTTTAGGGCTTACATCGTCGTTGCATCATCTGCATTATCGCGGCAGTTTGATTAGCTTGCACTACAGCATTGTACGACAACCCAGACATCACCACAGACATTTTGGACCAAGCATTCCTATGATGTTCCATTTCGTTTCCGTGTCGAAGTGCATGGAAGAATTCCCTCTTCCTATCCTTTATCTTACAAATTATAGATCGTTGGCTTATCATCAATTTTTGCAAGTAGAGGTAAAAATTTTAACACAAGTATAAATGTCAAAGAATGGCCCAGAGAAAAAATGAGACTTTTGGGTTTTTTCTGTAATGGTTTATAGGTTGGAAAATATGAACATAAAGGAATTAATTGAGATTTATGAACTACATATTCATTACACAGTATCTCCATGTCGGTTTAAGCAAGGGTCCTATCGCTTATAAGGTTTTGAATACCCTGAGCGAACAACATCCGTGATTGTCTAGCAAACCAGCTGGATCTACGGAACTGCCTTAACATGTTCCAAGCGCAACCTTCATTTTCTAAACTTTCTGAATACTGTACACTCTGAATGACACCGATACCTATACTCATTCTTCATACTAAGGTAAATTTCAACTTCACTATGAATTTCTCACTCCAAGAATTGAATAACACATAGTTAATCCTATTTCGACGAATTCATGTGACTAGTGTATTTATTCCCCTTGCACGGTCAAACACCATACTGGCACTTACCGACAATAGCAGTTTTTCTTCGTAACATACAACGTTATCTAATGGAGCAAACGCAGTGCTCTAAGTATTTAACCACTGCGCCATTTCAACAGTCAAACTTTCATTTGGGCCACCTTTATGTATGCATGCATGCATGTATTTAGTTAGGTAGGTAAAGAAGTATATTTGTATGTATATGAAACACTCTATTCTTCGTGATGTTCGACAGTGACAATCATGATTTGAAAGTGGCGGGAAATAAGTTTAAAGTTTGAATCATCTATGGTCGTAATTAGTTTGCAAGAGCTTATATGATAAGCATAAGGCAGTTCAGCAGTGAGTTATGAGTAATTACTTAAATATCTTTGAAATTATCAGTCTCTAGAGTGCCCCTCTTTTTTTTTGACTGGACACTTATATAGCCAGTTACATAGCAAATCTAAACTTTCAAAGTGAGAAGATATTTATGAACGACAAAGTATTATCTTATTAGTAAATTATTATCTTACCTAGCCAAAAATCTTTCGTTTGATCACCAAAACCAGTTTTATACGATTGCCAGTCTTTGTAAAAATAATCTTTACCACTGTCGAAATCGCCTCTCCTCTGGAGTAGCTGAAAATTTGTGTAATTTTTAAATAAAGAAAACTATTTAAAGCTTCCAAATTTCAAATAATGCAATGCCAATTTTTTTTTCTGATAACCAAATACTTCCTTAAAGTTATTTTATGTATGATCCTAAAGAAAAACCTTAAGAATAAACAACATTTAAAATATTTATGCATGATCCTAAAGAAAAACCTTAAAATAAACAACAATTTTTCATCAATCTACGGATTTCTTTTAAACTCTCTCAAATGAATTAAACGAATTACCTTTTGCAGGAACATTTTCAATAATCTCCGAATTTATAGGAAAAAAATGACACAATATTACAATTTCATTAAAAGATCAATTATATGTACTGTTGTTCAATAGCCATAAGAAAGAAAATATGTAGAGAGAAACACTGAATTCTTTTATATATATTTGAGAGAAAAAAATAAATATCGCCTAAGAGCTTGGGCATTACATACATAAAGTGTTACATTATATTTTTAGTTTCAAGCCTATTTTATTTAAATCAGATACCATGCCGTGATTCTTGCAAAATATTTTGCAACGCCATATGCAAATTTCACATACACACGTGTAGAAGTAAATCAAACTAAATTAAATTGTAAACTTTAAACGATATATCTCCCTAAATAAGAATGTCCCTCTCTTCACGATCACGACCTATTCACGTCATCGCTACATTTGTGAAAAACTGTTTTCGAAGATGAAATACTCAAAGAGTAAAATTAAATAAAAAAATTCTCTTCAGAAACCGTAAGCAGAACACTATAGCACAATTGCAACCACTTCACCATTCAAAGCTAACTTTAGCATTTTAATAGACAGAAAATGTACTGTCTAAGATAAAAGAATATATTAAAAAATATAAAAGAAAAAATGTCTGCTTTTAGAAGAAAACAGTTCTTACGACAGTCCTTAAAAACGAAATATTGCTTTGTTGAGATGAAAAGTTCATTCAACTTGACACTTTTGTGGTTAATGTATAACTATACTGACTAAATTTTATACACTCGTTCACAGACACGCGGAGATATACATATATATATATATATATATATATATATACAAAAAATATAACCACAAATATGCCACAAAAAAATATATGCACCCAGAAGAAATCGAGCTTCTATCACGAAACTTGGCAGGAATGTAGTCTGGTGAGAGGTATGCAAATGATTAAAATTTGGACGCCAATGAGACAAGGGTAAGCGCGCTATGCGCATGTGAGATGCGCAGCTGGAAGAGTTTAAAAGCATGATTGCTCGTGTCATAGGGTTATTCAATCAAATCTGTCAACTTGGATGGACGTTATTGTGACTAAAAATGCCTCTGAGACGTAACCGGCGACAGTACGAACAATTGTCGGACTTTGACAGGGGACGTATAGTAGGCCTCAGAGAAGCAGGTTGGTCGAACAGGCGTATCGGCCGCCACCTTGGTCGGAGCGATATGGTAGTTGTTCGGTGTTGGCAACAATGGATCACGGAAGGGATAGTCTGCCGTCGCGGAGGGTCAGGGCGTCCAAAGAACACAAACGCGTGCGAGGATCGCGCAATCATAAGAGCGGCCACGTCCGCACTAACTAAGTCGCTAGAATCGGTTCGGTGCCATTTACCACCTTCCAGACATCTGGTGCTATCAAGGAAAACCATTCGGAGACGACTGGCCAACTCAGGTATTAGGAGCCGATGTCTATTAAGACGCCTACCACTGACCCCACATCATAGGCCGTGTGGATTGGATTTTTGCCGACCTCGGGCAAGCTGGAGTGTGACCGACTGGAGGCGTGTGATGTTCAGCGATGAATCCCGATTCAGTCTCAATGATGATGTCCAGCGCGTACTCGTGTAGAGGCGGCCAGGACACCGGTCCGATCCGGCATTTGTTGCCGAGAGGCATACGGCGATGACATAAGGTGTGACATTGTGGGGAGTGATTTGTTGGGACACACTATCACCTCTAGTCGTCCTTCAACGCACTTTGAAGGCACGCAGTTACGTGGACGAGATTTTAACGCCAGTTGTACTGCCCACCGGGTAAGAACCGTGTCAATAGTCTAGCAGGATTCAGGGATCGCGCGAGGGAAACACCCCAGGCATTTTAATATAAGTTGAAAGAATTAAAATATGCAATTTTTCCAATTTCTTCATCTCTCTCCTCGCGACAACGTCGTCCATTGGTGGAAAAATAATATTTTAGTTTGGAGCTGCAATGTTTCTTTTTTTTCGTGCCGATTCCAACGAGAACAACAAGTGTTAACGCCGATTTCACTCCGGATTAACTTCAAGGTGGATGCTGTTCACCGTCTTCAAGACGATTTTTCTGCCACTAGTGATGCGCTTGATTTTGTTTGCTGCAGTGTGTCTCCTGAAGAATTATGTCAAGCATGTGCTTTTCCCGCTGAGGAATTCTCCATTCGCCTTCAGCATCGTGGACATCTTTATTGTTCGGGATATGTTCTGCTCCTAGTTGAGCAAGGAAATTTTCCAATACAGTGCCGTGAAACATCGGTCTTCATACTTGGGTATAATAATTCCCCAGAGAATTCAGCAAAATAACGTTATTTATGCAGTAGATGAATCAACTGAATGAGTGAGAATTGACCGACGAACAGATATTTTCATTATCCAATACAACCATCGTGAACGATTGAGTTTTTGAACGCAGTAGTGCTGTTGTGTATGTGTGTTTGGCGGGCGGCTACACGACATCGGTAGTTATTGATCTATAATTTAGAGTTACTCACAATGGTTTTCACCGATCTCAAAAGTAACAACGGATTAAAGACCCTTGAGGACTTTTGGCTGATCACAACTATATTGAAGGATATTAACCATCAAAAGCGTATACTACTGTTTATCGAGCATTATCCGGAGCACCGAAAGAAGTTTAATTAAAATGCTGAAGATTTTATTTTCTATTTAATTTGAATTTGGATTTAAAAAATGTATAATGTAATTTAAAGTTTCTAAAGGTATGCTAAATTTTATGATTTAACTCTTGTAACTGAGGTAGGTCTATGATTTCTGATTTTCGTAATAGCTAGTTTGTTTTGATGTAAAAATAGAATATTTACTGAGGAGGTGACGTCAGAATCTAAACTAAAATCAGTATGATTTTGGGAGCAATAAACCCATAAATTTTTAAACTTGATGTTACCCACCCCAGTTTTACTGAAGAGTTTGTAAACTTTAGTACAACTAGAGGATTTGGGCACTTAATTTTTTCTGACGGCACTTCCCAATTGGTTTGCTGAACATTTTAAAATTCAATGGAGTTTTAGACTGCTGAATTAAAATTTGCTGTTCATGTGAGGGATTTTGCTTGGATTGTGATTAGAATTTTGAGTTTGATAGACTTATTTCATGTTTTCCAGATTAATTAACTAATACTTTGGCATTGGAAAAAGCTTTAATATTGTTATGTTACAAAATTGTTATGTTACAAAATTTATGTTACAAAATTAAAATGTTTTTCCAGCTTTTTGTTGTTGGGGGGGGGGGGGAGGGGAGAAAAATATAATGTATTAATTACGAGTAGTTATAAAAAAATTGAAAATTTGATTTCATAAATTGTTAAATTAAGAGTTTTAAAAGATTTCATCAAAATTTATGTGAAATTGAGAATATTTTTTTGAATAACTAGGGGCTTCGCCCCTAGGCTCGCTACGCTCGCTCCTCTGGTGAATCAAGTGAATGAATGACTCAATAGTTGTTTACAGCGATTGAGTCATTCATTTTGTTTACAGTTGAAGCTTCCCCCCCCCTCTCGACGAAATGGATGAAGCCCGGCGAAATGGATGAATGGGTGAAAAATTTGATCTTCTTTCAAAGGAAGCGAATGAGAAGATTTTTTTTTGAAGTATTTCTTTAAAATTCAATTAAAAATCGAAATTTTAAGATAGAGACTTGAAATGAAGTTTATATGAATGAAAAAGCTTTCATCTTCCAGTTGATATAAATATTTTCTTTGTAACATAATAAGTCTGAGAGCATCGAATTTATATATCTCGAAACGCATCAATTTTTCCAAAAAGTGAGTTTTCAATTTTAATAAAAATATCAGTCTGTTTTAAATTATTTTTAATCAAATGACTTCTTGTTTCAAGGAGAAATGTCTGTAGTCTTAGATTGTAAAAAAAAAAAAAAAATCTACGATCCTTTTTTGGCGAGTTATCGTAATCTGAACATGAAAAAGTCAATATTTTTCCACAAAACATAAAATAAAAAAAAACTTAAAGTCCGACGAATATGAGACATATCTTACTTTCTTCCCCACATTGTTCTGCATCGATTGGTATCGGTCTCGACCCCATACCCCCAGCGGTTTCGGAGGAGATAGCGTGACAAGCTTTTGACAGCGGCGGCTGCGGCAGCGCCAGTTACTTTCTTTTAGAATAGAGAGATTTGCTACAAATTCTGGTCTCCTTAGCTGGTTATAGCCGTTTTGTTTCTTTTATATGATATTTGTGCTTATATTTTGATTTTTATAAGATGTTTTACTTTGATTTACACGTTGATATGGTTTCATTATGAGTGTTTTTTTATTGTATTGAAATAAATTTTATTGATATTGTGTAATTTAAAAAAAAATAAGGTATGGAACTTGTAGGCTAATTTTCATTGATATAAAATGTGAGGGATTATGATATGTCTTAATTTTGGTAATGATAGAATTGTGTTAGTATTATTGAATAAAATGTGAATTATTTAATATATTTTATCAATTAAAGAGTATGATTAACGTTTGACCAGGCATGAGCCTTTTTCACATGTCTTCTCAATTCATATATGGTCAAGAGTTATTAAGTTGGTCACTGAATGATTAAGAAAAGTACATAATAATAAATATTGAAAAAGGAAGTTGATTTGAATTTTATAATAGAGAAGTTTGAAAGTTGGTTATAAGAGATGTGTTAATAATTTGATTCCATACTTTTAAGACTTATATTTTTGTCATCATATATTTTGGTAATCTCATTTGAAGTGTATCATTATTGTTATAAGCGATTTTCATTTTGTATTTGTATTGCTGAGGCGCCAAGTTTTTTTCATTTTACGCGATGTACCTACGACTTTTTAATTATATAACAAGGACTAAGTATGACAGAGACTCAAGATGTCTCAGGCACAAGACTTTTATTCATTTCTTGAGCTCTTTACTTGACAGTCAAAGTGTTTCGCGTAAAAAAACTTTATTTTGAGATAGTTTGTCTTCAAACTAATTTACTTATTTGACTTTGCATTTCTTTTGTTATTTTACATTGATAACTTATAACATATTTTATTTTGATATTATAACTAACTTGGATATTTTTAATGATTTATTTTTATAATTGATATTTCTATTTCATAATTGGTATTTTTGGTGTTTCTCGTTAACAAGGTTTTGATATAAGTGCTTTTTAATAATTTTGAGTGGTTTTCATAATTCACATTTGGATATTTGGATAATTAATACTGTGTAATTGTTATTATAGTCATTCAAGTTTGCTTCTATGTCTAATTATGTCTCAGAGACTTATGTATCCTGTAACCACATCAATTCAATCCAGATAAGTGCATGTAGGGATAAAAACTTAGGACGGGGTAAATTTTTCAGTTAGTATTCATTTAGGTTTCAAATTTTTAATTTTAGTTGTTTTTCTCTTCTGGAGACTTGCCACATGGAACTCATAATTCTGTGTGTGCACGCGTTCAGAGGGACGGGGGGAGGGGAAAGTTGTAAAGGGTTTCTTAGAGAGAGGAGAATAGTTAAAATAATTTAAGGGGTTTTCAGAGCAGATCTAATTTTAAGGCGTCGAACGTCAGTTTTATTCCCAATTAATACGACAAGCGCATACAAGTTCTGTATGATGTCTTGAGACATTTCGTTCCATATTTGTTGTAACCTTGCCTCTAGTTCGTTCAAACTCGTGGGATGCCCAACTCGTCGTCCCAAATGATCCCAGATATGCTCGATTGGAGACAAATCTGGGGATCGGGCAAGCCAAGGAAGGGTAGTAACAGTGCGGAGACAGTCTTGTGACACCCTTGCCGTATGAGGCCGAGCATTGTCTTGTTGAAAAATGGCTCCTGGGAGCCATTGCATGAGTGGCAACACATGTGGTTGCAGGATTTCATGAACATACCGCTGGACTGTCATGGTGCCACGGAACAATACTAGGGGTGACCGTGTATTGTAGGCAATGGCACCCCATACCATCACACCAGCTGTGGGAGCGATGTGTCGCTGTACAGCAAAGGCAGGATTGAAGCGTTCACCACGGGCTCTCCACACACGAACACGATTGTCATCACTGCCGAGATTGAATCTGGATTCGTCGCTAAAGACGACCTGGTTCCATTCCGCTGCAGTCCAGTTTCCTCGTGCGCGGCAAAACTCCAAACGGAGACGTCGATGGGTGGGCGTCAAGGGCAACACACGTAATGGGCACCGCGATACCAACTGTCCTTCAGCCAGGCGCCTTCGTATGGTTCGAGAAGACACAGAGGCCCCTAGTGAAGGTGCTACCTGTGCCTGGATGGCGGCCCATGAAGCAGTTGGCTGTACGCGTGCATTTCTTACGATGTGGCGGTCTTCTCGACGACTGGTCTGTCGAGGGCGTCCTGAGCCTGGTCTTCGTGTACATGACATCTCTCGGGTCCACTGGTCCCAACACCTCCTCACAACACAATCAGAGCGGCCTAATTGACGAGCTACTCGCCTAGCTGACCACCCAGCTTCCATCATCCCGACGATTCTCCCCCTCTCAAACTGCGACAACTGCTTATATTGTCTTCGAACACGGCGTAATGGCATGTCTATCTCAGCTCTTCTTTTGTAAATGATTCAGCACACTCAAACAAGCTTTGGTTACCTGTTTTATACTCCACAGAGTACGATGTTCAACGCCCTCTACCGGCTATACGTAATGCGCAATCACGCTGCATTTCTAATCATTTGTATATCTCCCCGACATGTACCTTCATTGCAAGTTTCGTTACGATCCCGCAATTATTTCTTGGTGCGCTAATTTTTTTGTCCATGAGTGTATTTAGATTTGTCATTGGGTTATACAATAATACGCAATATAAGTGCACTTTATATAAATAATACCCTATATGTAACACATTATTTCAACTCTGCTTAATACTGTACACATCACTATTTACAGAATACACAACACTAACTGCGACATAGTGCACAACCTCATTTACATAATTACAACACAGTTGCAATTGATACATCACAATTAAATTCCATTCCAATCTGTTAATTTTAAATTGAAAACAATTGTATAAAATCACATTAAATTATCAATATACTACTGTAAAATATACCTTACGTTACACTGATACATACAATGATACCATATACATATTTACAACATGATGACGGTATTCATTTTATTTTTAACTCCTTTTGACACTATATTATAGCATATTAATAAGCTACATTTGTTGCTTTTCTTATTTTATATGATATAGAATATTAAATCATCCATTCTATTACACCCGATACATGTTTCAATGCATTTAAAATAATCTATTAATCATTGCTCGATACATCATATTTCATACAACTAAACATTTCAGTGAACCACACTTTCCAGCACTACCGTTATGCTGTTCCTCATACGCACTTCAGCTATTATTGTTTTTTCTGCACATAGTATATCAAATAATCATCAACATACGCTGCTTAATTTTATATTCACTATAATTACAATATTTTCAGGTAAGTAGCACTATAAACAACCAAAAAAAAAAAAACAAGTAACCCAGCAACAACTGAGCTACTATGACGAATGGGAGAAAGGAATGTGCTCATCCATCAAAATGGAGATCACCTTTTTAATAAAAATTTTACAATAAAAATCTGTAAAGAATTTGTGTTTGTCCCAGTTTGTTATATCTGCAGGTAAAAACACTCTAAGATGATTAAAGTTGATGCAGTCAAATAGGCAATGTTCTACAGTTTGAATCTCACCGCATGTACATATATTAGGTATATTATGGAATCTGTTCTGATATTCAGCAAATGAACTATGGTACGTTAATGCTTGATTTATCTTAAAATCTCCTAATAATCTATCTTCTTTAACCTTACTAAATATTTGGTACGTCTTTCTACCCTTAATCGAATGATCCCATTCATATTGCCTGTTTTCAATTTCATTATTTTCTATTTTCTTTTTAACGGCGTTCCTGCTGATTTTAAAATATTTATCTATAGTCTCCTTTTCAGATGTCTCTTTCGCCGCTTTGTCCGCTTCTTCGTTACCAGTTATTCCAACATGGGCTTTAACCCAATGTAGGAAAATAATCAACTTTTCTTTTTTCAGCATTCTTTTGATGTAAGCTACTTGTTCTCCCTTATACGTGATTGACTTTAGTGCTTCAATCGCACTCCTTGAGTCGGTAAAAATGTCGCTTTTTCTAATATTCCTTTCCCTCATAATTTCTATTACCATTTGTATAGCATGCAGTTCAGCTATATAGGAATTTCCATTTTTTAGTCTTTCCTTGAAGATTTCCTTATTATCTCCTTTGTAGTAAACTACTCCTGCACCAATATTTCCCCCTTTCTTGGATCCATCTGTATAAAAGATGTGATCGGTTTTACGTGTTTCATCTAATGTCCAATCAATGCTAATTAATTCATCTATATCTTCTAAAATTCTAATCCTAGTTTCAGAATTTTCAGCATTAAATATTTCTTCCTTAATTATTATTTCCTTGTTTTCATCATATAATTTACTTAACAAGTTGATTGCTCTTGCTTTTAAGTGCAGGGGTATACAACCCGCTAGTACATTCATAGCTTCAATTGAAACCGTTTTGTAACATTTAGTTATCGATAGTAAAGCGGACCTTTGTAAACTATGTAATTTGTTCTTAAATACAAGCTGTTCTTTGTACCAAACCTCTACTCCATAAAGCAGAATCTTTTCTATCACTATTTTATAAATTTGTTTTATAAATTCCGGTTTAAAACCCCATGTTTTTCTTGTGAGTCTTATTAACATATATAAAATTTTATTTGTTTTTTCTTTCAATTTCTCCATGTGCTTTCTAAAGTTTAATTTACTGTCGAATATGATTCCTAAATATTTCAATTCAGCATTATATTTTAAACTCTCCTGTTGCAGTTTTATGTTAGGTTTGGTACCTATGTTACCTTTCCACTTAATTATATTATATGTACATTTTCCAAGACTGAATTTTAGTTTATGACTGGTGGCCCAATTCTCGCATTTTTGCAGAACATCCCTTGCTATATCTGTAAATTTATATACCACATGGATATTCACAATAATCATCAAATCGTCCCTGAATGCCTGGACACTATGTCTATAGTCCCCTTTACACTCTCTGAGTAAATCATTTATAATAATTAACCAAATAATTGGCCCAAGCGAGGACCCTTGAAGCACTCCAACATTGTAATGATGATCCTGATTTTTCATTATAATCTTCCTTTCGGTTATATAACTTTTTATAATGTTAAATAAATACTTTTTAATGTTCAGCTTCTCAAGAGCCTCTATAATACTTTTCCTTCTAACAGAGTTAAAAGCGTTCTGTATATCCAGGGACACCAAGCAAGTACGTATTTTATTAATTTTTTTATCCTCTATGGCTTTCATAATATTTTTTAATGCATGTATCGTACTCTTACCCCTTCGAAATCCAAATTGATTTGAAGAAAGCAGATTGTGTTTTTCCAAATATAGTACCAGTCTATTCGTTAATATTTTGTCTAGTAATTTCCCCATTACTGGGAGCAAGCAAATAGGACGATAAGAGCCCGGCATCCCTGGATCTTTCCCATCTTTGTGGAAATATATAGCAATTGCTTTTTTCCAATTGTTTGGGAAGTAACCTTCATTGAGGCACCTATTAAACAATATATACATGATGCCTTTTTCGACATTATGCATTTCGGTTATTATTCCCAGCGTTAGTCCATCATGGCCAGGTGATTTTTTCTTAGCCATTTTTTCCAAGTTATAATCAATTTCCTCCCTGCTTATTTCGGGAATATCTTCATCATTTTCCATTATATCCTCATTTGAATCCCCAATTTCCTCTTTTTGAAAATGATATTTAGTCAATTCTCTTTCAATATCTTCCTGTTTGTCTTTATAACTTCCGTCCTCTACCATAATCTTTTCCATCACATTATGCCTTTTTTCTTTAATAACATTCTTGACTTTACCAAAGGTATCCTTGATGGTTAAATTGCCCAAGAATTTTTTAAATTTCTCATTTTTAACTTTTTAAATCAACTTTTGATAAGCAGCTCTTTCTTTTTTAAATTTAATCTTTAATCTCATTCTTTCATCATTATCCGTTTCCCCTTGATAACGCCTTCTATGAGCTCTTACCTTACTTCTTACTTTGGTTAATTCACTGCTCTACCAATAAGCATTCTGCTCTTTGCAGGCCACTTTCTTTTTCCTGCATTTTTTGCAGGAAATTATAAGTATTTCATTTATTTCTTCAATAAGTTCATCAATTCCCTTTTCCTTTATAGTTCCCATAACCCACTTTAGATTTTCTTTAAGCTCTGCTCTAAATTCAATTCTCTGCTCTAAATTCTAATATTATTTATGTCCCATCTCTGTTGTTTTTCATTTATCGTTTCCCTATTCTCCGTCCAAATTTCAAATATTATCGCATTATGGTCTGCAATACTATAATCGTCAACCACTCTCCAGTTTTTTATTTGATGTTCTTCAAGACCAAATGATATTACAATATCGGGCCAGCCTTGGTCAAATGGCCAGTCATAGGTGGGTATACTGCTTGGATTGTTTTGAATTGTGCCATTGTATCTAATAGCTAGGTTTATAACTTCTTGGCCTCGTTGGTCTACTGGGCGCTTACCCCACAGAGTGGATCTTGCGTTCCAATCACCCATGACTACTATTTCATATTGTTGATACTTATATAATAAATCATTTAGTTGACTCCACTGGGGTTCCGTTCTATGCATGGAGCCATCTGAAGACGGTAAATAAATTGAAACAAAAATCATTTCGCGGTCATCATTACTGAGTTTAATGGCAACAATGTACTCAGTGGTTATATTTAAATATTTTAGTTTCCTTTTAATAAAAATTGCCGCACTTGGCTCTTTGTCTTTATATATGCCCTGAGAGATGCACGGGAACCCTGCAATTATATCGATTTCTCCTTTTCTATAATAAGGCTCGCTTATTGAAACTATATGTGCGTTTACAGTACCAGTAAATTCGCTTGTTGCTACATGTGATTTGTTCAAATTAAGGTGCACGCAGTAATACACCAGTTTAATATAGTTATTAATTGGAACCAAAAGTGAATTGTTAACATCAAATTGTATTGCATTGTGATTTGAATTAACATATTGATCAGTCACCTCCCAATTACTCACATACTCTTGCTTCAAGCCAAATGTTATCGTTATGTCCGGCCAACCTTGGACAAATGGGCCATCATATGTAGGGATACTCTCCGGATTATTATGTATTATTCGATTAAATCTTGATATCAAATTTATTATCTCTGCCCCTCTTTCATTCGTAGGTCTTTTACCCCAGATCGTTGAATTAACATTAAAATCTCCCATTAAGATTATTATCTTATTTTTATATTTTTCTAGAATGGCTTGCAATTGACTCCATTGGGTCTAATCAGATAAATGTAAAATTTCCATACTATTTTACACTGAGAAGAATTACAGCCCAGGTTTACAGAAATCCGAAATAAAATGGAATACACTTCATTCATAGAAAGATCCTTCATTTTTACGAATATTTATGCACTGAAAAATATTTCTAATTTCTGAAGATTCTTCAAAAAGTTTCGCATACAATATAATATTATTTACAGTTCTCTTTTCACCAGAAATAACAAGAATGAATATATGGCCCCGAGATGGCCTAGTAGTAGCGCGTCGGCATTCGGCATTGATGGTGCAAGAATCGAATTCCGACAAGCGCTATTAAATACCTCCATCTCTAAGGCGGATATGGTCATGTTAAATCCGTAGACCGGAAAGACCCTCTGTGAGGTCCCAGAGGATGGAAGAGGGTACGATCCACTCAGATGTCCCCGCTGGAGGGTGCTCTGTCAAAATTTAGGTGACGCCTGACTAAATCGGACTCAGACCCTTGTGGTGCCATTTTAAACCGAAGCCGAGCCCATTAGCCTATACGGACCTGGTCTGGAAATACTTCCGGTCAGGGGGCATTACACAAAACAGCAACAATAGAATGAATAAATTATGACTTACTGTATATATCTGCTCTATACATTTATGAAGAGGTAAGATGAAATCTACAACGTCTCTATTAACCAGCTTCATACAAATTAAAGTTTATTTCTAAAAATTGTGTAAATGATTTTCGATCCCCGCGGTAGCCTGGCTAAGACCGCTTTTAAGGGTTCGAATCCGCAGGGAGCAGAGGCCCCAAGCGTATGTGTGTGTGTATATATATATATATATATATATATCCTAAGATGTACTTAAGATGTCATTAGACCAGAATTATCATGAAATGGATACATACTGTCCAAGCTCCACCATCGTGTTCCATATCGCAGTAGACATTGATTGGACCGTTTGTCACTCGACTACGAGGCCAAATTTGGTACACTCCACTCTTTGCAAAGGGGTTTTTCTCTATTACCTCGGCGCAGTCCATCGGCTTGTCACATATTGCTTCCGCAGCAGAGCATCTGAGAAAAGAAGAGCTTTAATAATATTGTCGTACCACAGTGTATACGTTTGCTCTTGGTTATTCAACCTCAACTAGCCTCTACCAGTTAATGCAGTTTTCATTGCTCAAATAATATGTCGTTGATCGCAGAAAACCGCAAGAATATTAAAATCTTTTGAGCAGTCTTTCTCGATTTCCTTTTTTACGTTACACAAAAAATATCTGTATTGATATCAAAGTTTTACTAGTTATATTGTATATTTGATGTAAACTCAAAAAATGCGCATATTACGTTTTACGCTGACAATTTTTAAATAACTGTTTTGGTTTTTGTATAAAACTGATTTCTCTCTTTTTCGAACTGTCTTTAAACTGTAGAAAAAAATTATATAGCTTAAAATATCGAGTGGAAAATTATACATGTATTCTCGGGTTTTCATTTCAAATATTCCGTATATTCCATAATTAGTAGTGCTTTCTAGATTGTTATGTCCGAAATTTCAAATAAGGGGAATTTTTTTTATATTTTAAAATTTATATTCGTGATTATTTGTAAGCATATTGCAACAGGGATATATATAAAAAGAAGGGATTTGATAAATCCCGTATTGACATATCCCCTGTTATACGCACTTATATACACCAGAAATTTATAAAATCTAATCAAATAATATCATAAACTATCCTATATATTTATTTATATATATACTAGATGTATTACCCGGCTTCGCTCGGGATTCATTTTTTGCTATTATTTTTTTCAATGATTATCCTCATGTTATGATGTTCTACAGTTTTCGCTAAAATTCTTTTGCGGTAGCAAATAGCATTAGTTTGTTGTCGGTGCTGTCGTTGTTCATAGCTTTCCTCTCCTTTCGGTGTTGAAGCTCGAGGTAGGGATGCGACATCGATGTCGATGTTTTCAAAACATCGATGTTTTGATAAAAATATCGATGTTTTAAACATCGATTTATTGAAGCCGATGTTTTTTTAACATCGATGTTTTGTGCTCGATGTTTTACGTTGTCTCGATGTTTTTTTTTATGAAAAAGTACCGTAATAAAAAAAATTTACCACGTAGCATAATTTTCACACTCAGTAAATGTAAGTCTGAATTCTGAAAAGGACGAATACAAAAGGGGGAACGACTCCTTAGCAAACAGACAAATGGCAATTAACAACCAATGAACCAATCATAGCGCTTGGAATGTTCCTGACACTCCAGAACCTTCCATGGGGTTTTATTTTACAAATAGTATATACACGAGTGCATCCATTTAAGTTTTTGTTTTGTTCCTGTTTTATATAAGTTGACGTTAATATTATTAGTAAGATGCCTCCCAAAAGTACCGTTTAGAAATATTTTTACAAAACCACTGACAAATTAGCGAAATGCAATATTTGCCTTAAGTCCCTCAAAACTTCTGGCAATACCACGAATTTATCTGGACATTTGAAGGCAAAACATGGCGGTATTTACAGCGAGAATTTTGAGTCATCAATGTAGCTCAAAGCAACCAAGTTTTTGTCATTTGTGCCTGCCCAATCAGAGAGTAAAATTAAATCACCCCCTCCCCCCACGACTAACGGAAGTAACATTAATGTTAGAGATTACTAAACCAGTTTTAAAAAATGGATGTTCTAAAACATCGATGTTTAAAAACATCGATGGTTTTTGGACGATGTTTTATTAGCATCGATGTTTTAATATTGAATATCGATGTTTCAAAACATCGATGTTTTGTTATCGATGTCGCATCACTAGCTCGAGGACAATCGTATGTTCGACGCGTTAAAAGTTTCTTTCAGTCTCACTGCTTCGGATCACTACAATTCGAATTCTGTTACCTTCGAGCTCTTGGGAATGCTTTTTCTTCAGATTCTTGTGTGCGTCTAACTGCATTTCGAATTCTGTTGGCTTCCCGCTCTTCTGTTTTTTTTTCATCACATTGCTCATTTCTCAACAATCTTTGACATTTTCCCTTACTTCTGCAGGATTAAAAGTGGCTCTCCTCTTTTTGGGCATTTAAAAGCATTAATTTAGAGCTAGTCAATAACGTTTGAATGGATTTATTATTATAGAAAAATAATCAATTAATGTTTGAATGGATTGAGATCACATTCAATATTAAAACACAGCAAATCTGGTAATTATTATAGAAAAAGTATATACACGTATTTCATGCTCGGAATTCTTTCTGAAAACTAAATCGTCTGCTACGTTTCAATGCCACTTTCAGACATTCTTAAATATAATATACACGTATTTCATGATTGTAATTCTTTCTCAAAACTAAATCATCTGCAATGTTTCAATGTCACTTCAGTTATATAAATCATCGCGTCAAAGCTAAACACACGTGTTTCTAGCTAAGTCCACGTATCCTTCAGTATATTGAGTTTAAACAGGTAGCTTGGGATAGTTTCAATTCATGAAATGGTTATATAACACATTCATTGACAATGAATGACTTTCTATCCTTATATTTTCATTTTTAAAAAGAAACAGTCCAGGGTTGCAACGTACATGAAAATAATATATCAAATTCATTCTTGCATGCGCCAATATATGAAAAAATCACGTTTTTAATTTATGTCTATTTATTTTTACGGAAATGTTATAATTTAATTGGCAACAATGAAATGTTACAATGGCTTTGAACAAAAATATCCGGGAAAATTTAGCGATTTATTTTGGCGATTTTCAGTATCCGTTGATACTTCTAACATAATTTGAGAATGCAACGTAGTAGCGGAATGAAAATAGTCTATAACCATCGCGCAAGTTCAAGGAATAAGTTGACCAAGTTTCATCGCAATCGCATGAACGGTACGGCAGCGCATAAAATACGAACAAACTAACAAACAAACATTCATTTTTATATAGAGATATATATGTGTGTGTGTGTGAGTGTGTATGTATTCCAGTGCGGCAGACGGTATCTTAGACAATATCCTTGCCGCCATAGTAGACCGCAGCTTGCTAGCCATTTTATTATGGGCACACATATATAGGCGGAGTAGCATTATCCCCTATGAAGAGAGGACGCAAACGGAGGCTTTTATTGGCGCAACACCGGGATTCGATCCCTCAGCTCCGAACCCTCAGCTCCGAAAATCAGCGCGATGTACCACATGACCGCCACATGCCTCCATCCCATATATGGTCCAAACGTTTCAGTTTGCTAGTTAATAAAATTCATTTGTTTTTACCAACGCTTTAGGATTTTAAAATATTTTATTTGAACCGTCTTATTCACTGACCATTTGACTTAAAATTAATGTAGCTAATTGTAAAAATTTTCTGAATTTTAAAATAAACCATGCGACGTCCGAATGCTTGAAATAAATGTTGTTTGAGTAATGGTAAATCTGTCATGAGTCTCTTAAATTTTTTGCCGCACATTTTAATGTAATGTGTCAAAAACTCACGTATGAGACTGTAATGCTAGATTGCGTAAATAAAAAAAGTGCAAAGCAAATCCATGAGGACTCATTAAAATAAAGATATTCAGAAGTTATCAGTAAGATATGCGAGAGGATCATTTATTAGTTATCAGGCATCATTTAATTAATTAATAGATCCGCTAGCCTCTCTCATTTCCTCTGTTTCGTGTAATTCCTTCGTTCATAAGCTGAACGTGATGAAAAGTCATTCCTATTTTAGAATTAAGGAATTATTCTGAAATGAGTAGTATTCAAAGCTTACAAGGAATAAGCTCAGATTTGAAAACCGCCTAGGTCATGAACATTCTTTTCTATACCTTCAGAAGAAGTCATGTTGGTTCCCATATATTATTCACCAAAAATTATTGTTCCAGAAAATTCGTGAAACTGCATAGGAGCATTCGGTAAAGACAAGTGCCTTTCTACATTAAAAAAACTGCTTAAAATTTTAAATCTTACCTGGTTTTTATAGTAGCATACATCTTTGCGTCATCAATAAGATATTTTGCATTATTTAAAAGAGTCAAAACAATAGAAGATTTAGTTTGATCTGTTATGTTCTTTAGAAGGAGCGAAGAGCATTGTGTATCATCAGCAGACGAACTGTAACTAACGAAATTCAAAAAAGTCAGACAAATTAACAGGCTTGAAAACATAGCACTGACGTAGAAAGAAAGAGATAAACCACTGGTTACAAGTGTTTGGATACTGTTGATGTTCATGCACTTTTATCTGATTTATATACAAAACCAATGAGGATGAAAAAAAAATTAGACATGTATCTAATCAACAAAACTTTATCATATGAATGTTCTCAGAAGTGCAAATGTTTTCCTGCTCCGGAACTTCCCTGTCTCCTGTAAGTTTTCGCAACGACTGCATTAGAAAAAGGGAAAAGAAACTTGGAACTGTTGATTAAGAGGACTTCCGCTTTAGTGATAAGTATCCGTAACAGACCTAAGAGGATAGCATGGTATTTCCCATCCTTCCTGTCTGGAATACTAGGCAGGAAACATTTGTAATTATTTGAAACATTGTAAGACAGACTTTTCAGTCTACCATTACAAAAATTACAATTAATAATAAGTGTAATAAGAGCAATGAATTTTTTCTTTAATAACAGAGATTATGAATTAGTATTCTGAGTACCATTTTGAACACACAAAAAATCAATAGGTGAAAAAATTCCTTAAAATATAACTTTGTTCCTTCTTTCTTGGTTACGTGTGTACCAGAAAAAGAAATCACGTGATCAGCATGTAATAAATTTAATTCTAAAAATTAATCTTTAAAAATTCACCAAAAATCAGAAAATGGAGGTAAAGATTCGAAAAAGATCTCATTTTAAAGGAATTTTTATGATCTTTCTCGTGATATAAATTTTATTATTTTAAATGCAAACTTAAAAAAAACTACTAAAATAGCTTAAAAATTTAATTTTAAAAAATCTAAGAAGATTTTTTCAAAAATCTTTCTTAGTGCACCCCTACACTATAAGAAGAACCGCCATGCAAAATTTCAGCCCTTTAGGTCCAGCAGTTTGGTCTGTGCGTTGTATGTCAGTCAGTCAGTCAGTTACCGAACGGTTTTATATATATAGATTATTTTACGAAAAACAAAAATGAATAATTAATTAATTAATTAAAAAGCCAGTTGTGTCGTGTTCTTGAAATTGACATAATATGTCTCGAAAAATATAAAGGTAATTAAAAAAAATACAAGACACTCGATAATAAATCCTTGCAGGCGACTTACATTTCTGAACAAATTTCTTTGGATACACAGAACTTTTTATGCATAATATTCCCACAGATAGATCGAGACGATAAATTAACATAATATATTAGGGAACTTAATACAATTTTAATATGACTGTAGAAATTATCTGAAAAATCATCAAATTTCCTTTTTACAGATTATATATATATTTATATATATATATATATATATATATATATATATATATATATATACATAATATATATATACATATATATATAAATATATATATATACATATATATATATATATATATATATATATATATATATATATATATATATATATATATATATACATAATATATATATACATATATATATAAATATATATATATACATATATATATATATATATATATATATATATATATATATATATATATATATATATATATATATACATAATATATATATACATATATATATAAATATATATATATACATATATATATATATATATATATATATATATATATATATATATATATATATATATATACGTATGTATATATATATATATATATATATATATATATATACTCAGCATCGTCTGTGAGGAAATATTTTGTAAATTGATGTACTTCAGCTGATAGTCCTTTTGTTCAAAAGTGAATAATTTTGTTATATTAGACATCTTTTATCTTAAATTGTATTATTTTTTGAAATTTTTAGTGATTCTAGTTTTTAATTGTAGTTTTCATATGTGCATCAAGTTTTATACTTCATGTTTATACATACATAATTTGAGTATCAGAGCATTTACAGTTGCATTTTTCTAGTCATTTATGTGGGTATCGCTGTTTAATAATGTGTTTATAACGTAGAGATTGTTTCGATTATTATGATTTTCTGCTTTAAGCAATATATATATGTATATATATATTCAGAATTGGCTATGAATAAATGTTTTATAAATTGATGTATTTTAGCACTGCTGATAGTCATTTTTGTTCAAAAGTGACTAAATTCTTTCACATTAAGTATCTTCTAACTTAAATTGTAACTTTTGATATTTATATATTTTAGGTAAACGAAGTTAATAGTATGGTATTTGCATATTTTAGAGTAATAAATCTAATAGTTTTATATTTATATGTTTCGAAGGAAAAAATATTAAAATCCAAAATATACCATAAGTTTTCTGGTGAAAGATCTTATCAGATAACTTAAATGAGTGCAATCAGTTGTTAATTGAAAATAGTCGATATAGGAAAAGTGTTGTTTTCAACAGAATATTGCAGTAAATTTACCCACGGTTTTATAGTGTGTAGAAGAGGTAGTGTTAATTAGACATAATTGGAACTACAGTTATGGTCTAGCAGACGGTTTGACATATCCTTTCTCATTAAAATAATCTTTTCTTTTTTTCATATTTACAATAATTGTTTTACATTGCTAAAAAATTTTAAAAAACTAAAATTATTAAGTGCACAAAGCAAATGCACAACAGAGGTGAAAATCTTTTACAGCTGACAGAATTCTTGCCGAAATTTTGATGCTGGAATGTTTTTCTTGATGTATTTATTGGAATTTGAAGATTTAAAAAAATCCTTGGGAAGTATTTTTTATTCTCTACAGAAGAAAATACCTCATTTCTGCACAAGAAAGGGAATGCACAGTAGGGGGTGGGTGAAGGTACAAGACTTCACTCACTGATCACTGTTCCTTCTTGACATAGTTCCCAATGTAATCAAAGAAGAAGGCGCCTGCATCAGAAAAATTTAATGACTCCATTCACGAACAAAATTTTAAACTCATAAATTCAAATGAAATGCTACTTTGAGAGGAAGCAATATATCAGTATTTTTGAATTTATTAACATTATGCACTGTTTTATAGCATAAGAATTTTATAATTTTAAACCCACTAATCGTTCTTTAGAGAACTTGTAATGATGTCATTCGACTATGAAAATAATTTGGGAGATTTTTTTTCCCAAAAAACTTGAAAGTCTACTATCGTTTTAAAAAATGGTGCTCAAACGACGCTCAAAAGAAATCTGTACTTAAAATTACCCTGTAGGAAAATTTGAAAGTGAAGCTTAGTGTTTGTTCTACCAAAAATTTAAATGGTAATATCTTTGGCGCTTAAACACGTTCAAACGACGCTCAAACGAATACCGCTTTCAAAATTTGAATATCTCAATGTCGGGGGATGGGAAAGTAGGATAGGAATTTTCCCGATGAAATATGAAATGCTTATAACTATTTTACAAAGGGTGCTCAAATAAAAAAAATTGTTGTGCTCAAATACACTCAAACGAATATCGTTTTAGAAATTTGAATAACTCAATGTCCAGTATTGGGCGTTCGAGTTTTTATAATAAAATGGCAATCCAATACCGGTCTGGTTCTACGCCGCGAAAACTCATATCCATAAACTGGAGGTCATCCAGAACTTGACTCTCAGACGTATTACTCTCAGACGTATTGACTCTCAGACGTAGCGATCCGTTATATGTCTAATGAAACCATACGACGAGACTTCAGCATTCTTTCCTTCAAGGAAACTGCACTTATACTCTCTAAGAATTTTTTTGATAATATTCCTAACATTCGCAATGAGGTTATAGCTGAGTTTCCCGACTATGACTATTCCCACCATGCTAACCGCAAACTCCCTCGGGCGTGTTTTCTTAAGAGCTAACACTGTCTCTTCTATCTTGCTTATTTATTCTTATTTTTATACTCCTCCCTCTTGTATTTTTACTAACCCCCTAGAGCTTTGCTATAATCTCAGTGCGAATATCTTCCTCATTTTTCTTAAATAACTGTGGCAACTCTGGCCCAATGGATGCGCGTGCGCCTTGTAAATTTTTCTCCCAGGTGCGATTCCCGGTGTTTGCTTTTATTTTACTATTACATATTTTACTTGTATTATGATTTTTCTGATAAGGGCCTATTTATGATATTTAATTACCTGCTCAGCAAATATATTTCTTATGCATAATGTTACAATTGGAGATAAAATCCTACAGACCTTGGAGCTCCGACAAGTTGAAATACCTGAACCTGAACCTGGGAGTGAGTGTTCTCTTCTGCTGCGTATTGAATGTATTGAAGGTGCGTATGCGTATATTGAATTGAGGACTCTGTTATCCTTACTTGTGTTTATAGAGTTTTTTGTTGTATAGAAGACAGTTGATACGTGTTTTCTGTTAATATTTGTGTATGCGCCTGAAGAATTTAGAGAATAATAAGTTGTATTTTGTGTGTACTTTCTGAAGAGAATTTTTGTTCAATCCTATCGACCCCAGAAAACGAAACAATATGTATATCTTTCTTTACCGTCTCTGGTAATATCAGTCTCTGCTTATTGAAAATGTTTCTTCAAAGTCTCATAGTTAATCACAACTGCATAAACTATTCGAAAACTTAAAATTCGACCAGTTCTAGTTCAATCCAGCAATCTCGCACACTGTTTTAGTTATCTAGCATTTTCCCCAGATGCATTTTACAACCCAAGCTTATCAATAAATGATTTGAATCTATCAGTACTGGAAACATATTTAACGGTATCATTAACTGATAGTTCCAGTCTTTGATTAACTCAGTGCCAAACTATCAAAGATGGAAATCTGTCTCATTCATTTGGTTACTCCATTCTTCTTACCCTTTAGAACGTTTGCATCGTCACATGTAATACTTACTAAATTATCATTTCAGAAATTTTGTACCACTCCTTGTGTCTCAAAAACAAGGATTTGAAAAGTGAATCAAAAATATCTTTCGATGTTACACTTTCAAATTCAATCAAATCTAGAGGTGAAGGCAAAAGGGATTTCAACTTCATCCTCTGTTTAATGCCCAGGAATGTCGCTAATCATCCCTTACGCTTCGCCGAATATCAAGCCCCAAGAAAAAGGTCTCAGTCATGCGACAGGTGTGTCTGTCGATGATTGATGTTTAATACAACAACAGGGAGAAAATATCAGTACAATTGTTGCAAAATACAGAATAAGGTGTAATGCCCAGATTGCTCAGGACTATAAATAAGAGAAAAAATAGAAAACTAAATCACTAGATAGTTAAAAAGCATCACAACACATTGTTTCCCGCCAAGGTCTTTCCCACTTCCTCCTCTGAATGTTTGAAAATTGTCTCATCTTCATTTTTCTACTTTCCTCGCTCCCTCCTATTCTCCTTCACCACCCACATCCAACTATCCCCCGAGGCTACTACCGCACCCTTATATATATATATTATATATATATATATATATATATATATATATATATATATATATATATATATATTATATATATATATTATATATATATATATATATATTATATATATATATATATATATATATATATATATATATATTATATATATATATATATATATATATATATATATATATATTTATACAGAGGCTGTTCGCACATTTTTTAGACGATTTTGGTAAGCGGTAATAAAAAATCGTTTGCTGCAAAAGAAATAATTGCAATTGTACTATGTTTTTAAAAGTCAAAATTATCGTCTGCGGCTTGAAAGTTTTGTTTTTATTCAAAATGGCGTTTTTAACAAAGCAGTGGTTCGAAGACTACATTTATGCTCTTTCCGAAGAGAAATATGCATACTCCGTTATCCAAAAACGATGTGAGAGTCATGGTTTTGTGATATCTAAAGCATCGATAGGTAATATCGTCAACAAGAAAGGAAAAAAACGTCAAATTGGAGCCTCAAGTGGGACGAAAATTCCAAAGAAGTATCCAAGGAAAAAACGGACATCTTCGACTATTGCAAAGGTACGTTGTTTAATGTTAAAAGAAAATCCCCCTAGTCAAAGGACAGTTGCAAAATCATTAAAATGATCGGTGTGCACTGTAAACAAAATGATAAACGTTGATTTAAATCTTAAGAAAGCGAAAAAACGCAATGTGCAGCGTCTTCTTCCAAATCATATCGCTGAACGCAGGACACGCTGCAGAATTCTATATGAGAAACACTTATCCAAAGAAATATGGAAAGCAATTGTCACAATAGATGAATAATGTGTGTATTTAAATGATTGCAACAAAAAAAGAGCCATTTATTATCATAAAAGGGGAGAAAAAAATTTAAGTACATGGTTCAAAGAATCGAAAGAAAGTTTTTCTAAGGGATTCATGATTGTTGCTCGTTTTTCTTATAATGGCAAGTTAAAAATAAAGGGAGTGGAAAAAAATGAAAAGATTAACTCCAAATACTATCAGGAGCATATTTTATCGCCAATTTTTCTGAATGAAATACCATCGCTTTACCCACAGTGCCATCAATCTGTGAGACTCCATCAGGACAAAGCTAGCAGTCACACATCAAAATCCACTGTAAATTTCCCAAAAGAAATGGAACAAAAAAGTGGTATCAAGGCCATACACTTCACTGATATCCCTACTAAATCTCCCGATGTATCACCTATGGATTTTTGTGCTTTCGGACTTTTAAAATCTGCATTATCCAAACGTCGACCCTAAACCCTTGCAGGACTCTGGAAAGCTGTTCAGGAGGAATGGGATAGAATACCTCTTCTGACACTTCAAAAGGCATTATTATCCTGGAAATTGCGGTGTCGAAAGATAGTTCAGAATAAGGGATGTCAAATAGAACATTTAAAACACAAGAATTTTATGTAATTTAGTTTTGTGAATACAATATACATCGTCTAAAAAATGTGTGAACAGCCTCTGTATATATATATATATATATATATATATATATATATATATATATATATATATGTATGTATATATATATATATATATATGTATATATATATATATATATATAATATATATATATATGTATATATATATATATATATATATATATATATATATATATATATATATATATAGAGAGAGAGAGAGAGAGAGAGAGATAAAGAGAGAGAGAGAAAGAGAGAGTACACTATTATTTCCATAATTTATCCAAGAATTTATTTTAATATTCACTTGATCTGTCAGTCCCATATCATGGTGAATTTGAGTATGCAATATATATTTTTATTTATGTACTTATATGTACACTCAAGAGCCGAAAAATTATGACCACCTGTCAATAACGAGTTGGCCCACCTTTGGCGCGCAACACAGCTTCATCCCGCCTTGGCATGGATGCCACAAGTCCTTGGTAGATGGCCGGAGACAGATTGTACCAGATGTTTAAGCAACGGTCACGCAAATCCGAGATATTGCGAATTGGTGGTCTTTGAACTCTGAGCTGCCATCCCATGACATCCCAAATGTGTTCTATCGGATTGAGATCCGGTGAGTTAGGCGGCCAGGACATTAACTGGAATTCAGCATCATGTTCCTGGAACCACTCCAACACAATTTTAGCCTTGTGACATGGGACGTTGTCCTGTTGGAACATTCCATCTCCAGCTGGAAAAACAGAGGCCATGTAAGGGTGCAACTGGTCCGCAATGATGTTCAGATACCCTGTAGCATTCATGGTCTGCTCTACCACAACCACGGGTCCCAGAGACGCCCAAGAGAACGTTCCCCAAAGCATAATACCGCCACCACCGGCCTGTGTATGACCTACTGTACATTGAGGGAGCAAAAGTTCGCTTGGAAGACGGCGTATCCTGACACGGCCATCGGCGTGATGAATGACAAACCGTGATTCATCTGACCAGGCAACTCTCTCCCACTGATCCATGGACCAGTCGCTATGTTCCCGGGCCAGTAGCAAGTGGGGGTGTCTACTTTATGGTCGCTTGACATCTGATTTAATATTGACTTATCCTGCCATAAAATTTTTAAGTTAAGTATAAGGGTTTAAGACCAACTTTTACTTTAGGGCAAGATTGAGATTGCACGTGGTCTGATGGACTATTCCTAAAGATCTGAAGTGGCCATAGATTCAAATCACGGTTCGGAGACTATTTTCTGGCTGGTTCAGTCTCGGAAATCGACTTGTGAATATCCGGTTATGCAAGGCCCATCCCGATAGGACCGTAGGGTTAAAATTAAGAAAAATCCGATTTCCGCAACCATGTTTTAATATTCCAATAAAAATAAGTATACCATATAAGCATTTTATTATAATTATTTTGTCTGTACTATTGTAATTTTTATTATTAATATTATCCAGAATCATACTTTAACTTGACCCAAAGTTCTTTTGAGATGAAAAAAAGAGAGGTTTTTTTTTTCAATTTACAAGCGATCAACTTTAAAATTAGATTTTTTTCTTTTTAGTGGACAGTATAATATTCATGAGTTTATAACCCAAAGAGTTGTTGGAAATAACTTTTGTTTCAACGGGAATGTAAATCTCTTCAATTATCATATTGATTACAATTTTATATCCTTTTTTTTTTTTGGAACGAAGTTCTTTTACGCGGCTTGTGAACTGGCAGAAATCGTCACGTAATGAAATCGCGTTATGTCCCCTCCATAAGAGCTTTTTCTCAAGGATTCCGTGGCTGAATGGTTATCGCATCGGACGTGAGCTATCTATCGCTCAGCGGTCTATCGCTGAGCGAAAGGTCCCCGATTCAAATCCCCGCTCAAGCGCTGTGGGCAAATTCTAATTTAATTTCTTTGTTGTGTTAAATCTTTTTATTTTATGTTTTGTGGGAAAATATTGACTTTTTCATCTTCTGATTACGATAACTGGCCAAAATATGATCGTAGAATTTTGATCTTTTTACAATGAGACTACAGACATTTCTCTTTCAAACTAGACCTCATTTGTTTAAAAATATTTTAAAACAGACTAATATTTTTATCAAAAAAGGAAACACAGATTTTCAAGAAATATTGACTTTTTCATTTTCAGATTACGATAACTCGCCAAAAAATGATCGTAGAATTTTGATCTTTTTACAGTCTAAGACTACAGATATTTCTCTTTCAAACTAGACATCATTTGTTTAAAAATATTTTAAAACAGACTGATATTTTCATCAAAAAATGAAGCACAGTTGTTCAGCATTGCTTCACCTATCTGCCAAAAGATGGCAGCACATGTAAAATTGTTTTGTTTGTTTGTTTAAAAATTATATGTTTTTTTTAGAATTAATAGCTTACAGATTAATATTTAAATTGGTAAATTACTGTCTAGATTTTTAAGAATTTTTGCAATAATTTGTTTATACATTTATAGCTTTAAAAAACTAATAGTTTTTGGGCACATTTTTTTTACACCATTTTTGGTAAGTAAATTCTGCTTATTATAGAAAAATAAATTCCCATGGCATCACAGTTATATTATTATAAATTTCATTAACAAAATAAATCTGTTTTAACTAATAGAAAAATTTTGTGTATTGTTCTTTTCTCTATTCTTTATGTCAGTTATCTATTTTTCTCTATTCTTAAATATTGTTCTTTTTATCTTATTTTTCTCTATTAAATATTCTTAATAATCGTACAGCAGTTTTTAAAGAAATATCGTCCCCTATGTGGATATAATATCGATGCTCCTCGAGTTTTTATCTTACAAAGAAAATAGTTACATCATCTGGAGGCTGAAAGCTTTCTTATTCATAAAAACCTCATTTCAAGTCTATCTCAATTTTTCGATTTTTAATTGAATTTTAAAGCTGATAATTCAACAGTGTTGAAACGCCCTTCGCATTAAGGGTGACAGCAGTAAATGGATGGAAGCTGTTACATTGCCCAAGAATCAACCCTATGGATCTCGCTATTAGCCATAACAGAAGAGCGAGCCTAGGGGCGAAGCCCCTAGTTTAAATAAAAGAAAGCAGAGAAGCTATAAAGTATACAAATAATATTAACTTTGCATATGTTAATTGATAAAAATTAAAATTAACACATCATTTTTGACGGACTAACCCCTAGTGCATCTTATTATAGTTACCATAAACCAATAATTACCATGATACAATATAATGATAAAATTTAAAAGAATTTTTTCTTATTTGGAATTTTTTATATATAATTTATTTTGGAAATTTTATATATAATTTACACTGCTGGCCACTGTAAATGCAACACCCTGAAGGAAACATGCAAATAACATGAAATTTACAACATGCATTAGCGGAGGTGAGATATGCAAATGATTAGAATTTCAGCGCAGACGCACATCACGCGCGCCTGTGGCGCCACTTCAAAGCGCTATTTAAGGCTTGGAGATTTCGACGATTTCAAGTTCGGCAATTGTGTAGTTCTTGTGGTTTAAAAAAAACGATCAATTATGCCTCGTCGAAAACAGCGATCATCTTTTGATCAAGTATCCGAGTTCGACAGAGGAAGGATAGTGGCCTACCGAGATTGTGGATTATCTTTCAGGGAAATCGGTAGTCGTGTTGGACGAAACCAAACAACTGTAATGCGGATATGTGATCGTTGGATGCAGGAGGGTACGACGGACCGGCGTGTTCGATCACATCCACCTCAGCGCACCACTTCACGTGATGACAGGCAAATTGTGCGCATGGCAGTGACGGATCAGTCACATCACGAACCATAGTACAACACATGCAGTCTGTAACGCATCATCCAGTGTCTGCACGTACCATTCGACGCCGTTTACAGCAGAGTGGTCTGTCCGCAAGACGTCCATTGCTTTGTCTACCCTTGACGCAGAACCACAGACGTCTCCGCCGCCAATGGTGCGATGACAGAAGGATGTGGACAGCAGAATGGAATGAAATTGTCTTTACTGACGAGTCACGCTTCTGTCTGCAACACCACGATGGTCGCATTCGAGTTTGGAGACACCGTGAAGAGAGGATGCTGAACAGCTGCGTTATGCACCGCCACACTGGTCCTGCACCGGGTATTACGGTATGGGGCGGTATTGGATATCACTCTCGCACACCTCTAGTACGCATTGCCGGTACTTTAAACAGCCAGCGCTACATCTCCGATGTGTTGGAGCCAGTTGTCCTTCCTTACCTTCAGGGCTTTCCCACAGCCATATTTCAACAGGATAATGCGCGACCACACGTGGCACGCATTGTCCAACGGTTCTTCGTCAATCGCCAGATTGAATTGCTTCCCCGACCGCCTCGCTCTCCGGATCTTTCGCCGATAGAAAACATGTGGTCCATGGTTGCTCTACGATTGACCCAGATTCCATCCCCAGCTGCCACAGCAGATCAACTTTGGCAACGTGTGGAAGCAGCTTGGTCTGCTGTACCCCAAGAACTCATCCAAAGTCTGTTTGAATCAATGCCTAGGCGTGTGGCAGCGGTGATCTCCAACAATGGCGGCTACTCTGGCTACTGATTTTGGCAGGAACCACACTTCTCAGAAGTCTATAAATTTAATCATTTGATACTTGGTTAACATGTTATCTACAAAATAAATTTTGTTGTGATATCTCTTGTCTTTCTTGCTGTTGCAATTTGGGTAGCCAGCAGTGTACTTCGACTGTTCAAAATCGGTATCGCAAAAAGTTCATTATTCATCAAGAAAAAAAAATGCCTTATTCAACCATTATTTTCCCGCATTCAAAACATTCCTACTACCACAGAAGTCTTTGTAGTTTAGGAGGAATGACTGAACTTTTTTTTTAAATCCAATGCGGAGGCACTTGTAATTAAACATTCGCCCTTACTACGCCGCAGTTTTACTGTCCAATTTATTGTGGGGGCACCATATAGGCGGACAGCACTACCCCCTATGAAGGGACGACACGAACGGAGGCATTTTGTGACAGAACTTAAAAATGAAAATTATGTGAAATATAATTTAAAATGCCATTATTCGTAAACCCATGGCTCGATTTAAACAGGGCTTGTTTTATTGTGTTTCCACTCATTAAATTTATCCATTACTTTTACAAATATGGTGCTATTACTTACGCACTGAATACAATCTAAAATTTGAAAACAATATACAAAAACAGTCATTCTAATTTGAAAGTCAGTAATTTCCACTCGCGAAATACTTATAACAAAAGAATTAATCTTGATTAAAATCAAAAATAAAATAATCGAGTTTAAAAATTGCTCAGTGGTGCAACCTACGAAAAAGGGATTTCAGTTCAACCCTGAAAGGGTAAAAATCTCTAGCAGAGGCAAATTTCAGAAAAATGTTACCCAGTCTCACATTTCTAGACCCTATAAAACGTGCGACTCCACATAAATAATGCTTCAGATTCCACTTCCGAATCTGGTTGGTTAATTCCTGTTAATGGTATTAATGTAAAGGAACTTTTTAGCTATTTTTGGTTTTATGGAGATTGTCTAGCCTTGCTAGACAATCTGGGATTAGTAAAAAAAAATGTAAAGGAAACCAAAAATTCAAAAGTAAAAATTATTATGACCACCTAAAGTTTATGACATTCGTTTCATTAGCCATCCTGCAGATATTCGTGATGAAATATTGCTTGATGAAATACAAAGAATTGATGAAATACAAAGAAAAATAATGGCTAGCAGTTAAACAAAACGAACTGAACACAATGAAATTTAGGGGGGAAATAATCTGGTGCATTTCGAAATGTGGTTAGTCGAGGTAATATAGTCATTAAGACGAATAAAATTGAAAAATATAAAAAATGACTTATGTTAAATAAAACTTACCATAAAATGTCGTCATCAAGGAGATACTGCTGTTCTAGCCAAGTGAGGATGAAAGGGCATTGATATGTACTCAATGCGTTCAGGTAACTCTTCAGGTCTTCTGAAACATTGCGCTCAAGAGCTAATTGGAACGGAGAGAAAGTATTAAACCACTTATTGCGTCTACAGATATCTGTGAGAAAAGTCCTTAAGTTATAACCTGCAGCATGATAATGAGCAAAATACATCTCTAAGTATGGATTTGACGATCTGGAGAAAAGGCAGCGGCGGAAATCAAAGTTGGCGCAACGTGACTTAAAGTAATTCACAATGACTCTTGAGTTTCTCCAATCACAGAGAAGTTTATGTATTTGTTTTTTGATAAATTTCTCATTCATTGCTTTGCGGTCAAGAGAGGCTTTCATATTTCTCAAATATAAGTCCGAAAAGTCAAATCTAATTGTCTGGGACCATAGGTAACGGACGCGATCTGCGTGCACCCTATAGTGTGCACGGTCTGCGAACTCCATTGCAACGTGCTTTGTTAAATATCTAGACATGAACTTTTGTTGGCGACATTCCAGTAAATAACGACCCATTAGATCTTGGCTGGAAGTTAAAACTAAAATTTCGGAGTATTGCTGAAAATTTTGAATGTTGGCTAAGCCATCAAAAGAAAATTGTTTTAGGTCCAGGTATGAAATACTCCGAAAATTTATCGGCGTTACGTACAGTTTCTCCTTCCGTATAGTACATGGCTGATTTGCAGTCCATTTTACATTCAATTCGTCTGACAGCAGGAAACTTGTATGCAGACTTCCAGAGATAGCATGACCTAAAAGTAAATAAGCAGTTAAGGAAAATAGATTCATTCTCAAGTGAATGCTTACAAGTTTCTTCAGCAATACATACATATAAGTCACATAGTTCACATTTCTTATATCAATGGATTTCTTACGAACAAAATTTCCTTATTCTCGCAAGAAAGCAGTTAAAGTGAATTATAGACAAATCATTCCATGTAATATTTTCAGGTAGTAGAACGAAATTGGACAATAAATTATTTTAAAATCACTTTAATTTAACAGAGAAAAAAGAAAAGAACAGAAGGTTTCATGAAATTCATGTATTTTGGAATTTTCCTATAGATAAATAAGTTTTTTTATTTGATGATAGTGTTATAATCATATTGCCTGCGAGAGATGTGGGCAGATTCTATTATCTATTGTAGAGGATTATCTTATATTCTTTTTTCTCCACCAGGATCTATCTGTGGGTACAAGTTCTTGTGAGAATTGCAGTAGTTTGGGAAATTTAGTTAAGTAGTGTGAGACGACTGCGCCTTCCGTAGAACGCTCCAAATTTTAGATACTTTGCTTTTGACAAATATTCCTTTTCTTTTCGCAAAATTTGTTTATTTTTAACATACTTGGCAGCAAATTTACTACCTCTCGACGAGTAAAAAAAAATATTGTAATCTAAGAGAATTACAAGAATCCCATTAAAAGTTAAGTGACTATTCCAGGTTTTCGAGGGAAGATTGAGTATTTCGCCTGATTTTTACTAACCACTACGGTCAAGGCCCTCTCCTCATTTGTACAATTAACTTCTTGTTTCCTTACAATTCCTGATTTCAAATGTTTTTCGAAAGCGTACAAACAGCGTAATTCGAACAAATATTTTGAAAAGAATGTTTGGAAGATAATTAAAATAATCTTATTTTAATATTCTTTGAATAGAATTAATTTTTTTTTAATTAATTCGTCTCTCGTTATATATTTTACTTCAAGAATATGGTTAACATGGCATCTCCGACTCCCTAAAATTGCAAATAGTGTTACCTCAAGAATTGCAATAAATCCAAATTCAAAAATAAAATTAGAAATTATAAACGCAGTACTTTCGTAAAATAAATTTTCATTTACATTAGAAAATGAAATTGCATTTAATAAATAATTTTCCTTAAATTACAAATTTGAATAAAACTTCTATTAATTGTTAAAGAATTAGACTACCCGCTTGGATGTTAAACAAAAGTTCTAGCATCTTTTCTTTTTGCAACTCTAAAACTTAAACAGCTGATTACATTATTCCAAGCAATTCACATTTTTTGTTTCCAATATGGGATGCATTTAACACTTGGATACAACGCGATATCCCGTAACAAGTGGGCTGTTGCTTAATAATACCTGAATATTGCTTAATTAGAGAGTACCGCTTATTGTAATTATTCTTTCCTCAAACTAACAGTTGAATCTTTGAATACAACACGAATTTGAGTTCCCGTGTGTTATGTAGGCAAATATCAGTAACATAAATTTATGGAAAATGCTGAAGATATTCCTTCTTAATGGAAAATGTTTATATTAGCTTTGCAAAATGAATTACATTATAACAACTAATATACCAATGTGTTAATATTTCATTCATTTAAATGTATATGTTTTTATTATTAAAGATGGTTTTCAAAATTTATTAGGTTATTAATATCTATAGTAGGAACGTAATAAAAGAATATTTTCGTTTTTTATGAGTTCTCTATTTCTTTACTCGTGGATAAAATCTCTGCTATTCAAAGAAAAGTGCATGAATTTTAATAAAGTATGAACATCAAAACTCCTTTTTTTGTTTATCAGCTTACATAAATCTGTTTTAAAAAATTATTAATTTTTTTTAAAACTCTTAAATTTTCTAACCATTCGTGGAAAAAATTTTGTACATAAAAACATATGTTAAATATGGCCCTTTTAAAGACCTAGGCCTAATTTAACCTCTGAAGCAGTAATGGAAATAAAGGCATTTGAATAGTCCAGCAGATTATCTCCCTTTAGATAATCTGGTTTGATGATCCTTCTGGTAGATGATCTCCGTTTTGTAGTATTCTCTAATCTTATATCAATCAAGGAAAACGATTGGATTTCTATTTGCATGAGAGTTGGCCTTATTTCATCACGCACGTATTAAATAATCAACGTAAAAGTTAAAAATCCGCTGTCTTATCACTTTTCTTCAGTAAACACAGAGAAATAAAGGTTATCTCAAATTTTCCTGTCGACCTATTTTTGAATTTTGTCCTAATTCTGAGTGAAAAACATCATACATCGTAAAATAAAGAACACTGAAAGCTTAAAGTCAGCATATTTCTACATTTTCATAGATTTCTATATATGTCTATAAGCAAAATTACGAAGTAAAAATTATAGCAAAAATATTTTTGTAAACTGAAATAATTAAAAAATTACTTACCAATTGTTTCCTCTAGAAATTTGACGTAGTCCATTTTCGATATATTTTCTTATCGATCTGAAAGAAGGGGAAAATTATTTTGAGTAACTGGTTTTAACTATTTAGAAGGGGAAAATATTTCAGTTATTGGTTTAAATTTCTCATTACGTACTGGTGTAAATCCCTGAGTGGGAAAATAATTGAGTTACTGGTATTAATTTCCCCCTAGGTTCCAGACGAAACAATTTATACAAAAGGAAAAAAAATTTAATTGAAGGAGGTTAGTCGATAGGTTCCTGGAGTGATACAATTCTCTTTTAATACTCGGGGACTAACCAAGATGGGAACTACACTCTGGTGATATCCTTTACTCCCGGCATTTCTTAAATAACCAATTGTTTAGAGGTCTGCAAATCGTCCTTTCGAATAAGAAATTTTCACCAACTTCGCTCCCTTTCCACTGAATGGTCACTTAGAGAATTACCGATGACTAATGGTAACACCTTTCCCACGGTCCTCATGAGATATGATTCACGACTTTACCTAATAGCATATCGAGTTATTTACTGTTAACAAAGTGCAGATGTGAGAAATGATCTATTCTCTTTTATATACAATGACAAGATTTGGTGTAAAAAGTTTTACGAAGTTTCTATTTTACTCCCAATAAAAATTTGCTGGGCATTATTACAAGAAAAATAAATTTTCTGAAAAACGAAGAGGTTTTAAAAATTGGTCAATAAATATAAAACTATGAAAAGAAATAAGAAAAAGAGTATCTAAAAATGCAATTTTCCTGTCTTTTCTGGCAAGTACTGAGAAAATCAATCAATATTTACATTTTTAATCAGTAATCCCAATAAAGTGGAGTACAGCCAAATACACTGCTGGCCACCCAAATTGCAACAGCAAGAAAGACAAGAGATATCACAACAAAATTTATTTTGTAGATAACATGTTGACCAAGTATCAAATGATTAAATTTATAGACTTCTGTGAAGTGTGGTTCCTGCCAAAATCAGTAGCCAGAGTAGCCGCCATTGTTGGAGATCACCGCTGCCACACGCCTCGGCATTGATTCAAAGAGACTTTGGATGAGTTCTTGGGGTACAGCAGAACAAGCAGCTTCCACACGTTGCCAAAGTTGATCTGCTGTGGCAGCTGGGGATGGAATCTGGGTCAATCGTAGAGCAATCATGGACCACATGTTTTCTATCGGCGAAAGATCCGGAGAGCGAAGCGGCCAGGGAAGCAATTCAATCTGGCGATTGACGAAGAACCGTTGGACAATGCGTGCCACGTGTGGTCGCGCAGTATCCTGTTGAAATATGGCTGTGGGCAAGCCCTGAAGGTAAGGAAGGACAACTGGCTCCAACACCTCGGAGATGTAGCGCTGGCTGTTTAAAGTACCGGCAATGCGTACTAGAGGTGTGCGAGAGTGATATCCAATACCGCCCCATACCGTAATACCCGGTGCAGGACCAGTGTGGCGGTGCATAACGCAGCTGTTCAGCATCCTCTCTTCACGGTGTCTCCAGACTCGAATGCGACCATCGTGGTGTTGCAGACAGAAGCGTGACTCGTCAGTAAAGACAATTTCATTCCATTCTGCCGTCCACATCCTTCTGTCATCGCACCATTGGCGGCGGAGACGTCTGTGGTTCTGCGTCAAGGATTGACAAAGCAATGGACGTCTTGCGGACAGACCACTCTGCTGTAAACGGCGTCGAATGGTACGCGCAGACACTGGATGATGCGTTACAGATTGCATGTGCTGTGCAATGGTTCGTGATATGACTGAGCGATCCGTCACTGCCATGCGCACAATTTGCCTGTCATCACGTGAAGTGGTGCGCTGAGGTGGATGCGATCGAACACGCCGGTCCGTCGTACCCTCCTGCATCCAACGATCACATATCCGCATTACAGTTGTTTGGTTTCGTCCAACACGACTACCGATTTCCTTGAAAGATAATCCACAATCTCGGTAGGCCACTATCCTTTCTTTGTCGAACTCGGATACTTGATCAAAAGATGATCGCTGTTTTCGACGAGGCATAATTGATCGTTTTTTTTAAAAAACCACAAGAAAAACACAATTGCCGAACTTGAAATCGTCGAAATCTCCAAGCCTTAAATAACGCTTTGAAGTGGCGCCACAGGCGCGCGTGATGTGCGTCTGCGCTGAAATTCTAATCATTTGCATATCTCACCTCCGCTAATGCATGTTGTAAATTTCATGTTATTTGCATGTGTCCTTCAGGGTGTTGCATTTACAGTGGCCAGCAGTGTACATTGATGGGAAAATGATAAGTTCTTAATAACCCCAATAAAAATATTCACAATGCCACAATATACTGCCAATATGAATTAATTGAAAAAGCTCTCGAAAATTAATCTTTTCCGCTACAGAGCCTACTTTTGGGATAGATGAGCGACTTTTTTCAACAAAGACAGGACGCAAGTTTATACAGTACATGCGTAATAAACCCGGCTAAATTGGAATAAAATTCTGGCTGGCTTTTGATATTAAGTTCAAATGCCTAATAAATGGAATACCTTAATTAGGCAAAGAAGCTAACAGGATATAAGAATAAATCATTGGAGAAAATGCTGTTATCCTTCTATTAAAGCCATAGAAAAACTCTAGAAGAAATGTACTAACAGAAAGCTTTTTTATATCGATGAAACTTGGCAAGAATCTTTGAGATGACGGTCTGAGTTTAGTTGGGACTATAAATAGAGCTAAAAAGGAAGACCCATATCTTTGAAGAAGACACGTTTTCTACTGTGTTCAAGTACAAAGGAAACACGATGGTGTACTTCTTACATCATGCCGATGCAAAAGGAGCAAAAATGTTCTTTTTCTAAACACCCTGCAGAATTCAAAACAAAATATCCCAGAATAAGAAACAACACATTAGAAGTGATAGAATTTTATAACTCGATTAACTATAGGGTCGATGTCGTACATCAAATAGTCCGAACGCATTAGGTAATATCACGCTAACGCCACTGGCCAGTACAAGTGTTTTTTAATATTCTTGATTTAGCAGCGATAACTGCCTCTGTACTTTTTAAGGAAGGAATGGAAAATTAGTAATAGGAATTAGTCGACGACACTTTATTATTTTCTTGCTAAAGAGGGAAGAAAAAATTCTATTTTGAAGATTCCCGAAGCGTCTGTAGTACGCACACCAATAGTGACTACTGACTATCAACCATATCTCAAACGTAAAAAATACCAATTCAAATTATGTATAGGAAACAAAGCTTCTGTGAACTGTATAAAATGTAACTTCGCTGTATATGGATATTGTACTAGAGAAAAGGAACGCTTTAACTTCAGCGTAAATTGCTATAAGATGGAATAAATTAACTTTCTCTGGTGTAATTGTTCTATTTTTACGCATCTTCAATTTTAAAAAATACATTTAATTAACTAAATTAGCTTCTATGATGTTATACTTCATTTTTACACGACTGTATTTAAAAAAGAACTTTTCTAAATGTATATACAAAAAAAAACTTATCAATAAACTTTATGTACATTTAAGAAATTAATTTCAAAATTCATGTCTTGCATGCTGCATTCTTAAATAATCTATTTTAATGTGATGTACATGTAAAAAAAAGAAGATTGCTTTGTTATATTTATACAAGTTATTTGAAATATTAAGGTTATAAAGGCTTTTCTTGAGGGATCAAATTGACTTCATTCCGTAGTTCTTGGTATATCCGAAATGCCGTTGTTCTAATGTTAAAACACATGTTTAAATATTTTTCCCATACAAATAGATTTTTTAACTTCTTTATTGTAATGCTTATAATAAACAAAAATTGAACTCATTTTTACTGTTTTTTGTGAATTTTGTTTCCTCCTGACGAACGATTTTTCGTAAATATTAACTATAAAATATCAAGAAAATTCAGTAAGAAATGTTTTCTCTCTTTATGTATGCTAAAACTATTTCGTCCATATATGTTTTTCGGGAAAATTCTATTATAACCTTTGTATTAAAATTTTGGAGTTGAATTGCAAGTGATCTGCAACACGCAATATTGAAGCCTAAAATAGTTTTTTAAATGTTTTTAATTTCATTAAATTGATTACATGATTTTTATCATGTAAAAAAAACACTGACCCAAATTATGTGCATTGTGTTTTATAAATTTAGAAAAATTTGAATGTTTATTTGCAACACCTGAATCTTTTAAGAGCACAAAAAGTTACACAGTGCTTTTGTTAATTGTTATCATATTAGAAATTAAATGCAAATCCAACTTGTGAGTCTTTATGGTTCAATAAAATTAATAACTCTTGAAGGCATTCGGTCAGATTTTTTATACCATAACCACATCAGGGACTTAGGATGCCCACGAAGCAAACCTCCCCATTCCCTCGAAATTTTGGAATTTCATGAACTATCACAACTACATTAACCAAAAAAAGGGATCTGTGAGTCCCACATTTTTGTCCTATAATTGTTTATCTGGCTTCTTAAAAAAATCGAATAAATGGTAAATTAACTTCAAAATGCCATTAAATTCTATATTGTCTTTACATATATGGCAGAAATTGAAAAGAATTAACTTAGAATTTGAAACATTGCAACATTTAACAAAGCAAGCAATTTCTTTAATGTTAACCTTATTAGTCTGCAATTAGTAGTTATACCCAATGTTTATCCAGTATTTTCATTCATTAAAAAAAGAACTAAGTTTTTATCGTGACATATTATATTTTCAGTCTCAAAGCAAAATTTATGAACAAAAGGGTAGACCTTTGTGAGAGATAACTGCACGGTGGACCAACAACACCTGCCTTCTGTCCGAAGTCATATCCATTCTGTCCGAAGTTTTCTTTGAAACGGTATCGTTATCGGTAGAGGCCACTTCGGGTCAATAACATTTCCATGCAGACTGATTAGTGTTGAAAACCTATCCAGAGGAATTTCAAAAACGAATGAAGGACTTGTTACACCCGCTAGCCAAATAGATTTATTTTCCAGATGTTGGTGTCTGAGATAGAAATTGTGGGAAGGGAATTCTGGATAGGAATTGAGGATAGGAATGAGATAGGGATTGTGGATAGGAATTGATTCTTTTGTGGGGGGAAAGTATATGCATGGGAGTTGTCCTATTTCCTATTAAGAAGTGAGCGCTTTTATGATCTTTTGCATCCCATATAAAACAAAAATTAAGCACTTGCGATTACATATACATACATGTGTGCGCATTTGCGTATATTATTTTTAGTATATTTTTTTTAAAAAAGCAATGAATAACTTTAAGTAACAAACAGATGAAAGTTATACAAATGACGAGATAGCAAATGACAAATCTTGTGTGTTTTAAATGCAGGAATCAGGTAATATAGATATTGACTACACAATGAAAAACATAAGAGCGTTATTAAAACGAAATTTATGGACATCTATTTTCAGATAAACTCGTGTTAATGGGTAAGGGCAAAAGAAATATTATGTTTAAATATTAATTAAATTAAATTTATTAAATATTAAATTTAAGTCATTAATTTTTTGAAAACAGGTGAAAAGAGCAAGTCAGGCTATGCCATATATGAAGCATTTCATTAGAAAAGTACTATACTTTTTTTTTAAATAAGTAATACTAGTTTCAAAATTATAATTTATATCTTTTGAAACCCAATATCAATAGATAAAAATAAGCAAAAAAATTCAAATTAATATTTATAATACTCTATCTTCTTCTAATGTATGAACTTAAAAAACATGAATCTAGAAACTAATAATTTGCAATTAATCCTTCTAAATCAAAACATCACTTATCATCTAATTCAAAACATCATTAATTAGGAAATTTAAAAACCAAAGCAAGTCATAAAATTTATGAAGAGATTACACGAATCTTGAATTATATTTCTATTAAGAAAAAAGTATTTTGAGTATTTTGTGAAAAAAAATGTGTTTTTCGACGTTTTCAAAATGGTAATTTTCCTATTTAGAACAGTTTATCTATGAATATCCTGCGACTATCCGCTTCTGACGACCTCTAATATTGACATTTATGAGAGAAATTGCGTGAATTTGCTAGTCCCACAGACTATTTCAATTATTAGCATCAGTGTTAAATATATAGAACATTATACCTAAGAACAATGTTTTTCAATGCTACTTATATATAACACACATCTAAGGCGAGAAATATATTTATGCATTAAACAATACATTTAAGTTTTTCATATATAATTAAAATTTTTCATACGCGCAGATTCTAAATTCCTTTAGCCCTTAAATTTAGTTTAGATTAGGAGTTTTATCAAAATAAACTTCTTTTTTAATTTTTTTTACATTTGAAAAACATTTTAAGCTACCATTTAATATTTTTGTCAATAAATCTATATACATTCCATATGATGTACAAAATGAATGTTCAAGTGATCTGCCACACTCTATATTAAGTCTAAAATTATTTTCTAAAATGTCTTTAACTTCATTAAATAGATGACGTGATTTTATTACGTAAAAAAAAAACACTGACCGAAATTATGTGCATTGTGCTTTATAACTTGAGAAAAATATGAATATTTTTTGCAACACGTGAATCTTTTAAGAACATAAAATGATACACACTGCTTTTCTGAATTTTTATCATATTAGAAATGAAATGTAAAGGCAACGTGATTCCCTATGGTTTCTTTGTGATTCTTTATGGTTCAATAGAATTAATAACTCTTGAAGGCATTCGGTCAGATTTTTTTGTACTGTAACCACATCAGGGACCTAGGAAACCCTTGGAGCAAACCTCCCCTCTTCCTCAAAATTTGAGAATTTCATGAACTATCACAACTACATAAACAAAATAAAGAGATCTGTGAGTCCCACATTTTTGACCAACAATTGCTTATCTGGCTACATAGCTGATTCAAATAAATGGAAATTTGTCTTTAAAATGCCATTTAGTTCTATATTTTCTTTACATGACGGAAATTGAAAAAAAAATTACTTAGAATTTAAAACATTGCAACAGTTAAACAAAGCACGAAATTTCTGTAAGGTTAACTTTATTTGTCTGCAATTAGTTATTATACCTAATGGTTATCCTGTATTTTCATTCATTAAAAAAATGAACTAAGTTTTTATTGTGACATACTATATTTTCAGTCTCAAAACGCAAAAGAAAATTTTTATATTTAAAACATTCATTACATAAATCTTTTCTTTCATAACGTAAATATATAATTAGAATATATCGGGAAAGATGGAAATAATGAAACTCTCAAAAGATATTAATGCTGAAGTTAAAAACATTACATTTTTCTTTATCGTTACTACAAAGTTTTCAAGCTGAATATGGTTCAATATCTTCTTCTGTAGTAAAATCGCAGAAACGCCTAATAGATCACACATTAGAAACATTCCTTTGCGTATTTTTAAAAAATAAGAACAACTGCTATTAACGTAAATCTTGTGTTTTAGTATTACTCAGGAGGAATTTGGCTAGGTTAGGAGATAACATCATTTATTTTGCCCTCATTGGTATTCTTAATAAACCATGTGTTTCCAGATCCTTATTGATATCGAGAGCTTAACGTTAATGAGGAGTAATGGTATATAAGTAAAGAATAATATTATTGCTTTTGGCGTCATCACCCTTCTATTCAGACCATGTGGTTGCGAAGGAGTTTTGATAAAAGGAGCAGTACATTAGAGATGGTAAATTGTACGTTGATTAATATTTATGTAGATTTAAATAGAAAAATTTTAAAAATTACCTTATATCTCCCAGAAGAAACACAAATGGTGTCCCCAAAATTAATTTATATTCTACTGCAAAATATTCTTCTATAGGTAAGAATTTGCTCACCTTCTACTTTTATTTTCGTAGTAGACCAGAAATCCAACCAAATGCGGTCTGACACCGAGAGGCTTTTCCGGGAGTCGATGGTTAGCAAGACAAACGGTAATCATGTAAATCCTTCGATCAAAAACTTTTTGAAATGTGGGATCTTTTCGAATAGGGTGGGCAAAATTCTGCTCGAATTATAGAACATCACTTTTCAACGAATTGCGCGCGAGCAAAGTGATGTCACACAAAGATCGGCCTATGGCTGCTCGTCTGGCTACATATTGCACACGTGAGAAGTTACGGTTCCCGGAAATATTAAGTAAAACTTGAAACAGCTGACTGTCAATTGTAGGCAGGTCAGATCCGTTGTCTTGAAAACAACAAATCTCAAAAGAAGGAGTTTCTCTGTTGGCACAATGGCATCACAAACATGTTTACTCCGTGGAGACTTTTTTTCTAGTGACCAGTACGGCTTTACACCTCAGAAGAGTACTGAGGATGCTTTGTTACGTTTAAGTGAGATTGTTCAGAGAGGTAAAAAGAAAAATTTGCACACAATCTTGGTTTTTCTGGATATAAAAGGCGCTTTCGACAATGCTTGGTGGCCTTGCATTCTCAACCTTCTTAAAAAAGCGGAACTACCACTGAATATTTTTTCACTGGCTGCTGACTTTTTAAAGGACAGAGTAGCCAAATTGAGACTGGGCTCAGCTTCCACTATCCATCGGCTTGAGAGGGGTTGCCCTCAAGGGTCAGTTTCTGGACCTGCCTTTTGGAATTTGATTATTAACGATCTCCTCATAAAACTTAATAAACTTGCCTGTTGTGATACTATTGCTTTTGCGGATGACCTCCTATTTTGTTTCCAGGGTAGGGATCTTCCTGCGACTTTCCTTTGTGCTCAAGAGACCTTGAACCTTGCTACCAATTGGTCAAAAGATTTTAAATTGGAATTTAACTCTGCTAAAACCAAAGTCATATTTATTGAAAAACGCAATGTTCTTTATGACGCATTCCAGCTGTTTCTCGACGGAACTCCCTTGGCTGTGGTAGGGCAATTTAAATATCTTGGGGTTCTTCTTCACTGCAAGTTTTCTTGGAAAAAACACCTATCTTACATTTCAGAGAAGTGTGACAAATTGCAACGTGGTTTATGTCGCATTGCACGTAATACGTACGGCATCAGGTTTGATGTCCATTCTCTCAGTTATAAACAAGGCATTGAACCTTTTATTTTGTACAGCTCTAGAGCTTGGGGTATGGCGCTCAAGAAGAAGATTAATTGTAAATATCTCCGGCGCATTCAAAGACGTATTCTCTTGCGAGTCATATGTGGATATCGCACCTTAAGCTATGAATCTCTTTATGCAATTTCTGGTTTTCCTCCGATCGACACTGCCATTCTTCATAATATCGCCTTTAGAGAAAATTTCTCTACTTCTTCTACTTCTAGTTACGATTATGTTTTACCTCCATCTGATCTTCCTCATCCCACGGAGAGAAAGGCTATCAATGTTATTAATTATTGCAACAAAACTGCAGGTGATTTCCCTGTTACTTGCTATACTGATGGCAGTAAAATTGATGGCAAGGTTGGTTTAGCTTTTGTTGCCTTCAAGAATGGCATTGAATTCGAGCATTTTCAATTTAGAATTCGAGATGAATGCACTGTTTTTATAGCTGAACTTTTATGTTTAAACTTTGCCATTAAATGGATCATGAATCGAGATAGTGCTGACAAAGATTATCTCATTTGTACCGATTCACTTTCATCCTTGGAGACCTTAAATTATATTTCTTCTGCCAATAGCATTATCGTCGAAATTCAAAGGCAACTCAAAACCCTTGAAAGTAAAAACGTCTCTGTTTTCTTTGCTTTTGTTCGTGGGCATACAGGTATCTTTGGTAACGAGCGAGCCGACTTCCTTGCCAAGTTCGCTACAAGGCGTGAAATTGACATTAGTGTCAATATTCCAAAATCTTTTTTTAAAAGGTCATGTTTGAGAGTATGGTGGAGTCATGGAACCAAGAATACGTCAGCTCAAATAATGGTAGTTTAACCAAGAAATTTTTTCCGTCCATTAGAATGAGACTCTCTTGCCATCACTTCTTTGCTAACTACAAATTGACTCAGTTCCTCACAGGACATGGAAATTTTAAGAGCTATTTGAGTAGATTCAAATTGTGTTCGGCGACCCCCTGTGATTGCAGCGTTGGTGGCGAGGAAAATGCTGAACATGTTCTGTTTTTGTGTTCGAAGTACCGCAGGGAGAGAAATATTTTTAAATTGGCTCTTAAGGACTTAAATATTAACTGGCCTCCCAATATCTCTCTGCTCGTTTCTGGGAAGTGTGCTTTCGGCTTATTTTGTAAATTTATTGTAAATATTTGTAATTCTTCTTAGTTTCTTTTATTTGTTTTATTTTGTTTGTTTCTTATGTTTTCTTAGTGTTTTATACTTACCTCTGTAAGTCCCGTGTGATACTTTGTGGTACACGGGAATTTTATGTGTATTTTTTTTTAATAAATAAAAAAAAAATTTTAAAAAAATAAAATTAAAAAAAAAAAAATAAAAACATGTTTACTCAGTGCACCAGTTACTACCCCCTGTTCGTTGAAGAGACATTATTGAACGACAATGGAGAGATAAGATAGAAAGAATAGGGGTACAGGACCAATCCATTCAACCCTAGCACTAGCTCAATTGTTATATAAGGTTTTCTCTGTAACCAAGGGTAAATTTTTCATAGATATGCTTCAATTTCTTTTCTACACCGTTAATTTATTGCTAATTAAATTTAATTAGTCTCTTATAAATTCTACACATGAACTTTGTGAAATGTAAAATGTTTTCAAGGATTCAAACGATTTTACTGGGGAACATATGTAGTAAAGCCGATCAGACTTTTAAGTGAGAACACAATCTTATTCTCGTTCTGTCTTTATATATAAATAAATAAATATATATATATATATATATCAGACGTTGTCCTGTTCAAACGTTGTAAATCCAAAAAAAAATAAAATTATTTTAATAAACTGTAAATTGTTTGGACCGTTTTGATGAAAAAATATGTAAAAAAAAAAATTTTTTAAACCTTACACCACCACGCGTACAGTTTTCACAACTCGACCTATCTTAAAATTAGCAAGAATGTGGACGAAATTTCATTAATATGGCTATTGGTGTGACTAATCAATGAGCCGTTCAATACTTCATAAGTTGCATTGAATCAAATGAGAATTGACAATTTAAATTTGTAGGTTAAGTTAATTGTTATTCATTGCACGTGTATACAGCATTAAAATTCATGAAAATAAAAAAAAAATCTGAAACGGGATTGCAGCGCTGCCTATCGGATCCAATTATTGAATGCACGTGTATACATCATTAAAATTCATGAAAATAAAAAAATTCTTAAACGCGATTGCAGCGCTGCCTACCAGATCCAATTGTCTGCCTAAACTAACCAAAGATCAACAAAAACACTTAAAAAAATTAATTAATTACAAAAACATTTTCTATCGGATCAAATTGGGAATCTAAACCATTCTCAAATCAACTTAATCGCACACACAAAATTTCATTAAAATTAGTCCAGCCGTTTAGGAAGAGTTCAGTGACATACACACGGACGGTTTGGTCTTATAACCACTGGTCACTATAAGCGGTGGTTACTACTTCCTGGGAAATTTCGAAATCACCTCAAGGTATTCGTTATCCTGGTTAGCCAAACAGAATTGATTTCCAGGTGGTGTTCCAGATAGGATATTTTTATTTCTGGAGGGGCTAAGTGAAGCGGTGATAAGTTCTCACATTTCATTTGAAAAATAATTACTTTTATGCGCTTTTTAAGTCCATATAAAGCAAAAATTAAGCACCTATGTTTACATATGCAAAGATGTATGTATGGCATTTACATATATTACATTTAATATTTATGAAGAACGAAATGCTTAGCTTGAAGGATAAAACATATGAAAGTTTCACAATTCATGTATCTTGTGTTTTTTAAATGCATGAATCAGATAATTCAGATACTAAGCGTAGCGGCCTTGCATACTGCGCATCACAGCACATTAAGTGGCAATAAGCTGTTGATATATAATTTCGCACTGTTCTATACGTAAAGTGGTAATGCGGTGTTCTGACATACTGTAAATACTTTGTGATAGATACAAATATATATATATATATATATATATATATATATATATATATATATATATATATATATATATATAGTCGAATCCGGTTAGTTGGCCCCCGGTTAATCGGACCAGCCACGTATTCGGACCGAATCCTAAAGAACCGAAACAAATCCTATTGCATAAGCCTAATAGGGCATGTTCGTATAATTGAACCAACCGGTTAATAGGACCAAAATGATCGCGACCCAATGTGGTCCGATTAACCGGAACCGACTGTATATATATATATATATATATATATATATATATATATATATATATATATATATATATATATATATGTGTGTGTGTGTGTGTGTGTGTGTGTGTGCGGGGTGTAAGTAATAATATTGCTCCACCAGTTTTAACAATTCCATTAATTGTCAGCCGAATATTGTCCTATCTTAATGTAACTTAATTTCGTATCTTAATGTAACTTTTTTTTTGTGTGGCACCTAGCTGTCGCTCAGTACATTGCACCGTAGTTGATCCAGAGGATTCGGTATCCTTGCAGTTCTCCGACACCCGACGCGTGAGGAGCACGTGGGATCGTCCCGAAAGCTCCGTGTTTTTTCGATCGGTAGCGGAAAAATCGGTAATATCAATGATGTGACTTCATCTTTTTTATGGTCAAAATGGAACACGTGCCAACGGTATATTTTCGGGTTTCTGAGCGGAGGTCGTTCGGAGAAATAGAAATTTAGGAATATTTAATGACGTCTCTAGTGCGATTTTTTTCCAGTAAGGTACCGAAAAAAATGATAAACTTGTATGGCGGTTTTGCTGGAGTCATCGCTTTCACGAGTGACTTTAAACATGCGTCCCTGCTTTCGTTTTTTGGGATGCATATGGAAGGACTTCTATGCAATCTTCAATGGTATGACGTTGTTGAATAAGACGTTGCAGCCACGTGATCTGATTCCGCAGAGAGGCGCTGCTGAAGAGACAGTCTACACGTTTTCTAGGGTTGCCAGAATCGGTAACCCTGTCTCGGAAGAGAAGGAATATATTCAATTCGAACAACGTTTTTTCATTCTTAACCTGACATTCGAATCTATTTGTCAATCCATGTTTGTAATTCGATGTTAATATCCTGATCCTATTTCCGATGTTAATTATCCCTGCATAACAATCTTGTGATTCTAATTTTATATTAAATCAAAATTAGCAAAAGGTTATCTTCATTGTGTTGGCTTTACACCTTATTTAGGATGGCTGTCCGAGGGAATCTGAGAGAAGGGTAAGTGATTACCTTTCTATTCTTTTGAATTCGAAATCAATAAATTAAATTCTTAAAATAAATTCGGTTCTAATCTTAATTTAATTCTACTTTAATGAAAAAATATACTGGCGTAATTCGGCGAGAGTCGGTGAGTTGGCCCTCGGTTCATTTCTATGGACGGCAACATTCGTCCACATACCGCTCACCTAGTCGACGATTATCTTGAAAGTGAAGATATTCGCCGCATGGATTGGACAGCCAGACATCCAGACCTAAACCGGATTGAAAAGGACTGGAACTCTCTTGGGAGGGCAATTGAAGCTCGCTATCCCCATCCGAGAACCATCCAGGAGCTGAAAATTGCGATGTTACAGGAATGGGACCGGATGGCACAAAGACTCATCAAACTGCCCCGTTTTCAGTATGGTATCGCGCTACGAGAGCAGTATGACTGTGAGAGGGGAGCCATACCCTATATTAAAGTCATTTTATGTTCGATATTGCAGCGGATATTTTGGACAGTCCTGCAGTGATAAGCCTAACTGACGATCATGAGTGCGTACCATAACTGTGGCACGGAATAGATTTTTCGTTTACGTAAGTGTGTAACCATACCAAATTTCATCAAAATCTGTCCATTAGTTTTCAAGAAATTTGACTAAATGCAAAACTTTTTCAAAATCTTGAACACTATTGTATACATACATATATATTTAATGCAATGGAAATGCTAGTCCAGAACTAAAAGTTTAAACTTTAAAAGTAATGTCGAAATTTTAAGTTGTAATATCTTTATTTCAGTGCAAGTAGAATTATAGTAAGTCTGCCAGTGTTTTCATTTTGTTTCTAATCCCATCCTCTTGAGGAGAAATACGATAATGCCTTAATTAAACAGTAAGTTCAGACGTCAGTTTGTTTCGCTGTCGTTCTATCCTAAATAAACCTGTATCTTACCTTTAGGAAGTATGTGAGAAATTAAAGAAAAAAGAATTAATTTATTGATTCTTTCTATTGACAATCTGAAAATTCTCATAATTGGTTTCAGATTTTAGCGAAATGTGAACCAATTCAGTTCGTGCATTATTTTGGATTACATTTTGGGTTTCACAATTTTTGGTATTTCTTACACATTTTACATTTTTTTATACATGTCTTTACACTTTGATTTACATTTGGTTTCGGATTTTGATTCAAACATTTTTATTGATTATTGCAGGGCTTCACACAATTTAGAATTATTTGATATTTTTATAGCATTATTTGACATCTCTAACTTATTTGTGCTTGTACTTACATTAAATAATTTGGGTTTATTTGTATTTGTTGTTTTCTGATGTCGGACACACGAAATCCAGTCCTTAGATCTTGATTAATTATATTTATTATACATACAAAATAGTTAAAAGATAAAATGCACACAGCTCAAGATATGTGCGCACACAGCGATACATTCCCTACGCAGCTCTAAGTAAAAGCGGTGGCGGGACGGACAGCGCCACTAAACATAGCAGTATTCTTCCGCACAGAAAAATAGGGCCACTCGCTCAAACTCAACAGCATTATTTTCATGGATTACATTTGATTCTTCACTCATGGAATTAGCATTGGTTGGGGTATTATTTCTTCATTATGTAACATGCTTGTAAATTTTCCAGAATGTAATAACATAAATTTCAATGTTATATTACAGAAGGTAAAAAATCCTTTCAATACTTTAAATTATTGGAAATCAATACTCGTAAATAATATGCAATATATAATCAAAAATGTATAAATTTAATTCCTTTCAGTTTTTTTTTGTTTGTTTGTTTGTTTGTTTGTTTTTTTGTTTTTTTTTTAAAGCCAATTCTCCTTTCGGTTTAACACAAATTTCTTCTTTAAACTCAACGCGACCGAACATAATTATTGATTCATACACTAGGCTCATTTATAATTCTGTCACAATTCTGATATTCCTCCACGGCTCGATCGAAAAAGCACTGAGCTTTTGGGACGATACCACGTGCCCCTTACTCATCGGGTGCCGTAGATCCGAAAGGATATTAGAATTTGCAAGATTTTTAAAATTGTTGTATCGAGGCCTCATTGGCTCTGTTCTAATTTTTGACATTTAACAGTGCAAGACAATTAGAATAATAAAAGAAAAAGGAAATGTTTATAACAAAGCAAATAAATGTTGGCGTTGTGAATGTTTACTTAAAACCCAAGTTCTGTTTAAAATATTACTAACATGATATTACTTCCCCCTATACAACACATAAAAAAAATATCATTCATTTATCAACATAATCTCAAATCAAACCATTGGTCATGGATGTGTATCTCGGTTTTGTGAAATAATTTCACAGAGACAGATTTTCATTGGGCCCACAGGAAATGTATTTAATTTAACATAATATCAGCACAAATGTACATTACACAAAAGAAAGAAACACTTAGATTTTCAATGTGCAGATGGGCACAACCTACCACAATTTATAAACAATATAGCAATGACTATTTAATACAAAGTTTCTCGCACATGGATTATCATCAGGATTCCCTAGTTCATTTGCTATTGTTTTCTAAATAGCTTAATCTTAGAATCAAGGCCTCATGCTTTATAAAGTTTCAATCATCATTAAAAATTTCTCCTAACACAAAAATAAAGATAAGGAAAACAAGAGCATTGTAGATTAAAAGAAAATAAATAATTAGAAATCTTATCTCTTCCATCGCAGGGACCTCGTAAATCACATCTCAGGGCGAGGGAGTTTTGGCAGGTCGTTGACCGGGCGCGTCGTATTTGTATGGCTCTTGCTTACAGGAAGGACCGAGACCAGGCTCTCATCTGTCTTTGCGAGGTGTTTTGAAGAAGGGCGACTCTTGCTTCGGGATTTACGTGTAGGCTGCAGCACCTTTGACTCATCGATGAGGGTTTAACGTTGCTTTCTCTCTCCTTTTACCAGCCAAGACAGTCAATGCGAGGAGGCGGAAGGGTCAGCATCTCTGATGGGGAACTCCACAGGTGTCTCTAATTTTCCCTCTTCTCGTTAGCATCAGATCAAGATTCAGAGGGAGTAATTTCGTTGGCATCAGGTCAGGATTCGGAGGGAGTCATCTCCTTAGCATCAGGTCAGGATTCAGAGTCTGGACTCGTGCTTTTCAACGGATATCGTCTTCTAAAATTGGTCAAAAATTCCCCCAGGGCTCTTGTTTAACCCCTTAAAAATGGCTATAGTTCAAGACATTCTCCCTAGAGGGAGTTTCAGTCGCATCTGTCTTCACCCTCTGATTCCAGATCAGCTATTTGCTAGCGCCTCTTATCTCGACGATTCGACTTGCAATCACGGGGTTCCTCGTTGGCATTTATCGGGCGATGAACAAACAAAAGTTGGAACGAGGTCTAGGAACGAGGAAATTCCTAGAATACGTGCATCTTAGCGTCATGACGCGCAAAATAAATCATTAAATGACGCCATTTTGGATGTGGAGAGTCTATACTATTCTATTCTATGGAGAGTCTATATTATTCAGTCAAATATTATGAAATTCTCTTAATTTTACTGTAGAGAATCACTGAATTTTACTTCCATTAAAAAAATTCAACAGGTAATCAGATTCTTACCTATCAAAACAGTTATAAAAATTAAAAAACCTTGTTACACTACTTCCATAATCAAATTCTTTACATATCAAGACATTTATAAAAAAATAAAAAACATTGTTACACTAAAGCATATAAACACATGATATATAAGTACGTTTCAACCAACCTTGTTCCAAACACGTTGTGCTTATTTTTGACAACTATTGTAGAATTTGACTGCTGAATTCTACAAAAATTCCGAGGAGCATAAGGTGATACGGTCTCCACCACGTCAGCGAAAGAACTGGTCTCGCCGAATTAGTCATACCAATGATGACTTCCTAAAAGTCCTTCCGAAAGCTTTTTCTATGCCTAAGAACTATGCTCTGCCAAATGTATCCCAAAAACGAACAGGGGTGCACAGGTTTCAATTTACTCGTGAAAGTGATAACGTCTCTGTGACGGTGAAATTTGGTGGGTAATTAGTAATTTTATTTATATTTTAATATGTATCTTTTAATAAGTCAATGATTTTCTGAATATAATTAATTTGTACATTTCATTGCATTGTGATTCCCAAATGAAGGAAACAACTCTGGTTTTATATGACCAATTAATTTATTGATTAACATAAATTATATGATATAATACATTCCTACAAAACAGGTCATACTTCATCTACGCATACATTTAATTCATTCACTACAAAATCATTATTCGAATTAATTCATTATACGAATTATCATTTATTTTTCGCTAACTTCCATTATCTGATTACTTCACTACCGCGCTCTATATTATTAAGTTCATGAAGGCCACGCTATGAGAAGCAATGACGGTATAATATGAAGAGGAAATAAGGGGACGGTACCTTTACAGATGATAATTGAGTCGTCGTTGTGGACATCGGGCACGGAGCTATAACGGACTTCGTTTCATACACACATCACTGGTACTGGATGCATACATGGTAGAGTACAGGGCTCCTTTAGTCATTCTAGGCACTGGATACACACACGGTATATTACAGGGCTCCTTTAGTCATTCTAGGCACTGGATACACACACGGTAGAGTACAGGGCTCCTTTAGTCATTCTAGGCACTGGATACACACATGGTAGATTACAGGGCTCATTTAGTCATTCTAGGCACTGGATACACACATGGTAGATTACAGGGCTCCTTTAGTCATTCTAGGCGCACGGCATTGGGCAATGGGGCGCATTCGTCTTACAGTTCTGCTGGCATCGGTCACGGCTTATATCATCATCATCGGGCGCACTTCGTACCTTTTACTAGCTAGGTTGCTACTACTTCTGACTCTCTCTTCTAACTCTCTCTGTGTCCTGTCTGTCTTTTTGCTTCCTCAGATTATTTCATATTATTTTTCTCTAATTTATGCCGGCTCCGCCTCTTCTCCATTCCATTGGCCATATTATTATATGTCATCACAATTCGTCCCTGGCTGCCTTTTCTGCATCCCCTTTTCACCAATACGCAATGAGGGCGGGATTTATAAAATTCTCTTTTTTTTTCCCATGCACTTTTTCCCATGCTCCGACATCATGAAACACGTGTTCTGTTTTATAGCTCTCATAAATTTTCAGTCTTCCTTTCTTCTTTTCTTCTCTTCGTTACCATTCATTCTACAGCACTTTTATCTTCTAGTTTTATCTTTAGTAGCTTAGATTTATTGTTGGCCATTTGCTTCTTAGCCCTGCTTCTTTCTTACATTTCGCAATTATGTTACTTTGTCCCGTATTTTTCGATTTTGCTGCCCCTGGTCGTGACATTATTGTCATATCCCTATGACATTCACCCCCTCTCTCTCAAAAAAAGTTTGACGTCTCTCTTCCTCCTCTCATCATGTCTTACTTCAATCGTCGGCGTTCATTCATGGCATCGTTGTACCTGTCACCTTTTCCGTTCCCCTTCTTACACCTATCATTAGCTTCTCATCGTAACCTCTGCAGCACCTATCATCTACTTTTATATGATCTCTTATCACCTCAACAACATATTTTTTTTTATTTCCAATGGCACATTAAAAGACAATTGAACATCAAAATGACAACAATAAATCTATAAATGAAAGCGAGCAATCCAGTAGCGTTCCCAGATTGATGTCCGAGGAAGAGCAGGACATCTGTACAGGTGAGGCAAGTCCATTTCCTCTTGAAGATCACACAAGGTACAAAGAGGGTCAGGAACGACGTTGATACGACATAGATGTATACGCAGGCAGTCATGGCCAGATATCAGACGAAACATGGCGACAGATTTCATCCTAGGCCACTGAGGGACATTAAGAATCTGATTTAGCCATGGTTTATTAAAGTTGCGATTTTTGCTCAACAACATTTTCATTTAATTAATTATTTACCTAACTCATGGTGCAGTTAGTGACCTCACCTCTTCAATTTCGCTAACCATCTTAGGTTTAACATAATATTACAGCATATTCTTACCATTAGGGATTAAATTCCTTAGTATAAACAATTACCAACATAACAACATGTACACACATCAAAATACCACCAAATAATAATTATCAAATAAATTTACCAATGACCATATTATACGATCAATATTATACGACATTAACAATATTATACAACTTATATTCATATACATTTCAGAATAATTGGAAATAATAATTGGCATGCACAAAAAATAATAATTACATCAAAGAAAACACACGTTCATTATATACTAAATTTTGTTTAGAAAAACAATATCATCTTCGTTGCTCAATAAGAATTATACTTCTGAAAATTATATTCTGACGTTTGCATAGATTTTTAATTTTCATATGATTGTCCGTATGATAACATCTCTGATGATGTTTCGCAACATAGTCTATCTCAACAGTCTCAATATCTTTTTCAACAGTTTCAATATCTTGATTTATGAAGATATATTTCCTCTATATTTGTCGCCAATGTTCATGACTATCCAGACATATAATGGAAAGTCTATAAGTAAAGTTTTACCCTTTTTTTTTTTTTTTTTTTTTTTTTTTTTTGGCACATATGGATAGCATTTCCAATTCATATTTTGTTGCATATCATTGCTTCTCAAGACTCACACAATGCTACTAATTCGTCAAAATATCTACTAATTTAATTAGTATTGCAAAGACATGCTAATTGTATTATTCATGTAATCTCTCTCACGCTGATTTACCTGTAAATTTAGCTTCGTTGCCTTACGCTAACTTTTCTCGTACACTCCCTCTTCATCCATCACAGTTTGTTTACAAACTATCAAGTTGCTACAACGTTTCAAATGCCCCTTCTGACTTTGAGTAGGGGGGATAATTCAGTTACTATGGAAACTCATTCCTTTCGGTTCACGGTTAAAATTCGCACCCAGTCCTACTCGTCCAAAACCAGTTTTTCGTTTCAATTGTTTCCTCTGCCTATCTCCGTACGTCATCGCTGGAGTAAACTCTCGCGCTAATTGCTTTTTTACGAGCTTAATAATGGCAACCTCACACTTCCGCTGACCTCCAGTCTTAACCTTCGCCTCGTGTGACATCACAGCAAATACTGCATGCTACCTTCTGGATATTTTTTAATCATTTCTAATCGGATTGATATCGCGTCTGAGTATAACTTTTGTTTTGTTTTTTCAATTTATGCGATCATATGTATCAATGTATCTAATTATTTTCCATCTTGTATTTATTTGACCGTATTTTAATGCTTGTGTTATCGTGTGCCGCTCACGTGGATGAATGTCTATCTAATTTGTCTGCAATGTCGCGTAATTTCGTCATTCCTTGTGGTTTAATTCTGATTTTATTTATCAATTAAGCACAATTATTTTTGTTTTGTTTTTTATGTGTCTCTATCCCGTGCTTACTTCTGAAGTTTATGTGCTCGCGTGACACTCAATATCTATATTTTATTTATTGATTACTTACATCCCCACTTGTTTTGTTTTATTATCATCATTTTTATTCGTTAATTAACTAATTACTTAGTTAATCAATCAATTAATTATTTTTTTTTTTATTTATTTACTTTTATTAATTGTTATTCAATCAATGCCGTGACTCTTCCTTCCGTATGAATTTTTTTTTTTTAGCCTTAACATCACTTAATTTCTTAGTTACCTCTTTGCTGCATATCTAATTTTGTTGATTATTAATGCTGTTTATTTATTTATTTATTTTTTATTTATTTAATTATCTTTATTGATTACTTAAGGTGTATGCCATTTATCTCATTATTTTGCGAGTTCTTTAAGTATCCTTATTGTTTTATTACCGCTGACCCTTGATGCTTAACTAATTCGTATCTTCCGATTTTCATGTACTTCCTTCGTCGCCTAAATCAACGTGACATCGGATGGTTATAAATTTTGCCTACCTGCTTTTCAATTCCTTGCCTGCTTGAAATTTTCCATCCATCATTACCATCTATTCTCAACTTCCACAGGTATGTTGTTTAAATCAATTTAATCTTTCGTTATTTATTGTGGATCTTAATTGTAGTTGTTACCTCCCAAGAAATTTTACTGTCTATTTCATCATTATCCACACACTCTCGATATCCCTCAATTTAATGACATATTATCTCCAATTTTTTTTTATTGTATTAATTTATTTCTTTATTTTTTGTGTTGTTTATCACTTGCATTGTTTAAACACTATCACCTATCTATTGCCTCACTTAACAATAATTGTGTTAACTCTCACACCTTCATCATTATACTCCCGTGATCAATTAACTTAATGACTTGTTATCTCCCATTTATTTTATTGTTTTTTTGTATTCATTTATTTATTTATTTATTTATTTATTTATTTATTCATTTTGTGTTTTGCCATACCTATGTACCACTATAATACACACATGATATAATACACACATGATATAGCACGATGTAATGATTACCTAATGTCTGTACAATGTAAGCATAAGGATGTAAAATTAAAATGTATGTAGATGTCAAAACATTGATAGTATGTACAGCAATGATAGTATGTCTGACAAATACGTATATTAGATACCTAGAAGTGAAAATTCCATAAGACTTAAGAAGGACCTTACGTATAATTCGTTTACGATTTTAATTTAATATAATTAAGAGACTTTTGTAGAAATTTTTCATTCAGTGAAAAAAATTAAAGTTATTGAAAGTGTGTGTCTATACAGGAAGAAATATAAATAAAAATTACTTTACAAATTTTAAGAAAAGAGAATTAGTTTTAGATAAAAATTTTATTAAGCAACAAGATATAAAACAACATATTCCATCATTGTTATTAACATTTGATTATGATGCAATACTATCCATGTGACAGATAATGCCCAAGAGCTAAGGTTAGAAGCGATTTATTAACAAATTCAGTTTCTTTGCACAGAACTATCATATTATTATAATCTTTCTAATCTCGACATAATTCGTCTGATTGAAAAAATTGCATCTCTGTAATTAGTCAGATGTTTTCCTTTTTACTGTAAAGGATATAAATTTCAATTGTAGAATTGTTACGCAATTATAAAGGAGTAACATCATCTTGATTCTTCTGGAACTCTTTAGGACGAATTTTTATCGCCGTATCTTTCAGAGAATAGTAGTCCCCTCTAAAACTACTCCAATCAACTCCATCAGCATAGGATGCATGAGCTCCTTTCAGATACATCCCGTTAAGATTTGATCCGTGGCAATTTGAATACCACCAAGCCCCTTTAAACTCGACAGCACAGTTCTTATCGTAAGTGTCATTATCTTGATCTTTCGTAGAGAACGGGAGTCCATTGGTGCCGGAAAAAGAATCACCTAAAAACACAAATAAGTATTACGGATAAAATTTAAATTCAGTCGAATAGATCATGAAGTAAAAAAAATCATAAACATAATCAAAAACCACGCTATAACTTTACTCTATATAAATTTCTGAATTTTTAAAATTCCTTCACAAAAGTAAAAATTTACACTTAATAATTAATATATGATTCGGGCAAAAAAAAACATTTGTGTTCTTTTACTCTTGTCTAGAATAAGTATAAATATCTAAAATTTTAAATAAGACGTGAACTGTTTTTAACGACAGTGACGGGAATAAAAACTATATAAAAACAAACAATGAAATTTGATAAGGATTCTAAATATTTTATTATTTGCCTTAATTAGAGAATTTTTCTCCACTGATTAAACTGTTTACAAGAGGCAAACATATATTGTTGAAAACATTTTAATGGCCCGGGGTCTAGAAATCAGTTGTGAAATTACAATTCCTTAACGTTTTAAACGATAATTAGATCATTTTTCACCACACAAACATGACTGCTAAGAACGTGCCCTCAGTTTCATATTTAAAATTATGTTAATTGTGTTGTTAATTTTGAGGATTTCTTTCTCTGTTTATGAATGTGAGGAAAAATATTTTCGTTCCAGTAACAGTAAAATTGGATAGTAAAATTAAGTTGTGGTCGTGCTTACCGGCAGTTCCTCTGTATAATTTCGTCTAAATTTAAAAGACAGTAAAATTGTGTCATCACACTTACCAGCTGTTCCTCTGTATCCACTGACGTGCATTGTGTATTTGCGAGATTCGTCTTCAGTCCAGAATTCTTCGTAGATGGCATAAGTTTTGTTTCCTTCCCAGTCAGTCAATGTAAATTTCACAATGTTCTTCCTTTGATTCGTCAGTGCAAAGATGTTGTCATTGCCTGCAAAATGGACATAAGCGTTATATTGTGGAGTATTTCATATGTGTTACAAAACAGACCTGAATGCGCAATATAATACATATACAATATTAACCTGTTTCCATTTCGCTTTTTCTATCTGTCTATAAATATCTTCTTTTTTTCCACTTGAGCACAAAAATAAAATTTCATCTTCATATGTATTAATAAATTATATGTATTTCCACTTTTTATATTAATATTTCACTCATATTATATTCATGAATTTATTTTCGTTATTACTTTGAATAACAATAACGGTGTGTTTTACCTAAAAAACGATATTTATTTTAAGAGGTCCATTTTTGTATTCAGTTTAATGCAAGAAACGTCAATATTACCGAAGCATAGATAAATATCTGTATTCACAGAAATTTATCCAATTAAATCCGCTAAAATATGCTTCATTTGGAATACAGAAAATTCATCTAAAAAATTCATCCGAATTGAGACCGGAAGATGATTAAATGTTTAGTCTTCGGAAACACAGTTTGCAGAATGGGTAAAACCGCTGTAAGTAAATGGGTTTGTAGTTATTCTGAATTGGCTTTAAACTGTAGATCCCGAATGTTTAGCGTGTTGTAGAAGGTATCCGAACGCTCCCAACAAGCCAAATATCTTGCCACTATTCACCTCGCATACTCCCAATAACTGATTTTACTCTTGCCCAAAGGTTAAGAACAGAAGGCGTATTTTTATATGAGTTCACATCTTTAGTAATTTCTCCGAATTTCAAATACTCAAACTTTCGAAAAACTGCTTTATTTTATCTTATTAGTACATTTTCTTTTCATATTCAATTAAAACGACTTATTTTATATGCGTTTCAAAACATAAATGCAAATCCAAAGCATCCGGAATATGAACTTGTGTATATATTCCCTAATACACTTTTTTCATATTTTATCAAGTGGTATAAAATGGATATCCTCAGAGACTGAAATTCATCCAAATAGATCAACGAAATAAAGTGTATGTTTATTTTCGGCTGAACCTCGTCACTGCAGCATCGTTGTTAGGGCATAAATCGTCGTTGGATCATCAGCATTATCGCGGAGGTTTGTTTAGCTTCCACAACAGTATTGTAAAACATCCCAGACATCACCAGAGACATTTTGGGCCTGGCCACATAATTCATAGGATGTTCCATTTCGCTTCCCTGACGAAGTGCAAGGAAGAATTCCCGTTTCCTATTCGTTATCCTTCAAACTATAGATCGTTGGCTAATCAACAATTTTCGGAAGTAGGGGTAAAAATTTTAATAAAAGCAAAAATGTCATCTTTCTTTTATCTCTCAAAGCTTTGTTAATGAGGAATATATATATATATATATATATATATATATATATATATGACAGGCGTTTGCTTTGCCTGCTATAATATATCAATTGCAATCTTCTCGTTTAACAGTCCATGTCACCGAGGGAAGGCAGACACTCAAAATAAGTACTCAGCGTTGTCCAATTTAATTAGAATTTATTTCAGTTCAACTTCACGTAAACCACTTCTCCAAATCTACACTTTTCAGCGCTCACCATTTTCAAATTCGTGGACCCGCTAACGCACGTCTACCATCAACGATTTAATTCCGCGTTCTGCGTATTCTAGGTCTTCATTTACGCGTCTACTCTTATGGCGCATGAGCAAAGCACCACCTGGAAAGTTCTAGAAGCTTTTGTTTTCCCGCCAAACCCTGTGCATCTATCTAAAAATAAATTCCCTCCATGGAACTTCAATATCGCGAATCGAAGGTCAATTAACGAAACGGGGGAAAACCTTTTTTCTCGACGCATTTTACCAATGATTTTCATATTAGATTTCGCTATTTTTAAGCCCCCTGAAATTTTAACTTAATTATTCTTTCCCTTAATTAATTCTTGACACACACACACACACACACACACACGCACACACACACACACACACACACACACACACACACACATATATATATATATATATATATATATATATACATATATGAAATGTCCGGATGGACATCTCATGAAATTGTAGCATACATCGTGGCCGGAAAATAATAAAATCAGCTTCAGGAACAAACTAATTTATTAAACAGTAAAGCAACACATCTTACTCGCTTCGAGCCAGTCCAGCGTCTCTCACAAAGCGCGCCAAAATAGAATTAGGTCAGAGAGGTTGCCAGAATTGGCGGAGGAAGTTAGTATGTGCGAAGGCGAAGCGTTTACGCCAATACAAGAAGGACGGGTTACCATGGCAGAGATGAAGTACAGAATGGGCGATTATAGGTAGTTAGTAATATTATCACAGAATATCCCCCCCCCCATCTGAAATGGATTGGAGACGTGGCCGTCGACTCCAAGACACTCCAGATAGTGACAACATGAAAATTAGTAGTTTGATTATTAGGTTGAAGCTGGCTCAAAAATCACAAATTCTTATGTTAAAATGTACAATTGAAAGACATAATTGTATCAAAAATGGCATAATTTTAAAAACAAATAGCTGGAGTAAAATAAAAATTGAATGGTACACTTAAATGAAAACACTAACAACAACAGATGTAAAGATGTTCCAAATACAAATACAAGTAAAAAAAAATTGTGCATGTCTCAGTCCCTGACATGTGTTTCACAGTCTTTGAAAGTATTCAGAGTCCTTGACGGGTACAGTTCAACTAGTTGTAAAAACACAAAGTAATTATTATTCACAGTCTTAGTCGTTGAATAATGTTTAGTTCTTTTGGAGATCTCCTGGGCTGTAGTCACTTTTTTAGAAAAATAATGTTCCTTGTTGTTTATTATCATTATGTTTGACATTAGTTATTGACTTTTCTTTACGAAAAACACTTTCTATATTTTATTTTTTTTTATCATTGGTTTTCAATTTCAAGTTTTTCTCTAGATCATGTACACAAAAATATTAAAATTATTCTTTCAGCAATTAGTAGAATAAATTTATCAAATGCTGTCAAAATTAACTTTCAACGTCAATACCAAAGGTCTGGTACCTGATGATGCAAAATTCGAACAAAATACAAATTCCAAAATTGACACAATTATTGTGAAGAAATAAAAAAAGCAAGACAATACAAACATAAATTTTAGGTATGTGACCTGTTGTGAGTACATCCTCGTGAGCGTTTAGCAAAGGAAAGGTGCTTCCAACCTGAAACTGAAGTTGAGCAAACTGCACAAATGAAAAGGGGCAGACAAGTTTCTCAAACATGAGAGGGAAAAGCAACTGTTCAAAGGGAACATTTGAAAAGTGCGAAGAGACAGGGAGGACAGTGAGTGGAAACCCCAGTATAAAAATCAATAATATTTATCTAGTACATAGTATTTTTCATATAAAATGTAGTAAGCTTCAAAAAGTTTAAAAAATATATGTGAGTTTCACTTACACTCAAAATTAACTAGGATGGCTATAGGATAGGAATGCTAAAATAGAAAGATTAAGGATAGCTGAATGATTTACATATTGGTGACTTATTTCATCATTTCACTACTTAAATTTATCTTTTTTTTACGATTTTTAATTTTCTCCTGAAATATTTCGTAATTATCATCATGTTCGACATTTATCTTGGCAGTTTTCATTTTGCTTTTACTTATATTATAAATTACAAAAAAAATATAGTAACTGACCTGTTTATAATATACAGTATTTTACTTAAAGCATTTTAAAGAGTAAAATACTCTGATGGTAACTTGAAAATTTGGTTTTATGAGCCTCTTTGATTTCAGAGCAGCGTTCGGCGTTCACCCTAAAATCGTAATTATTTTCTTGAAATGAAACTTTTTTTTATGACTGTCACTCACATATAAAAACTTGAATCACTTCTTGGAGGGTTAGTTGAATCGGATGCTGCAGCACTGGTACTTTACACAAAGATGGCGTAGTCTGAGACGGGAAAAAAAATGGTGAGGTCAGGCGGGAAACAGAATTCGAAAACCAAACTGGAACGAACCGGAGCAATGGCATCTTTACTTGTTTCGATGTAGTCGACAACTGTAGCAATTTCATGGTGTTGGATGAGGAATGTTTTAGCTTTGGTCATTTCAAGCTGATTAATTCAGGAACGCATGCGGGATTCGAAACCAAAAGTCCTTCAGAGCAAAGACGTCCTCACTTTCTCAAAATGCAGTCGTAATTTCCGTTGTATTTCTTAAAAGGTCAACATCCTGTCGAGCTCTCTGAAATGTCCGGATGGACATCTCATGAAATTGTAGCATACATCGTGGCCGGAAAATAATAAAATCAGCTTCAGGAACAAACTAATTTATTAAACAGTAAAGCAGCACATCTTAGTCGCTTCGAGCCAGTCCAGCGTCTCTCGCAAAGCGCGCCAAAATAGAATTAGGTCAGAGAGGTTGCCAGAATTGGCGGAGGAAGTTAGTATGTGGGAAGGCGATGCGTTTACGCCAAGACAAGAAGGACGGGTTACCGTGGCAGAGATGAAGTACAGAATGGGCGATTATAGGTAGTTAGTAATATTATCATATATATATATATATGAAAGGGAGACTTTAGGGATTTTCCTGTAATGGTTTATAGGTTAAAAAGTAGGAACATATAGGAAGTATTTGGGATGTATGTGCTACATATTCATTACACAGAGTCGCCTTGTTGGTTTAACCAAGTGTCCAATCGCTTACTAGATTTTGGATATCCTGAGTGAAGAACGTCCGGGATTTTCTAGGTAACCAGCGGAACCTACGGAACTGATTTAACGTGTTCCATGCCCACACGTCATTTACGAAACCATTTGAACACTGTACACTGTGACTGACACTGATTCCTATACATATTCTTCATGCTACCATACATTTCAGCTTCACTAACAATTCGTGGTCTTAAAAAATTGAATACCCGCTAGTTAGCGCTGTTTGGACGAATACATGTCACGACTGTATGTAGTCCCCTTGCTTAAACACCTTCAAACACCATACTTTTTGGTTTCGATGATAACATCTTTGCTTCGTAACATACAATATTATCTACTGGAGCAAACGAGATGCTCTAAGTAATTAGCCACTACCGCAATTTCAAATGTCTCAGTTTCAATTTGTACCACCCCTATATATGTATGTATGTATGCATGTATTTAAGTAGATAGATAAATAGGTATATTTGTGTGTGTATGAAACACTCTATTCTTCGTGTTCGACACTGAGCATCATGATTTGAAAGTGTAACGGTATGGCATGCGTAGACTGGAAATAAATTTAGAGTCTGAATCATCTATGGTCGGAATTAGTTTGGAAGAGCTTATATGATGAAATTAAGGTATGTAGCAATGAGATATTCATAGTTACTAAAATATCTTTACAATAATTATCAGTGTCTAGAGAGCTCTTTTTTTTCTAGAGTGTCTCTTTTTGTTTTGTCTGGACACTCATATATATATCCAGTTACATAGCAAATATAAACTTTTACAGTGAGAAGAAATTTATTATGAACAAAGTATTATCTTATGAGTAAATTATCATCTTACCTAGCCAGAAATCTTTCGTTCGATATCCAAAACCATTTTTATAAGATTGCCAGTCTTTGTAAAAATAATCTTTACTGCTGTCGAAATCCCCTCGCCTCTGAAGTAGCTGTAAATTTATATAATTTTTAAATAACGAATAGATTTAAAACATCCAAATGTCCCATAATAGAATACAATTTTGTTTTGAGAGTTGTCTGAAAACAAAATACTACCTTAAAGTTATTTTATGTATGATCCTAAAGAAAATCCGTAAGAATTATATACAGTGATACCTCCCTTAGCGGACACATCCAATTAACGGACATTTTTATGAGTCCTAGTCCTTTTGTATAGGGCAATCCATGTAATTCCCTCTGAATAGCGAACACTCCGAATAGCGGACAGGAATTTTTGAAAAACTTTCAATTATTTTGGCAAGCATTTCAAAATTATTCTAACAAGCAAGCTAAAAATATATGCTCATGCGTCTTTACAATGAACTTTTCGCGACTCCCTTTTCCGTGCTTGACAAAATGGAACTCGACCATAAAATGTGCACAATGGCATTCTTCTGCCTTCCTTACCCATTCTTTCTTCCTATTCTTCCCAAACTCCCCGTGTTTCTTGTAATTTCGAGGCGCGAAACCTGTTTTTGGGGAGTGGAAGTAGCCAACATGAGGTTCAGTGGTTAAAAGTTTCTAAATCAAAACGACAGAAGAAACGAAAGTCAACAGAATTAATATTAATAATAACATTTAATGAATATAGAATCTGCTCTCTACATTAAGAAGCACCTTTTCGAAGTGTCACAATTACTTAACGCGGGAATCCGATATAGTGAAAATCAATGCGCATGCGCGCTATACAGGAAGTGATCTATTTATAGAAATCTTGCGCTACAATACACTACAAGCAGCTGTTAGTAGAATTACATTGGGAACAGTTTATGATTAAAAATTTTAAAAAAGTTAATATAATCGAAGAAAGAAAAGTCCGGAGACGATCAGACTGGAACAGGGGGTTTAGATGTTGGTCACTGGCGAGGTTAAAACTTTACTTGTCTATTCAGTTTAGTGTGACAGTGCAAACTGCTTAGATCGTGTTAAAACGGCGTCGAAAAGAAAAAGATTGAATTTGAAAGAAAAAATTAACGTTTTGGAAGTTTCCGAAACGGAAAAGCTTAGCGTTCGTAGCCTTGCCGAAAGCTTCCACGTTGGTGAAACGTAGATTAGTGAACTTTTGAAGAATAAAGAAGGAATTCGAAAAATGTGGGTTCTGAATTCGAACGAAAATTTGAAAAATTTGAAGTTTCGTAAGACAGAAACAATCAAAATTGACAAAGTGTTGATGAAATGGTTCCGTTCTGCTCGTGCAAAGAACATTCCTGCAAGCGGTGTTTTGCTCTAAGAAAAAGCCAGAGAAGTCGGTGAAAGTTTGGGATTAGAAACTTTTAGGGCCTCAAACGGATGGCTGGAAAAATTCCGAACACGTCACAACATATCTTTTAAACAGATTTGTGGTGAAGAAAAATCTGTAAATTCAAATGAAATAACAGATTGGATTGGAAAACTTCAATCTTTGTGCAAAGGATATAATGACAGAGACATTTTCAATACCGATGAGACTGGCCTCTTTTACCGCGTCCTTCCGGACAAGACCTTATGTTTTAAGGGTGAAAAATGTAGTGGCGGGAAAATTTCAAAAGAGCGGCTCACTCTTTTGCTGTGTTGTAACATGCTGGGAGACTTCAAAACTCCAGTTGTTATTGGAAAAGCTAAGAAGCCTAGATGTTTCAAGAACATCGATGTACGAAAAGTTAGTATTTCGTGGGAGTCAAATAGGAAAGCGTGCATGACCACTGAGATAATGAGCGATTGGTTGGTGGAGTTAGACAACAAAATGAAAAAACAAAGGAGAAAAATCATTCTGTTCATGGACAATGCTACTTCCCATCCTGATGATTTAAAGCTCAAAAATGTTAATTTAGTTTTCTTACCTCCTAACACCACTTCGATACTACAGCCACTTGATCAGGGAATTATCCATAGCTTTAAAGTACGATACAGAAAGCTGCTTCTAAGACATTTGCTTTCACAGATTATCTCCTGCAAATCCAGCGAAGAGTTGGCAAAATCGGTATCTGTTTTGGATGCAATTTCCTGGACTACGTCAGCTCTTAAAAAGGTGGAACCTGGGTGCGTTCTAAAATGTTTTAAGAAGGCAGGATTTTTGAGTACAAGCGAATTGGCAACTGACAGTACTACTGAAAAAAGCGAAAAAGAACTTGCGGATCTAGCAGCCAATTCGGATTTAAATGTCAGCGTTAAACAGTACGTCAAGATCGACGACGATTTATCCACTGAGGAAGAAAACCTGCATGTTTCCCATTTCCTTCATCGGAACAACTCTGAAGCACTGGCCCTCTCCGAGGATGATGATGAGGAATCGCCAATGGAAGACTGCACAATCAAAGATTATTCGGAAGCACTGAAATACAGCGAACAATTAAAACAGTTCTTTCTGAACAATAAAGATTCGGAGGGACTAGCAAAGCTAAATCCTATGAAGATTCACCTTGAAAAACAGGTTTGCTGTGTAAAAAAGAGAAATCAAACTTTGTTAACAGATTTTGTCACTAGTAATCAAAATAATTTAGCTCCTATATATTGTATTTTGGGATTATTTAATGCAAGATAAAAGGATTAGCACACAATTGAAAGGTAAAGTAGTAAATAGTTATTCTTTTCTTACGTAATTAATTTTTCCTTTTTAATGAAAATTGCAGCCATAATTTTCAATCAAATGTCAAACAGAAGTGCAAAATTTTTTTTTATAAAAAGCTTGTCCTCCCCCAATAGCGGACACCTCCTAATAACGGACAAAACTTTTGGTCCCGTGACTGTCCGCTTTTCGGAGGTACCACTGTATATATATATATATATATATATATGTGCGCAAACTATACTGCAAAAAAAAGCGGACAGCCCCAAGGGCAAAAGAGTATCTGCTGTGCTAACATAAACACATACATTATGGCCTAGCAAATCTTTAAATGTATTGGAATCTGTTATGGAACCAAGCACCGAACTTATTGATATCCAAAGAGTATGATCATAAATACTACATAAATAAACAGTTTATACGTGTGACTACCGATCTTCTGGGCAACCTAAATTTAATTTTGGCAATTGTCATTAGACCATGGACGACATTACTGGAGCGAAATCCCGAATAAGGTACCACACAAATTGGACGATCGATGCAAAAGTTGCTTAATGAGATTTCTAAAGAAGATTAGCTCTTCCGTTGCATAAGGGTTGGCTTTAGAAGTGTCGCAGGAACTAATAACAATACACGTGCGATTTGATACTATCATAATATATGATACCACGGAAAATCTACTGTACACAAGCTCGTCACTACTCGGCCTAATGAAAGAAAGTGTTGCTGTGGCGCTTAGCGCATTGTTCAAGCACAATAGATGAGTGGGATATGGTAATACTAAGTGATGAATCACACTTCAAACTTTTACGTAGGTTTGCCATTTGATCCCAAGGTATTTTATTTCGAATCCAAATTCCAAACTAATAAATTCGAAGGGTGTTCTGTGTCTGTTTTTGCTGGGAAATACTGAGTCCTTTGATTTTTCACCCTTAACTGTTCTGATAGGTACATGAATACCTATTTTAATTCACTGGGCACCTCTTACAATATGGCAGTACTTCGATGCAGACTCTAGTATCTCTCACCGTGACCTGTCTCAATGTTACATTTTGAGAGCACCAGAAGCTTGATTTGATGCACAAAACATTCAAAAATTAGTTCAAATGGCTCAAATTCCTGACCACAATCCTATCGAACAAGTTAGATTGCTGATTTTTTCTCCGGCTGAAAGCGATCTTCTCTAAGAGCTCTCTAACAGAGAATATAATAGAAAAATGAAGTAATGTTAGCACTCAGACGTGTTTATGGTATGAATTGAATATTGGTTTATGGTATTGAATTGAATATTGATAGATATTCAGAACTTCCAACGTCGTCACTGTTAGTAGTCAATGATAGGATATACTTACGAAAAACCGTCAATACATGTGTGGAAGTCTTACCACCAGCTTAAGATTGCAGAGATATTGGGTTTTGAGTAGAAATTAAGTTCGGTTTTGAAAAAATAAAGTAGAGAGCTTTGTGACGCCAGATCAAATGTTTCACACAGAATCAATTTTCTTACGGGTTATCTTTTTTCCCTACACAGTTACGTATTTGGTGCAGGAACTATAACTTTGAAGCCACTACTTTTAGAAATGAACTAGCCACTTGAAACCAAGTCGTACTTAACTAAGCATTAGTAGGTTCAAAATAGGTATAAATTAATGTTAATTAATCGGAACAAGGAAATTATCGCGAACAACGCCATAAAATCCCAACGAAACAAAATTGAAAAAGTATTCTACCTAAATAGATTAATCATATATTTAGGGCACGTTCTAATCAGATAAATGTAAAAATTTTATATTATTTTACATTGAAAAGAATTACAGTCCAGAAATTTACAAATGTGAATTGAAGTGGAAAACACTTCATTCATAGAAGGATCCTTCATTTTTACGAATGTTTTTTCACTGAAATTATATTTCCATTCCTTAAATAAATTTTTGTCAATCTGTCAAAAATTTCCCCCTATAAGGCCCAAATATTTACAGTTCACTGGCACTAACAAAAGTGAATAAATAGACAAGAGGTAGCCTAGCGATAGCGCGTCGGCTTTCAGTGCTGCGGGTGCCCGGATCGAATCCCAACAATCGCTATTCAGTACATTCGTGTCTACTCCTTATATGGACATATTAAATCCATAGAACGGAAAATCAGTGTCTGTGAGGTCAGAGAGGGTGGGAGAGGGTACGATCCCCCATGATAACCCTGGGTTGTGCTTAGTCAAAATTGAAGTGACACCTGGCTACATTGGACTCCGACCCTTGTGGTGCCATCGTAAACCAGAGCCGCAGCCCTTAGCCCGCTAGCCTATATATACCTGGTCTGGAAATACTTCCAGCCAGGGGGCATAAGAAACAACAACGACAGTATAAATAAATGACGACTTACTGTATATATATACTTTATACATTTCTGAAGAGATAAGATTAAATATACAACTTTTTTATTAACCAGTTTGGGGTTCTTCGGGGCAGCGGCGCCATACTAAATACAGATAAGTATTATTTATAAAAAATGTTGAAATGATTTTCAATCTCCTTGGTTGGTTATCAATGGCCGCGTGTAAAGGATCGATGCCGCAGGGTACGGAGGCCCCAAGTGTGTGTGTGCGTACGTATATATATAAACCTAAGACGTACCTAAGGTATCATTAGACTGAAATTACCATAAAATGGGTACATACTGTCCAAGCTCCACCATCGTCCTCCATATCGCAGTAGACATCGATTGGACCATTTGTCACTCGACTACGAGTCCAAATTTGGTACACGCCACTCTTTGCAAAGGGGTTTTTCTCTATTACCTCGGCACAGTCCATCGGCTTGTCACATAGAGTTTCCGCAACAGAGCATCTGAAAATGATAGCTTCAATAATAGTGTCTTACTACAGTGCATAAGTTTGCTCATGGCTATTCAGTCTCAACTAGCCTCTAATAGTTAAGTTAATGCAGTTTTCATCGTTGAGTTAATATGTCGTTCATCGTAGAAAACCGCAAGAGTATTAAAATCTTTTGATTAGTGTGTACCCAAATTTAATTTTTTTATGCTACACAAAATTATCTGTGCTAATATCAAAGTTTTATTAGTTATATAGCACATTTCGTGTAAATACAAACAATGCGGGGATTAGGTTTTATCGGTAACAATTTTTGAATAACTGTTTGTTTTGTTTGTTTGTTTTTGTATAAAACTGATCTCTCTTTTTTTAACTGTCTTTCAAATGGTGATAAAATTTTTATAGCTTGAAATATAGAGAGGATAGTTATACATTTTTTCTCCTGTTTTCATTTTAAATATTTCATATAGCTCAAAATTTATAACCTTCTATATTGTTATGTCCGAAATGTTAAAAGTTAATACCTTCTCGTAAGTTAAAATCTGTATTCGTCTCCTTTATATCAAAGCAAATTGCAACAGTGAAGCGAATAAAATGTTGATTTAATAAATCGCCGTAATGACAGTTCCGCTGATATACGCCCTTATATATATCAGGAATACATGAAATGTAATCGAATAATTAAATAAACCATCACATATGTTTTCCAAACGTTTTAAGCTTCCTGGTTAATAAAATTCGTTTGTTTTACCAACGCTTTAGGATTTTCAAACATTTTATTTAAACCTTATTCACAGACCATTTGATTTAAAATTAATATAGGTAACCGTATAATTTCCTGAATTTAAAAAAATACCATGTGACATCCGAGTTTGTTTGCTTCTCATCCCTCTGTTTCTAGATGCGCCATGTATGTAATAAGTAATTCTGTAATTAATATATAATACTGACCAACACTAATGTCTTTATTTGCAGATTCGCAATCACACAATGAGAGTCACATTCGAATAACGAAAGTGACTGTGGTTTGAGTCGTTATAAAATTGTAATGAGTTGGTTGAATTTTACGCCGAACATTTTAATGAAAATTGCCAAGTTTCATCCATAAGAATATGTAATGCTGGATTGCGTAAATTGAAAAGTATCGAACAAATCGATAGCAAAATTTATTTTAGCCCTGCAGTATCAATAAAATGAAGATATAAAGAAATTATAAGTAAGATATGTGAGAGGATCCTTTATTAGTTATCTGGTATCATTTAATTAATTAATAGATCAGAAAGCCTCTCCCTTTTCCTCTGTTTCACGTAATGCCTTCGAACGTAAACTACCCTGTTAAAGAGGCATTCGTGTTTAAGAAGTAGCATCAAGAGCTTCCACAGAATAAGCTCGGATTTGAATACCGACAAAGACTTGCAAATTCCTTTTCTGTAACTTCATAGAAAGTCATGTTGATTCACCTGTATATTTTCCTATAATAAAGGTTCCAGAAAACTCGTGGAGCTGCATAGGAGCATTCCGTAAAGACAAGTGCCTTTCTACATTAAAAAAAAACTTTAAAATTTATATTTCAGAACTTTTAAATCTTACCTGGTTATCATAGTCGCATACTTCTTTGCATCATCAATGAGATATTTAGCATTATTTAAAAGACTCAAAACAATAGAAGATTTAGTTTGATCTGTTATGTTCTTAAGATGGAGCGAAGCACATTGTGTATCATCTGCAGACGAACTGTAACTCACGAAATTCAAAAAAGTGAAACAAATTAACACGTTAGAAAACATAGCAGTGACGAAGAACGAGAGAGATAAACCGCTGGTTACAAGTGTTTGGAGATTGTTGATGTTCATGCATTTGTATCTTTTTTATAAACCAAACCAGTGAAGATGAAAAAAAAAATAGACATGTGTCTAATCACCATAATTTTATCATTTGGAAGTTCCAAGAAATACATGTTTTCCTGAGCCGGAACTTCCCTGTCTCTTGTATGTTATCGCAATGATTGCATTAGAAAAAGGGAAAAGAAACTTGGATCTGTTGATCAAGAAGACTTCCACTTTAGAGATAAGTATCCGGAACAGACATGAAAGGATAGCACTGTATTTCCCATCACTCCAGTCTCGAATATTAGTGCAGGAAAAGTTTGTAATTATTTGAGACACAGTTAAAATGTAAGACCGACTTTTGCAGTCTACCATAACAAATATTACAATTAATGATAAGTTTAATAAGAACAATCAATTTTCTTCCTTTATTAATAAATATTATGAACTATTTTCCTGAGTACCATATTAAAGACAGAAAATTAGCAATCTATGAAAATATACCGTAAAGTAAAACTTTGTTCTCCCCCTTTCTTGGTTATGTGTGTTTCGGACAAATTAATTGAATTTATGCTTTATTATTTTTCGGAAAAAAAATTTAACCCAGTCGTTGTGGGTTTTTTTTTTTTTTGGAATAGACGTAATGTCTCAAAAATGTATATAAAAACACTGCATAGTACATCCTTCCATATATCTTAGATTTTCGAACAAATTTCCTTAGATACACAGAATTCTCTGAGCATAGTGCTTACATATAGAGACCGAGACGATAAATTAATATAATATATTAGGAAAATTAATAAAACTTTAATATGACTAGAAATTACCTGAAAAATCCCCATATTTACTTTTTATTTACTTTAACAAAACACAAGAGTAATGAAAAATCTCTGTCAGCTTCCCGTAACAAAATTCATAACTGATCGATTTGAGATCTCTTTTAGCAAGTAAAGTGTCCATTCTTTCAAACTTTTGCCTTGCAAGAATTGTAGTGGTTCACGAAAAACAACAGAAAACGTTACAGAGATGTATATAGTATATATATATATATATATATATATATATATATATATGTCAGAAATTAATTGGGAAAGGAATAATTAAGCTAAATTTAAAGGGGGCTTAGGGATTAATTCATTTTCGTGGCGCGAAAAAGCCACTTGAATTCATATTTCCAGACGCGCGGGTAGAAAAGTAGATTATTTTCCACGTTTTGAGATTGACCTTCGATTCGCGGAGGAAGGGAGTCGCGTAGGGAGAATTTATTTTTAAATTATGCACAGGAATTGGGCGCGAAAAGAAAGTTCGAGAAAATTCTAAATTGGGCTCTGCGCATGTGGCGGGAGAGTAGACGCGGAAATGAAGACCTAGAGTTAGGCAGAATGCGAGATAAAATCGGTACTGGTGGACGTGCGTTCGTCGGATCCCCGAATTGGAAAATGGCAAGCGCTGAAATGTGCCGATTTGGAGCGGGGTTAACATGAAACTGAAATGAATAAAATATATATATATTTTATTCATTTCTGTTATAATATATATATATATATATATATATATATATATATATATATATATATATATATATATGTCGGACGTTGGTGCTTCACGCCCGATCAATTTACGTAATTTCGACTTCTTTGGAATTATCATGCATTCAGCAGTGGTCCGGTGGCGAGGACATTCATCATTAATAAATCCATCAAACAGCAAGATGTTAACACAACAGGCATAAAAACACTCCAATTGAGCATCCTAAACATCTTTATTAAAATTCCAATAATTACTCAGCTCCATCAAACTACTTTTTAATAACCCCCACCCAATTTAAATCTGTGCGCCTACGGCACACGTCCTTTCCATTCCCTAGTTATCCATGGCTCTGAAGATTTCCTTTGTTTCAACGTTAAAACCAACGCTTAGTGACGCTCATTACTTATGCGTGATGTCATGTCGGATGATCTTTTTGCTAAACTAAGCATTTTCTTAGCGCCAACTCCTCAAGGCTAATCCGTCTACTAAAAATTCTCCCATGTGGTTCTGCGGAATTGAATCAAGTCGAACCCATTTATTCTATTTTCACTGCAATACCTTATGCAGCTTATTTGAAGTCCCAGACATTTAAATTGTTAATCCTATATTTTAATAACTAAAATCCCGTTTTACGGTCGCGCGATCCCCTTTTTTGATATTAAAATGTATAGGAAAGTGGTTTAATGAAAGTTAATTTCATACCTCAATGATTTAATTGTCTTTTTCATATTGATAAATATTGTGTATTTTTTTAGTTTAAAGCACTTAAATTTGATCTTTTTAATTTGTTTATTGTGTTTTAGTATTAATTGTTTTAGTATTGTTTATTGTGTTTAGTATTAATAATTTGATGTTTATTTTCTTGTATGTTTTTGGTTGCCACTTGGTTTATTAGTTATTTTGGAGGTCTCCCTGTAAAATTTTCAGACAAGCATGAGTGTAAAGACATGCTTCCTTATTCTGTAAGACTCAGAGGTATAATATTTTGTACATCATGGTGAAAACGAAAAATTTTTGAAATATTGGAGAATTTGAAATATGTATTAGGGTTATGTTTTTCACTATTGATTTGTTTTGTGTCAAATTTGAAATTTCGGAGGAATCAGGTATCCTCGATGATACACTGAAAGCTCTTAATAAAATTCCTAGTGCTGTTGTTCTGCACTTCTTTGTGTGCACGCCTTCAGGAGAATGATCGCCCTATTCTAATCGTAAATGTTAATTAAATTTTAGTTAGTTTAAATGGGTTAACAAGATAATGATGGTAAGTTTTCAGTTGTTAGGGTTAATATTTAATGTTGTTGAATAGGTACTTCAGCCCTATTCAGCATTTTGTCGATTAGGTTGTAAATTTAATTTTAGTTTTCTCTTTTGGAGACTTGCTGCAGAGAGTTGGCTCCTCTATGTGTGCACGTCTTCAGGGTAAGGTGGGGAAGTTGTGAGGCTAAAAATATGGGGGGGGTTGATCGCGCGACCTTAAAACGGGATTTTAGTTATTAAAATATAGGATTAACAATTTAAATGTCTGGGAGTTCAAACAAGCGGCATAAGGTATTGCAGTGAAAATAGAATTAATAGGTTCGACTTGATTCAATCTCGAAGAACCACAGAACCACATGGGAGAATTTTTAGTAGACGGATTAGCATTGACGAGTTGGCGCTAAGAAAGTGCATCGGTAGCTAAAAGAGCATGTACGTTATGACGAAATGAATAAGTAATGAGCGTCACTAAGCGTTGGTTTTTAAGGTTGAGACAAAGAAAATCTTCAGAGCCATGGAGGGATAGCAACGAGTAAAGATGTGTCCCGTAGGCGCACAGATTTTAATGGGGACTGTGAAGCAAAATATTTAGTTATGGAGCTGAGAGACATAAAGAGATTTAATAAATGTTAGTAAATGATAATGGAGTTGTCGTCAGTGTTTTAGTTTGGATTCTACATATTGCCTCGCCACCGGATCATCGTCGACTACTAAGTATTTTCGGATTAACGTAATTATATTGGGCATGAAGAATACCAAATCCGACATATATATATATATATATATATATATATACTAGGGGCTTCGAACCTAGGCTCGCTATGCTCGCTCCTCTGTTATGGCTAATAGCTAGGTACATAGGGGTGATTCTTGGGCAATATAACAGCTTCCATCCATTTACTGCTGTCACCCTTAACGCGAAGGGCGTTTTATCACTGTTGAATTATCAGCTTTAAAATTCAATTAAAAATCTAAAATTTAAGATATAGACTTGAAATGAGGTTTATGTGAATAAGAAAGCTTTCAGCTTCCATATTATGTAAATATTTTCTTTGTAAGATAAAAGCTCGAGGAATATCGATATTACATCCACATAGTGGACGATATTTCATGAAAAACTGTGTTTCATTTTTTGATGAAAATATTAATGTTTTAAATATTTTTAGACAAATGAGATCTAATTTGAAAAAGAAATGTCTGTAGTCTTAGAGTATAAAAAGATCAAAATTCTACTATCATTTTTGGCGAGTTGTCGTAATCTGAAGATGAAAAAGTCAATATTTTCCCACAAAACATAAAATTTAAAAAAACTTAAAGTCTGACGAAGATGAGACATGTCTTACTTTGTTCCCCATATTTTTCTGCATTTATTGGTATCGGTCTCGACCCCATACCCCCAGCAGTTTCGGAGGAGATAGCGTGACAAGTTTTTGACATCGGCGGCAGCGGCGGCGGCTGCTGCTGCTGCTGCTGCTGAAGCGGTAGCTGCTGAAGCGGCTGCTGCTGAAGCGGCTGCTGCTGAAGCGGTACTTTTTTTTTAGAATACTAGGGGCTTTGCCCATAGGCTCGCTACGCTCGCTCCTCTGTTATGGCTAATAGCAAGATACATAGGGGTAATTCTCGGGCAATGTAGCAGCCATTTACTGTTGTCAGTCACCCTTATGCGAAGGGGAATCACTGTTGAATCATTGTTCAGCTTTAAAATTCAATTAAAAATCGAAATTTTAAGATAGAGACCTGAAATGAGGTTTATATGAATGAAAAAGCTTTCATCTTCCAGGTGATGTAAATATTTTCTTTGTAAGATAAAAACTCGAGGAGCATCGATATACATCCACATATGTGACGATATTTCTCGAAAAAGTGGGTTTAATATTTTGATGAAAATATTAGTCTGTTTTAAATTATTTTTAAATAAATGAGGTCTTGTTTGAAGGAGAAATGTCTGTAGTCTTAGATTGTAAAAAGATCAAAATTCTACGATTAATTTTATGCTTAGTATTACGATTAATTGTACGATTATATGTACGATTAATTTTATCGTAATCTGAACATGAAAAAGTCAATATTTTTAAACAAAACATAAAATAAAAAAACTTAAAGTCCGACGAAGATGACACATGTCTTACTTTCTTCCCCGTATTTTTCTGCATCTATTGGTATCGGTCTCGACCCCATACCCCCAGCGGTTTCGGAGGAGATAGCACGACAAGCTTTTGACAGCGGCGGCGCCAGTTACTTTTTTTAGAATATATATATATAATATATATATATATATATATATACAGTGGGCGCTCGTTAATTCGAACTCAAAGGTTCTCAGAAAAAAGTTCGAATTATCCGATGTTAAGAGAAAATATATAACTTTAAATGTGTATCACTGAAGAAGAAACTTTCCTAGTATGTATAACCCGAGAAAATATATTATACTATGTTATCTAAAGTTAAACATATTAAAAAGCAATACAGACTTACCTTAATCATAAAAAGAAGCAGAAGATATGCAGTATAAAGTAAACTTTTATTAAAAATATGAATTACACTTTGGGGAAAACTGTAAAATTGATATTTGGTTCTGTTTATGATGCCTACATTGTTCAGCCAGCTTCTCGATTTAAAGTAAACATTTCAATTCATTTTCAGAGGAAGGTTCCATCTGAATAAATACTTTCAGAGTTTTAATAGAGTCCATTATGGCTTTGTCCATTATGGCCGCATTAAAAATATCTTGCGGCAGGTAAGTAGAGAAAAGCCCTGGCAGTTTCCTACCGAAATTAGTGCATACGTCTTCGTTTACATCAGAGCTTTGGCCACATACAGTTTGATAAGAAATATTGTGCCTTGACTTAAATCGAGAAAGCCATCCATCACTGCATTTAAAATCTTCAATATCCATTCGACTTGCCAATTCATCAGCCTTCGGCAGCACTAGGGGTACATTTATCGGAAAATTTCGAGATCTAACATCCTGGAACCATAGCAGTAGAGCTTTATCTAGAACTTCGTGGGACGCATTTCCCATGCGTTTCCTTCCTCTAGCAAATTTTGATTTTTCCCATGAATCTAAAATTGACTCCTTGTTTTTCAAATTAGTTGACAAGGTATTTTTTTTTATTTCCATAGTCAGCTGCTAACTTCGTTTTACATTCGCCATTCTCTACTTTCTTTAAAATTTCTACCTTTGTCTCCAAAGTTAGGGTTTTGTACTTTCCACGTGTAGACATCCTGAATTTTTACACGTTCACACCACAGAATGAGGAAGAAAAATTAGACCACATTAACTTGTCTGCACTGCAGTTATAAGTGACGCAGCTCCCTAGAATCTGTAGTAAAGGCTAGTTTTTCTGAAATTCTAAGAAAATCGATCCAAATAAACGAAAATTGCTTTTTCCTTTTAGCACTAATAAGAAGGACAATAACTACTAACGTTTAGCGGACATGCAATAGTCTAGGAATGCAGGCATGTGCCTCTTTACACAGAAAAGAAATTTTGACACACAAAATAATAAATACAGTGTGTATTTTCTCCATTAAACGAGGAAAAAGAATTTTTTTGGTCAAATTTTTAGTTCGAATTAACCGAAGTGATAAAAATTTAGTTCGAATTAATGAGATATTTTTAACATTAACTCCAATACAAGTTTTTTGGGGCCTTTGGATTAGTTCGAAATAACCGAAAGTTCGAATTAACCGAGTTCGAATTAACGAGCGTCCACTGTATATATATATATATATATATATATACGTGTGTGTGTGTAAAGAATGCGGAGCTAGAAAAAGACATTACGGGAGGCGGAGTTTAAAAGCTGAAGTTGGTTTCATAAAATCCAGTCAAACTGTTGACAGGAATAATATTTTTATTTACTTGAACACATTATCTACAATACTGATATTTAGTTGGCTTACATTTATAAGGAATATAAAGATTTGAAGAATATTTATATATTTACAAAGAATACAAGGGAATGGTGGCGCCTGGTTCAACACATATCCAATACGTTATGTGCGGCACAGTTAGATTCTTCAAGCGGGACAAAGGAAATTTAGTTTCATTTGTGCACGTAATAAATATATGAGGTGAGCTTCTAAAGCGACTGCCAGGCGCCACAAAAACAGAATCGGATGTACTTGTAGAAGGTGAAAGACAACATTGAAGGTATGTATAAAGGCACACATATGTGTGTGTGTTAGTTAATTAAGTTCGTTTGCATTTGTGGATTTCCCTAATAACTTAATTCAATTTTACAATTTCTCTAAATCTTGTCTCATGCTTGTAATTAGTTGTTCCTAAAGCGGCAGACACTTCGTTTACCCCGTCATTCGCTCATCAACCCTGCGAATTTGTTGGCTTCATGAGCACCATATAAGTGAACCAACGTCACTCACTAATCTCAGCCTTTTCCTGGGACAAGCGAGAATCGAACACATAACCTGGCAGAGGAGGCCTCTAAAGAATGCCCGAGGACCAAACCACTCTGCTGTCCACCGGGCAAGCTTATAATTTGTCATTTTATTAAAGCCGTATTTTATGTTTCCCTAGTAAATCTTTCCTCGAGTTAGCTTTGGATAGCAGAACTGTTCACATAGACAGAATTCGTTTCATTTGGCCTTGCATAAAACTTTCGTTTGAACCTCCCTTTCCACACCAAAACTTTACGTGACTCATAACAAGAGACATTTATATTTTTGTAATCCTAACACAGGATACTTATATTTGAAGGAATGATTATGCTCACTAATTACTTATATTTCAATTTTGTTTTAATACATAACACCCTTTAAAGCGTAATTTTTATAATAACATAGTGAAAAATGTACAAACAGTTTTTGATTTTCATTATTATTAACTACAAAATTTAAAACTGTATTTCTTAAGTTTTGACTGTAGGAACGATGATAGTAATTTTCTCCAAAATTTAGAATACGTTCTGAAAAATAAAAGTTTCAATTTGGCTCAGTAATCTTCCTCGCCTTCCTCCAGACCTTCCATATAGGCGACTGATATTATTCTACAATTTCCCATTCTGAATTTTATTTCAGCATGATCTAATGATAATGTAATGCAATACATATGGGATGATGTAGTGATAATGTAATGCACATATAATATAGCACGATGTAATGTGGGTATAATGTACGTATGAGGATGTGTAACTAAAATGTACATAGAACTCGAAACATTGATATTAACTATGTATAGATGTTCTAAATTGATTTCATGTGAGACGAATACGTTGATTACATCCCTATAAAGGAAATCCCCAGAAGAAGTAAGAAGGACTTTACGTATAACTCATTAAAGATTTAATTCAACATAATTAAGTGACTATAGTCGACAAATTTTACTTTTTCAAAATATTATTTCATTCAGTGAAAGAATTATAGCAAAAGTTATTAAAAGTGTGTGTCCAGTGGCACACCCAGGATTTTTCTTGAGGGGGGGGGGGCGAGATAAAATTACAAAATTATTTATAATGCAAAATCAATATTCATCATGCAATTTCTATTTCTTTGGGGGATGGCCCCTTCCCCCCCCCCCCTGGGTGCGCCACTGTGTGTGTCTATACAAGTAGAAATATAAATAATACTAGAAAATTAATTTACAAATTTTAAGAAAGAAAAATTAGTTGTATATAAACATTTTATTAAGGAACAAGAAATGAAACAATTTATGGCAATGGTTTTACTAACATTTTTTTATGATGACATATATTGTTTCATAAAAAAACATATTCCAGCAGTGTTATTAACATTTGATCATGATGCAGTACTATCCATGTGACACATAATGCCCAGGAGCTAATGTTACAAGCGATTTATTAAGAAATTCAGTTCCTTTTCACATGAGGATGAGCATGAGTATGCAAAATTGATATGTACAGGTCAAAATATTGTTTCTATGCATAGGTTCTTAATTGATTTAATGGATGACAAATACGTATATTACATCCCTACGAATTTAAACTCCATAAGAGTTAAGAAGGGCCTTACGCATATCAAATTAATAATTTTAATTTAACCCTGGTGTACTTTTCGTATTACCTTTGCTAACGTACCTTTCGGGTCAATATTACCCAGTCTCCTATTTTCAGAAATGTTGTAGTTTTAAAATTCAGTTCTTGAGCCTATTACCCATCATGATGCTTACTATTTATATATTATGATAAAAGAACACTATCATTACAATTTAAACTATAACAAATATTTTTCATGAAATAAACTATGTGGTTCTTTATAAAAGCTTGAAAAATTGTCAAAAATGTGAACATAACATAATTTGAAAAAACGGCATCATAAAAAATGAAATCCCAACTGTAGGCCAATGATATCCTAATACACAAAATATTATTATTTGCAATTGGGACAATAATATGTTACACATGATTAGGAAACATGCTTCTTGCAGTTGGAACACAACAAATTTGTCTTGTTATTTTCAGATGAACATAATTTACATCTTGCACGTTTCACTACACTAACGCCTGTTGCAGATGGTCCTGAAAGTTTTGAATTTTGGTCTGGTTCTTGAATCTGCCTCACTACATTGAGTGATTCTATACTTCTGAACATAAATTCCCTGAAAGCTATTTGAGGTCTAATAAGTACCATTAAAAATTCCTCCAGAAATAACCTCAATCTAGTTAGCTTGTTTGAATTCTAGCTTGGAAACCCATAGAACAAACACATTATAAGCAGATACATCAAGTAAATTATAGAATACAATCATTGGCCAGCGGTTTGTTTTCTTTTTACATGTATAAGTGTCTATTACGTTGATCAAGAGTATCCACCACTCCCTTGGTGCCGCTGTAATTTAATATTAGTTGGGATTTCTTGTCTGCTGTGGAACGTATCAGAATGTTGAATACTCATTAGTACCACATTTTTATTATTTTTTTGGAACATAGTTCAATATTGTTGGATATTCTGGGAAGTAAAAAGATGAACTATGCATTTCTTTGTTAATCATTTGTTGAGGTAGCTCTTTTTCTTTTTTTTCGTACTGTACCAAGCATTGTCATCTTATGTCTTAGAAGAAATTTCCCCAACCTGTATGATGTAAAGAATTTATCACAGGTATGATTACGCCCCCTAAGTTTATAGGTAAGATCACATACTACCCGCATTTCCTGATTTTCCCCAGGCATCGCTCCGGGTTGTTTTACTGAATAAATGTGTGCTTTCAGTACATATGATGTTTTGCTATCACACAGTACACTATATCTTGATACATTACTCGGCTGGTTTGCTGGGTATATATTTTTTGAATGGTACTCGACCTCAAAATGCCACTAAAAGTTCATCCCCAGCGACATTTTCATCGGGATAATATAATTTGGGAAGCACTTCTATCCATTTTTTTCACATTTCACTCACAGGTGTTAGTTTGTCAGTGGTTCTTCTTATTTGGCGTGTGGGATCTATTGTCCAAACGCAGCACTCGACTTATTGTACAAAACATCTCGAGGAACATTGTCGCATGAAATATACAATGACCAGTATCTGCATGCCATAAGCTTTTTGTCGATTCGCCATGTGACTTATACTCTACAGCTAACAATAACAGCCCAATATACACTCGGAAGGGGAAATCATCTCCATTTTTCCCCATAAACGTTTAAACCCTCCATATTGGTAATTTTTATTATTTCATTTTCGACAGAATTAAATATAACATGGAAAGCACTCACTAAATCTAACTTGTAACAGGAAAAACTGTTATAAAGATGTAAAGGAGTAACGGAATATCATTGCAGTTTTGCGTCTAGTTATATTGGCCGGAAGAGTACACGAGCAACAAACTTAAAAAAATACTCACAACATAAAAATAATGTAAAGAGATTTTAAAACAATTAAATACTCTCATATAGAATCAAAGTCACAAGATCTAACATTGTTATTACTGTTGGTTCAGATTTTATACACTGATAAAATATATTTCGGGTCAAATAGAACAGAACACCAGCGTTAATATAATGCTAAGTGAGTACAACCAACAAATTTCCCTTTTTCAACAGTTTTTTAATTTATTCAATGAAAGCATTATAGTAAACGTTATTGAAAGTGTGTATTAGTATACGTAGAAATACAAATAATACTAGAGCATTAATTTACAAATTTTAAGAAAAGAAAAACTAGTTGTATATAAACATTTTATTAGGGAACAAGATATGAAACAATATATTCCAGCATTGTTATTAACATTTGATTATGATTCAATACTATCCATGTAACACATATTGCCCAAGAGCAAATGTTACGGGATATTTATTAACAAATTTAGTCCCTTTGCACGGGAACTTTAATTTTACATGACATGACTATCATAATATTTAAATAATCTTTTTAATCTCTGATTGAAAAAATGAATCTCTTTAATTAGTGACATGTCTTACTTTTCACTATGAAGAATATAAATTTCAATTGTGGAAGTGTTAGGCAATTATAATGGGGTAACATCATCTGGTTTCTTCTGGAAATCTTTAGGGCGAATTTTTATTGCCGTATCTTTCAGAGAATAATAGTGCCCTCTAAAATCGTGCCACTCAACTCCATCGGCATGAGATGCATGAGCTCCTTTCAGATACATCCCGTTAATATTTGATCTGTGGCAACTTCCATACCACCAAGCCCCTTTAAACTGGACAGCACAGTTTTTATCAAATTTGTCATTGTCTTGATCTTTGGTACTGAATGGGAGTCCATTATGACTGGAAAAAGAATCACCTTAAAAAAGCAAATAAGTATTAATAAGACTAAATTTGAATTCAGTTGATTAGAAAATCAAATAAAATAATTTCATGAAAATAATATTAAAAAATTCTTTAATTTTATTATTCATAAATTAATGAATTTTAGAAATTCATTTCACTTTGAAGAATTAATTATGTACGCTTAAGAAGGAACATAACTTGAGAAAAATATCTGTTTCAAAACTAACAATGAAATTTCAATACAATATTCTGAATGTTTCATTATTTGCTTTAGCTAGCGCATTATTTTTTCCACTGATTAAACTTTTCACAAGATGTACACATAAATATTGTAGGAAAAATTCTAGTCACCAGTGTCCAGAAATCCGTACTATAATTACAATTCCTCGACGTTTTAGCTAGAAGTATAGCATTTTTCTGCTCCTAAAAATGGATATTAAGCACGTACCCTCAATTTCAAAAATGAAATTCTCTCTGACGTGCTTTTGATTTTGAATGATTAACGTGTTAACAATTTAATGTATTTTTGATTTTGAGGATTTGGTTCTTGGTTTTTGATTGAGAGGAAAAATGTCCTCCGCTGCTCCAAATACAAAGGATAGTAAAATTGCTGTATGGTCGTGCTTACCCGCTGTTCCTCTGTATCCACTGACGTGCAATGTGTATTTGTGTGATTCATCATCAATCCAGAATTCGTCAAAGGTGGCATAAGTGTTGTTTCCTTCCCAGTCATTCAATGTAATTTTCACAACGTTCGTCCTTTGATTTGTCAGTGCAAAGATGTTGTCATTGCCTGTAAAATGGACATATATGTTATATTCAAGAATATTTCGCATGTATTTTCTAAACAGACCTGAGTATACAGTATAGTACATATACAAAACTAACCTGTTTCCATTTTACTTTTTCAATGTTTTTTTATAAAGTAGAATATGTTAAATTTTGAAATTATTTTTCTCTATTTTTTAATCTCTGAATTTGATTAAATGTGAAGTAAAAGTGAAGATAATGTGTATACTTTCAACATAATTTTGCATACGTCGCTTAATCTATCTGTCTATAAATATCTTCTTTTCTGCGTTTGAGCACAAAAAAAAGTAAATTTAACCTTCATGTGTTACAATTTGATATAATTTTTCGTCATCTTTTGCTGGCTGTATTTTAATTTATGAGACATAAAGTTGAAAGCGATGTACAGTCCTTCAACATATTTCGGTATACGTCGCTTAATTATCTCTCTATAATTATCTCTTTTTCGTACACAAAAAAGTAGATATCATCCCAATATGCATTACTTAAAAAATGAATTAATTATTTTCTGTTTTCTCCTTCTGTTTCAATTTTTTTTCAACTAATACTGTTATATTATTTTCATTCAATTATTTCCTCATCCCTTTTTTTATTTATTTAAGATGTTAGAAAATCTTATCCCGGTATATCTAAATTTTAATGACGCAAATTCTCTAATTAAGGAAAAAGTTTCTTGTGTGAAGGATTAATATAACAAGATTCCTTTACATTACCATTCCGTTTGATATATGACTTCGCAGAGAGAATGTTTGCTTTGAAAAGAAGCAATAGTTAAGACGATTTTACCTTGTAACTGATTTCATTTGCTATAGCTAATATATTTCCGGTTGAGTTATGCATTAGCCGTTTAACATGAGCTATAGCAACTGAAACACATTAACACAACCGGAATATTAAGTCAGTTTAAAATTCACTATTAAAATTTCAAAGACTGATAAAATAATTTTTTTTAATTTGACTTGTAGGCTGGTTATCATGGCGTTGAATTGAAAAAATTTGTTGAATTATTAAAATACGTATATCCCATAGATATAATTATTTTATTGAAAATGACTAAGCTCTCCTACATCCATTCTGTGACAGAGACAATAGTCCCCTTCATCTACCTTTTTACTTTTCCTCTTTTAAATCTACCTTTTTACCTTTTTACCTTTTTACATCTACCATTTCTACTTTTAGATATGCATTAGCCGTTTGATAATAGCTATAGCAACTCAAACGCATTAACACAACCGGAATATTAAGTTAGTTTAAAATTCACTATTAAAATTTCAAAATCTGATAAAATAATTTTTTTAATTGGACTTGTAGGATGATTATCATGGCGTTGAATTGTATAAATTTATTGAATTATTGAAATACGTATATCCCATAGATATAATGATTTTATTGAAAATGACTAAGCTCTCTTGAATCCATTGTGTGACCGAGACAATCGTCTCCTCCATCTACCTTTCAAAATAGTTATCAGTTAAACTTTAAAAGTTACTTTTCAGTTAAAATGTCACCTAAAATGATTACTGGTAGGGTTTAAAGTATTCAATTCTCTAAGCTCTGTACAAAATAATATTAGGGGTACAATAAATAAGAGTTCGTATGTTTTTCCACTCAATTTCCGTGACGATGGGCAAAGAAGTATTCACTCTTCCTGTCCCTTATTTTAGCTCGTTGGCTTTTCATCAATTTTTTTTACAATCAGAGATAATAATTTTAACTAACCAGTCTCAAGTAGCGGTAATAATTTTGCCGCTCCCCCCCCCCTGCCTATAACGGTACATTTGTCTTTTTCGACATTAACCCACTTCACGCCTAAAATTTGTTACCTTCATTATTATTATAGGAGCAATACATAGGTGAACTAATGTTATAACTCTTTATGGGGGGACTTCAGAAGAATGTTCACGCCATTGTCGGGAGCCCAGAAGCAGCCTCTAGAACAGGGGTTTCCAACTGGCGGCCCGCGGTGCCTTTTTTTGCGGCCCGCGAAGACTTCTAAGAAAATAATTTGCAGCATCAATTTAGATATTCTTAGTTAACGAAAAATGTTTTTGTAAAAATCTTTATTGTTTTCAAATGCTGTTCATTTACAAAAAACATTGATTTTCCTCGAATTCCATGAAAAGTAGGGTGTCCACTCATGTTCTATTTCATCGCCCCCACTTCTTATTTAAATACCCACTTCTTATTTGACTTTTTTTTTGTGTGTCTGTGTAATTTAACGAAAGTTGGTCAGTTATAATCAAGGTCGTTGTTGGAGGTTCATCCTCAAATTTTTAAAAATTTCATAGTACATACTATACACAAATCCTCAAAAAAACCCTCCCTCAAGAAAAAATGTGCTGGGTATGGTCCTGATTAAATTGCGGCCTTTTTCTTGGGGATTTTTTCTTGGGGTGCTGAGATGAACGGATAAAAATATTTATAATGTGAAATCAATATTCATAATGCAATTTCTATTTCTTTGGGGGGAGCCACGGCCCCTCCCCCCCCTGGGTGCGCCACTGCATAACTATCATCATTCACATTTGATACTGCACGTATACATACACACACACACACACACACACACATATATATATATATATATATATATATATATATATATATATATATATATATATATATATATATATATATATATATATATATATATATATATATATATATATATATATATATGTGTGTGTGTGTGTGTTTGCATGTATGTATGTGTGTATATTTTTGTGTGTATATGAAAAACTCTATACGTTTTCTGACGTTCGATAATGAGAGTCAAGACATCTAAACATTTGACGAGAGGAGAAGAGATTAATTAACCGTGAATTATTAATTTATTAGTATAATATTATCTTACCTAGCCAGAAATCTTTCGTTCGATCACCAAAGCCATTTTTATAAGATTTCCAGTCTTTGTAAAAATAATCTTTACCGCTGTCGAAATCCCCTCGCCTCTGAAGTAGCTGTAAATTAATGTCATTTTTAATTAAAGAAAATTTTTCATATATCCAAATGTCAAATAATGGAATGCAATTTTGTTTTGAAATTTGTTTGAAAATGAAATACTCCTATAAAATTCATTTGCTTAAGATCCTTGTACAATACAAATTGCGAATTTACAATGATTTTTTTCATTAAGCTGGTGAACGCTTTTTACCATTCTCGAATGAAGAAAAAAATATTTGTGTGATGCATTAGCCATTTAGTTAGAAGGAAATTGGGCTCCTTAAGAGTGTAACAAATTATGTTAATGGTACATTTGAATAAAATGTACATTGTGTTTCATAAGTTCCAACGTTCTCAATGGTAATAGAAAACGAAAGCAGACACAGACAGCATCAATAAAGAAAAGTGCAGCTGTGGCACTTTTCCTTCTCACTACAGGCCATGACTTTTGCTCGCATATTTGCACCAGCTCAAAATTTGGAGCTCCCCCTTATATCCTTTGTGCGGACAAGATCAAATTTTTGATGCTACTCATCTGGATTCGTGCTCTGCACTTGTGCTCTTAAACTGCAAAGTTCAGTTATTGGAAGGCAAGAGAACTAATGGCGCCATAGCCAATCTTCTGGGCATTTGTAATAAATAAATGAAACACGGCGTCAATAAATGGGTGGAAAACTTACCACCAACAATTGGAGAAAAATTGGGTTCCCAGCTGAAATCAAATTGAACTTTGAAAAAAAATAGGGTAGAAAGCTTCATGATTCCTGATCAAACGTTCCACATGGAATCAATATTCCCACAGGTTACCTTTTTCTACTAAGCGCCACGCATTACCTGCGGGAACTATTACAGCTCTGGAGCAGCTACTTTTAGAAATGCATTAGCCGTTGGACACCACGTAAATTCGTATTTATCTTAGGATTAGTTTGCTGATATAAAAATGAAATAGCTCTAGTAACACAAAACAAGGAAATTCTCACGAAGCACTCCATGAAATGTACAGAAAACATTTTTTAAAATTATTTTCCCAATAATATTGAATATATTTACGTACAATGTCATTAGACAAGAATTATCATAAAATGAGTTACATACTGTCCAAGATCCGCCATCGTCCTCCATATCGCAGTAGACTTCGATCGGACCATTTGTCACTCGACTACGAGGCCATATTTGGTACACTCCACTATTTGCAAAGGGGCTTTTCTCTATTACCTCGGCGCAGTCCATAGGCTTGTCACATACTGTTTCCGCAGCAGAGCATCTGAAAATGATAGCCTCAATAATATTGTTTTAATACAGTACATAAATTGGATTCAATAAATCTCCGTTTTGGCATCTACCCACTTTATTCGGCCTTATATACATCTAAATGTAAAACTGCAATAGAATAATTTTACTAAAATGACAAGAGAAGTGAGCGTCCTTAAGTGACGGAGAAGTTGTGTAATAATCCCGTTGTAATGATGTTTGGTCTCATAATAGTTTTAAACAAAAATCGTCCAAAATGAGATTTTAAAAAAGCACATTTATAAGATTGTATTACTCTGGATTGAGTGAACTAAAAGTGCGAAGCACTTTTAGTTCACTCAATGAATGACGGAAATGGATCCGTCATTCGAAGCCCGCAGTATGCTTTCTTTACCAGATCGAGTGTTGGTTGTTAAACTTTTCTACAAGAATGGTGAATCCCCAATATCGTTCAATATCTGCCTACGTTTAACGAGAAATACTAGCTTAGTTAACCTCCTTCATATCTTCTACTTCAGACAATAAACGATAAAAGCCTTTAGTGTTTTAGAATTAAATCTAAGGGCGCGGTGGCCCGGTTTGCGAGAGCAGCGGGCTGGTGATCTGAACGTCTCTGGTTCGATGCTCACCGCTGACAAATTCGCCGTCGTGTACGCTAATAGCGGCTGGTGCACGTAAAATCGGTGGTGGCTGCAATGTCCTCCAAGTTCTCAAATTTACCTCTGGAGGTGCGGGGTGAAGTGTACTGGTCTCGTCACTTGACTCGGTTCAAAATTATGGGACCGGACCCTCAGCCAAGTCGGACTCCGACCCTTGTTGTGCTGAGTTAAAACCGGAGCCGTATCTTCGAGCCCAATAGCCTATAATGGCCTTGATCTGATTCTGCTATCGGTCAAGGGGTATAAGCCACGACAACAACAGAATTAAATCTGCCCGCATTGTATAGTGGGTAGCATCAAAAGCTTTCATAGGGTGGACTTCGGTTGGATTACCGACTAAGACATGGACATTATGGGAGTCATCGGTTCACCAATATATTTTCCCATAAATAGACATGCCAGCATGTCCGCTATGTGGAATACACGCAAATCGAAAACATAAGTGTCTGCTACATTACGGAAAACAATATGTTTTAGTATTAAAAATTTTGGACAAAGAATAAATTTTGAATAAATCTTACCTGGTTTTTATAGTCGCATACTTCTTTGCGTCATCAAGAAGACTTTTAGCATTATTTAAGAGAGTCACTACTATAGAGGATTGAGCTTGATCTGTTATGTTCTTTAAAAGGTCCGAAGTGCATTGTGTATCACCAGCAGACTCACTCGCCAAACTCAAAACAGTTAAACAAATTAACACGCTGTAAAACATAGCGGTGAAGAGGAAAGGGAGAGATAAACCACCAGTTACAAGTCTTTGGAGACTGTTGATGTGAATGCCTTTTTAATTGTCTTATATACCAAACCAAGAAAGATGGAGAAAAAGAATTAGAAACGTGTCTAACCAACATAACTTTATCATTTGAATGTTCCAAGAAATGCAAGTGTTTTTCCATTGTGTTTTCCAGCTCTGGAACTTCCCCGCCAACTGTACGTTTTCAGAATGATTGCATTAGAAAAAGAAAAAAGAAACTCGGAGCTATTGATCAAGATGACTTCCGGTTTATAAATAAATATCCGGAACAGACCGTGATAGTGAAAATGGCACGGTACTTCCCACCCTTCCTGTCTCGAATATTAGTGCAGGAAATTTTTGTAATTATTTAACACATCGTTGAAAGGTGATAAGGCAAAGTGATGATTTGTTTTCTAGGCTAGTAACAAACATAGAAATTAATAATAAATGTAATAAGAACAATTCATTTTCTTTCTTCAACAACAAAGATTGTGAACTATTTTCATGAGTACCATAGTAAATACACAAAATTAATAATAATAGATGAAAATATACCGTAAAGTAAAACTTTGTTCCGTCTTTCTTGGTTACGTGTGTTTTGGAATCATACGCTACATTACTCCATACGAGAGAAATTAATTGATTTTATTGTCAAAAAAATATTAAAAATCCAGTTCTTGTGTTTTCTTGAAATAGACATAGCATGCCTCAAAAAATGAAAAACACTCGATAGTACAGCCTTGCATACGGGTTTGAGTCTCGAACAAATTTCGTTGGATACAATAAATTTTCTGTGCATAACACATAGATAGCTAGATCGAGTCGACAAATTTTCATCATATATTAGGAAACTTAATAAAATTTTAACATAACTGTAGAAATTACATAAAAAATCATGTTTACTTTTTAGCTGACTTTGTGAAAACACAAGACTAATGAAAAAAGAGTATGTCAACTTCGCTAACAATTTTCATAATTGATAGATTCGTGCCCTGGAATTTATCTGTCCCTTTAAGCAAGTAATGGTCCATCCTTTCGAAATTTTTCCATGTAAGAATTCAGGTGATAAGAGGAAAGGGAATCGTCAACGCAAGATCTTGAAGATTATATATATATATATATATATATATATATATATATATATATATACATATATACATATACCGGGTGCGTCATAAATTAGTGCAAACTTCAAGAATTCATAATAAAAGAAATAATGCTCGGAAAATTTTTCTGTTTGCACCAATATGATCAGAGAGATTTTGGATTTTTTTTTCATGTAAGAAAAAAAAGTTTCCAAAAGTAACCGAAAGAGGGCGCTCACACGTCCTACTGAAACGTTTTATGCAAATCAGGTTATCAATAAAACACCTGGTTGGAAATGGATCCGTCATTCGAAGCCCGCAGTATGCTCTCTTTACCAGATCAAGTGTTGGTTGTTAAACTTTTCTACAAGAATGGTGAATCCCCAACTGTTGCATTGCGAAAGTTTCGCACGGAGTAAGGATTGAAGGCGCGAAAAAGGCCTATTTCATTGAATAGGATACTGAATTTAGTACGACGTTTTGAGGAAGCGGTGAGTTTGGAGGATCGTCCACGAATTGGTAAACCATCCTTGAGCGCGGACCGCGTCCATATTGTACAAAGTTCCATGGAAAATTTGGCAGCCGAGACATCAACGGGAAGTAGCAGTGCTCGTGAAGCTGGGAGAAGAACGGGGATTCCGGAACCGTCGATTCGAAGTATTCTGCACGGAATGTTGAATCTGTATCCGTACAAAATCCATGCACTTCACCAGTTATTACCGGCAGATACAGATGCAAGACAAATCTTTGCTACATGGGCTCTGGCACAAATGGAAAGTAACCCACAATGGTTGCTGAATGTCATGTGGACGGATGAAGCCCACTTTTCACTGCATGGTGACGTTAATACGCAAAACAGTCGTATCTGGGTGACTTCAAACCCTCGTGAGTATTTGAACCGGCCACTACATTCTCCTCGTGTGACTGTTTGGTGCGGTTTCACTGCGTCTTTTATTCTGGGCCCTTTCTTTTTTGAAGAGCCTTGTCCTGTATTCGGGTGGAAAACCTGTACAGTCACTGCAGCACGCTATCTTAAGCTTTTGCGTGAACACGTTAAGCCTGCATTGCAGGAAAGACATGCGTTACCTGTTGTCACATTCATGCAAGATGGTGCGCCGCCCCACATTTTACGTGATGTCAAGACGTTCCTGTTGGAATCGTTCACTGAAGTCGAGGTTGTAAGGTTCAGTGGCCCTCAAGATCACCAGACTTGAACCCGGCGGATTTTTGGCTGTGGGGATACTTAAAGTCTCGTGTGTACCGGGGTTCTCCAACCACCTTGGTGGAACTGAAAAATGCCATTCGACAGACAGTCGCTGCCATCGATGGCGACATGCTACACTCCGCTATAATGGGCGTACTGACGCGCCTCACTTACCTATTACCTTGTGCTGGTGGTAATGTTGAACATCTATTACTGTAAAAAAAATGCACAGTCTCATGTTATTGTGATATGTTTGATTTTCTGTTTGTGTTTGCCTGATTTGCATAAAGCGTCTCAGTATAACGTGTGAGCGCCCTCTTTCGGTTACTTTTGGAAACTTTTTTTTTTTACACTGCTGGCCACCCAAATTGCAACACCAAGAAAGACAAGTGTTATCACAACAAAATTTATTTTGTAGATAACACGTTGACCAAGTATCAAATGATTAAATTTATACACTTCTGTAAAGTGTGGTTCCTGCCAAAATCAGTAGCCAGAGTAGCCGCCATTGTTGGAGATCACCGCTGCCACACGCCTTGGCATTGATTCAAAGAAACTTTGGATGAGTTCTTGGGGTACAGCAGACCAAGCAGCTTCCACACGTTGCCAAAGTTGATCTGCTGTGGCAGCTGGGGATGGAATCTGGGTCAATCGTAGAACAACCATGGACCACATTTTTTCTATCGGCGAAAGATCCGGAGAGCGAGGCGGCCAGGGAAGCAATTCAATCTGGCGATTGACGAAGAACCGTTGGACAATGCGTGCCACATGTGGTCGCGCATTATCCTGTTGAAATATGGCTGTGGGCAAGCCCTGAAGGTAAGGAAGGACAACTGGCTCCAACACCTCGGAGATGTAGCGCTGTCTGTTTAAAGTACCGGCAATGCGTACTAGAGGTGTGCGAGAGTGATATCCAATACCGCCCCATACCATAATACCCGGTGCAGGACCAGTGTGGCGGTGCATAACGCAGCTGTTCAGCATCCTCTCTTCACGGTGTCTCCAGACTCTAATGCGACCATCGTGGTGTTGCAGACAGAAGCGTGACTCGTCAATAAAGACAATTTCATTCCATTCTGCCGTCCACATCCTTCTTTCATCGCACCATTGGCGGCGGAGACGTCTGTGGTTCTGCGTCAAGGGTAGACAAAGCAATGGACGTCTTGCGGACAGACCACTCTGCTGTAAACGGCGTCGAATGGTACGTGCAGACACTGGATGATGCGTTACAGACTGCATGTGCTGTGCTATGGTTCGTGATGTGACTGAGCGATCCGTCACTTCCATGCGCACAATTTGCCTGTCATCACGTGAAATGGTGCGCTGAGGTGGATGCGATCGAACACGTCGTTCTGTCGTACCCTCCTGCATCCAACGATTACATATCCGCATTACAGATGTTTGGTTTCGTCCAACACGACTACCGATTTCCCTGAAAGATAATCCACAATCTCGATAGGCCACTATCCTTCCTCTTTCGAACTCGGATACTTGATCAAAAGATGATCGCTGTTTTCGACGAGGCATAATTGATCGTTTTGTTGAAAAAAACCACAAGAAAAACACAATTGCCGAACTTGAAATCGTCGAAATCTCCAAGCCTTAAATAGCGCTTTGAAGTGGCGCCACAGGCGCGCGTGATGTGCGTCTGCGCTGAAATTCTAATCATTTGCATATCTCACTTCCGCTAATGCATGTTGTAAATTTCATGTTATTTGCATGTTTCCTTCAGAGTGTTGCATTTACAGTGGCCAGCAGTGTACATGGAAAAAAATCCAAACTCCCTCTGATCATATTGGCGCAAACAGAAAAATTTTCCGAGCATTATTTCTTTTATTATGAATTTTTGTTGTTTGCACGAATTTATGACGCACCCGGTATATATATGTGTGTGTATGCATGTATATATATATATATATATATATATATATATATAATTTTAGTCTATATTTCTATAGTTTTGTCTGTAGAAGAATTATCGTAAATTTCTCCGAAATTTAGAATAAGTTCTGACAAATAAAAAGTTAATTTTGTTTCAGTATTCTCCCTTGCCTTCCACTTCAGCACCTTTAGTTGAGGCCAATCCCAACACTTTCTAGATCTTTCCCAAAGCGTCCAAGTCCTCTCTAGTATCCAAAACCTCACTTTCTGTAGCATTCTAGGTAGACCCTAAGAAACTAACGTCTTCACTGAATTTGACTGTTTTGTCTAGCACAAATCTGTATATAAATCCTTTTATCTCCATAGCAATAGTTTTACAATTTAAATCGGTCATGCTGCATTGTTTGGACAAAACATAAAATACATTTATAGTGGAATATTTTGATTGTCAATGAAATTAACAATGTATGGGTTTAAATTAAATACAATAAAATTTTCAACAAATATAGTTGATTCTGGTGTCCTTCCAAAGACTTTCTTAAATTGTCATTTTGTTATAAAATCAGCGTATATCAACTAAACAGTCCTTTTTTAACACAAGGTTCAGACAGTATCTGTACCAAAAATAAATTTAATTTAAAATTGACTGTTCAAAGAAATTGGGACAAAAATAAAATTTTTTTTCCTAAAGTTTAAAGTATTCGAAAGAGCTTCTGGGGCATACAGGAGTTAATTCAGCGTTAAATTGTGTTTTTGTTATATAAGCAACGTGTGTTAACTCATCGCTCATTTTTTAACTCGGGATTCAGGTAATTCCTATACCAAAAAAATTGTTTTAATGATGAATAGACTGTTGAAAAAACTGTTAAAAAAGACTGTTAAAAACTAAAAGAAAAGTTTATAATTTTCTAAAGTTTAAAGTATTCGAAAAGTTTGTGAGCGTGTATGCACCCAGGAGAAAATTAAACGTTAAATTTCACATTTCCTCCCCAAAATTAATATTTATCAATTATTATTAATCTCAGGTGTATGTCTCAACGTATAATTTTTTTTCCAGTGGCTGGGAGCTGAGCGATACTTTTTTTCCGTGAGAAGCCGGCAGTGTGTGACCACTTCCCCGCATGCATCGCATGCGTTGCCCCGGATGCACCACAGAGGGTGGGTCCACGCTGCACCCGTTTGTACCGATCCAGTAATTTTGAACCGAGTCAAATGACGAAACCGGAACACTTGACCACGCACCTCCAGATGTATGTCTGGGAACTTGGAGGACATTGCATCTACGACAGATTTTTTCCGTGCACCTGGCGCCATTTGTGTACACGTCGGTGGTTTTGTCAGCGCAAGGTATCGAACCAGCAACTTTCAGATCACTGGCTCGGCGCCTTTGCTGACTGGACCATCAAGTCCTTACGCATTGAAAATTCAACATAGAAAAAATCAGGAATCAGTAACATTTGTATCGGAACCATTTGACCTCATTTCTATTGACATGGCGGTTGAATAACTTATTATAACTATGAGAAAATAGTTACAAGTGATTACTGATCATACAACGAGGTATATTTCGAATTTTTCTTCCAAAGAAGCCGAACTTCTGAATACTTAAGTTAAATATTTACGTCAAAATCTCCATTACCTTAATAAACTCTTAGAGCAGTCTTTACCTCTTCTAAATTTTAATAACAAAAGATATAGTTTTATTCAATTGTTAACCTTCCTTCATCGAACCCAAAATGATGGTAAAATTTCATGAGTACATAAAACAAATATTACCTGTCAAAAATAGAATTTCTCTTCCAAATCTGGTGATATTATTTGGCTTTTATAAAAATTATTTATTATTCATAATTTTGTAAATGATTACAAACTTATGAATACAGTACAGTATGAATCTGTACAGTACATATCTATATGTATTACAAAACTATTAAAAAATTTGATGCAATATTCTGCAATACTGCAAAAATTTATGACGCAGTAATAAAAATGCATGATTCAATAGTTTCAATATCCGAACTATAAATCAAATAAACCTTCATTGGCTTCAGAAACGGCTTCAGCTTTTCACTATATTAATAAAAGACTACAACAATTAATAGCAATGGATCCAAATGAAGAAAGATTCACAGGTGTAAATCGTCGTACTCGGCAAAATCCGATTTGCTACCAGACAATATACAAGGAAAAGAAGACGCAAACTACTATTCAAACTACCTTGGATAACTTTGTTAAAAAAACTTTCAAAACATCTTCTGTCACAAATTCGAAAACAATGGATTGTACTAACATAATAAGTAGTGTAGACGAAGTATAAATTATGTTTTCTTAATACAATGTATTTTAAATTACGTATTTATGTATGAAAGTAAAAAATATGTATGTACATGTACAGAAAAAAATCGTTTGAAACTCGACTTACGACCACCTCAACATACGACCAATGTCTCGGTTCCTATTTCTGTCGTAAGTCGAGGACTATCGGTATTTTAGTAATTTACTCTTTTGTTTTTTAGGTTGTATTAAAATGTTATCTAAACATTTGATAAATAAAGTGCAATATGAAATCTTTTATTTGTAGAGTAGTAATTTCTTATTTTGTAAGGACACAGTGCTTTTTACAATCAGATAAGTTATTATAATATACCATTCCCTTTATTTCTGTATATTTTAAATAAACACTTTATATTTTATCTAAATGTACTTAGATGTTATTACTTCCATTTTATATAATAGAAATTTTACAGTTTTTTAACCCCTTATTAATCGCTTTACAATTTATTTTTTATGTGAAGCCAACATTGTATACTTCACATTTATGTAATTTCATATTTAATCTTGTTGCACAATACTTTTTTTACAATGAATGCTGTACAACTGATTTTATTCAATATTATTACGTGCAATTCAATACCATTTCTAATCAAAAAGTACTTAAATCAATTATTTTATTTTTATTTTTTTAATATATCTAAAAACTATAACTTTACTACTCAACCCAGTAACAACCCTGAGTCTTCTTTAACCTACCCTCTATTTTAAGTAGCCTTGCTTGGTCATATTTTCCCACTAGCAAGTATTGAGCCCGAACCCGGGAGTTAACCATAAGGAGCCCTGTGCTGAACCCCTGAGCCAGTATTCCATGTGAGACTCAAACTCCACAGATGATAGAATGGTTTATATGAATTAATTCAAATAAAGTATTTTTTACCAGCAAAGTCTTTACTGTTTTAATTTTATTGGTTTTAGCCAATTTTTCAATAAGATTATGCAGTATATCACTAAATTTTAATTGCCTAAATTTTAAAATCCTGAATAGATTGCGATGCTTATTTTACAATGTTAAGCTCAAATTATTAACATAAGCAGGTAATGAGACAAATGTTTGTAAGTTTAACTGCTAATATTGAAACAAAGGAAAAAACGTTGGACCCAGCCAACTGAAGCAAATCTGAAAAGACGGGAAACGAAAAGAAACAGCAAGGAAAAGCCAAGAAACTAAGTTTACACTCAATTTTTTTGGACGAAATTCACTAAAAAGTTTTTTATTGGATACAACCATAGCGTTACCCTTAGAAAAAACTTCGCTACCCCATAGCGGGGGCTACCGAAAGGTTGGGAACCTTGCTCTAGCATAATACATCTTAACACATTGTTGGCCGCCAATATCATTGACCGGTCACGTTCATTAACTATCACGATAAAGACGAGTTAACTCGTTACTGGTCATCTGCGTGTACCAGTTTACCAGTATACCAGTTGTTTACTCGTGACCGGTCAACATTGTGTCATACAAATAAGCATACATCATCCACAGTAGAAATCGCCAAAAATGTACTCCAGTCAAAGGATACATGAAAAACAATAGCAATGCAATGACCCATACTAACGATATACCAACTTCAAGAACACTTTATTTGGCAAACAGTGTTATACAAAGTGGATTCTACTTTTTTAAATATGTTACCAAGCAAATATTTCATAAACAAATGAACAATAAAGTATATACATAATTTTACCGTGACAATTTTTATTGAAAAGGACATTTTATTGCCGTTACCATCAGCGACACATCAAGTAAATACAATGGCACTAGTGATAGATCAGAGCTTTGGGGAAAAATCTACTTATAGACTCATCTTATATTATGTCACATCATCCACACAAACAGGAAAAAACGTAAAAAACTATTCAAAAACACTACATAAAAAAATGTCAAGAGTATCAATTCATCTAAGCCTATCTTCCCCAGTGAAAATTTAAAACACCATGTTTTTAATCTTGCAATAAATGACATTCCTCAGTGACTTGTGCTAGGGTATGTTTTGCTACAGATTACATTTCAGGATGTGCAGAAAGATAATATTCATTAGTTTAAAAGGTATAATTCTTTTTCTCTCTTCCTACTGCAGAATAACACGACAGCCATGGCTGTTTGTGCTTAACATGGCTATTGCGACGTCACACTTTGAGGGCATAGTTCCACCGTATAACACACTTTCATAACTGTGTTTGCAACTCCATGGAATCAGTAGCCAATTCCTTGTATTCCAGAATTAAACTTAAAGTCGTTATATGTGTTATCGTATGATATTATTTCCACCTTACGGCGTATTTTCAAATCTGTCTTGTATTTAATCTTTTCCTGCTACCTAGCTGCTTGTATTTTTGTCATTCCTTGGCGGCAGTAGCCCATTTCTTGTATTCAAAAATTAAACTCGTGAGGACATACATGCTATCGTACTATATTAATTCCATCTTACAACTCACTCTGATATCTCTCTTGTTGTCTTTTCTGCTATTTTGCTGCTTGTATATTTGCCACTCCATCACACCTGTAACCCATTTCTTGTATTCCAGAATTAAACTTGTGACGTCATAAATGCTATCGAACTATATTACTTCCTCCTTACGACACACTTTGATATCTATCTTATTATATTTTATCCTTTTCTGCTATCTAACTGCTTGTATATTTGCCAATCCATGGCGCCTGTAGCCCATTTTTTGTATTCCAGAATTATACTTATGACGTCATAAATGCTCTCGTATGATATTATTTCCACTTTAAGGCACGCTTTTCTACATATCTTATTTTATGCAAATCTTTTACTTCATCCCCTCTTACGTGTTTTTGAGTATAATAACGATTGTTACATCCACAATCATGCAGACAAGTACCCCCCGACCCCGCTTGACACCATTTGACCCGCGTGACCCCCCGCCCCGCCTTTGATGCTCTGTCGGAGGACCGCTCGATCGGAGGATCGTTGCAGACGCTCTGCCCATAAATCACTGGTTTCCCCCCGCAGAATACTGTACAGAGACCATGAATGTGAACGCCTTATTAGATTTTTCAAGTATTTAAGAGTGGATTCGAGGTATGCTGAGTAGAGAGCTTAAGTGCTCTTTAGATTATCGTGGTAATCGACTACTGTCAGTGGAAGATATTTTACCGTGGGGAACTCTTGATTTTATCAATGTCTTTGAAGGCGGTATTGCATGTTAAATGGAGATGTTACGTGATTTTGTAGTGCGAGTTCTTAAATTTTGTAGTCTGCTCTTAACATATTAAGGACATATATTGATGTAAAAATCCTTGGTTTTCATTTGATAACCCAGATGCAAGCTATTATTCTCTTGTACACGTCCCCTAAAATTTTAGATCAAGGTTTCTCCGTGTGTTAACGTGCCAGTTAATGAATAAAATATAGAAATTTTGTAATTATGTATTTGGTATTCATTATATACTTCTTATTTAGTATAGTTTCTTCTGTTGTTATACCTGAATAAATTGTTTTGTTAATAGTAAAGTACAAATTCTACTATTATCTTCTATCGGAGGCTTGTCTCATCGAACTATATACATTAGTTTATGTATTTCTGAAAATTTGTTTTACGATGCTCGATTCCGAAGAGAAGGATATGATTTTGTCTTAAGACATTCATTAAAGCCTTAGAATTGCACATCTGAAAATTTTACTTTCTTTTTAAAACTAATTAAGTACTCACAGTTTCGCTTCCGACATTTTTGTTACTTAATTGCTCGATTTCTAGATCATATATAAAATAGACAAGCTATTACTTGAATATAGATCTGAAATGTAAGCCTACTTATTGCATTTAAAGGGCCTTCAAATCTAACTTAGTAAAACGTTAGTGCCAGCAAAATTCATTTCCGTGTCATCACTAGCAAGAGGGCCTTTCGTACACTGTCGTGGTAACAGACTGTCAGGTAATGGGACTTCTCAGTCGGCTGCTTGTATCTTTTAAAGTAGGATTACGTTCCTCAATAACGGACCTGCGGAGAGAAAAAAAGTTGTCCGGCGTCGCGAGTTATAATTTTGGCAGCGTGCCAAACCCAGTAGCAGTAAACAGTTAAACAGAAAAATACCAAAATGCGTAAAAAAAATAATAAAAAGATATAAGTAATGATAAGTAATCCAACGTTAATAACCCGTGGTAGTTTCGTTAGAAGACACTGACCGACTTTTCTTTTTAACTTAACGATTCCCGCTTAATGTTAGTTGCTATTGTTAGACATGTTGTAAATTGTTGTGCAAAGGTTTATTTTTCCTAGGAAATGAACTAGTGGTTGTGACGTTATGTGCAGCTAATTCCAAGTTTTGAAAAATGGCAACTCCAGTCTACTGACTCATCGCATTAATACCGAACTCTTCCACCACATAGTCTCGACGAAGATAAGGTGATTATGAGGAGGTGGACAAAAGAAGCTCTTGTAGATGGCTGGTGCCTTCTTGTTAAAGAAAACTGTTATGCCAAATGATCGTTGAATAATGTATATAACCAGCATGTATATAGCAAAATAAAACAGTGCATAGTAGTACTAACTTGTACTCTTGCAGGAAGATGTCAAAGCCAACGCTCTCGGTTCGCAGTTGTTTTCTTATTATTGCAATGTATATAGATATGTTAAATTTAATTACTACTGGCAGTGGAAGATATTTTTTCCGTGGTGAACTCTGGATTTAATCAATGTCTTTGAAGGCGATATTGCATGTTAAATGAAGATGGTACGTACTATCTTAGATTTTGTAATTTGAGGTCCTGACTTTTATAGTCAACTCTTAACATATTAAGGAAGTAAATTGATGTAAAAGTCCTTGGTTTTTAATAAGATAGCCCAGGTGCAAGCTTTTCTACTCTTGTACACGAACCTAAAATTTTAGATCTAGGTTTTTTCGGGTACTAACGTGACAGTTAATGAATAAAAAAGATAAATATCATAATTATGTATTTGGTATTAATTATATGCCTCTCATTTAGTATAGTTTCTTCTGTTGTTATACCTGAATAAATAGTTTTGTTAATAGTAAAGTACACATTTTTTCTATTATCTTCTATCGGAGGTTTTTCTCATCGAACTACTATATACATTAGTCAATGTATTTCTGAATATTTCCTTCACGATGCTCGATTCCGAAGATAAGGATATGATTTTGTCTTAAGACTTTCATTACAGCCTAAGGGCCTGTTCACATAGGAGTCCGTTGCGTTGCGTTAAGGAAAAGATGACGTTGAGACGAAAATAAACCAATCATTGGCGTTGAAAAGTTCATTGCTAATCGTTTGGAGGCCTATGATTGGTTTATTTTCGTCTCAACGTCATCTTTTCCTTAACGCAACGCAACGGACTCCTATGTGAACAGGCCCTTAGAATTGCACATCTGAAAAATTTATTAGGTTCTTAAAACTATTTAAGTACTAAATGTGTCACTTCCGGCACTTTTGTTACTTAAATGCTCAATTTCTTAATCATATATAAAATATACAAGCTATTACTTGAATATAGATCTGAAATGTAAGCCTACTTATTGTATTTAAAGGGCCTTTATGTCTAACTTAGTAAAACGTTAGTGCCAGCAAAATTCATTTCCGTGTCATCACTGGCAAGAGGGCCATTGGTTCTCTGTCGTGGTAACAGATGACCAGCTAATGAGATTTCTTAGCCGGTTACTTGTATCTTTTTTTCTCTAATGGTATCCGACTACGTTTAAAACATCGATTTTGACGAAAATTCCGAAATTGTTGTTATTAAAGATTTTTTTTAAAGATTGTAAATTTACGTTTCTAAATCTGCTTTTATTTTTTCGATATGATCATTAGCAATGAAATTAGAGCGATAAGATCATCAGCAGCTATGAATTTCAATACAAGTTGAAAACTTTAATCATGCTTTCTGAAGAACTTGTTTTTCATCAAAAATGTAAACGGCTTTTGTGATGACTCAAAATCTAACCATGATATATCTAAGAAATGTTTCACGTACATTTTCCATAATACTAAAAATGTAATGGAGTACAGATTTGGTTCTAGATATAGTATTTGTTGATTTAGTTGCATTTATAAAAAATATCATGGGAAAATTACTAAAATTTTACATGTAATTGCATAAAATGACCTGTATTTTTTTTAGATTTTAAGATGTAGGTTAGCTTGTAGGTCATTACACTTAGAAGGTACTTACGTACATATAACAAAAAAGTTAATGTTATTTGAATAATTTTCTTTTTAGAACTAGAGCCGTTTTTTGGAACATTTTGCTAAATTTCGACCCAATTTCCTCAATTTTGAAAAAAACTTGCATTATAATGTCTATTTTCTCATTTTCGAGTGCTGCTGTTACATACCTTCGAAAAACAACATAGAAATTTTCAGAAGTACATTTTTTCAAAAAAGGGCTCCGAACGTAGTTGGATACCTTAACGATTCCCGCTTAGTGTCAGTTGCTATTATTACGTATGTTGTAAATTGTTGTGTAAGTGTTTATTTTTTCCATGAAATGAGCTAGTAGTTGAGATGCTACGTGCAGCTAATTCGAAGTTTTGAAAAATGTGAACTCCAGTCTACTGACGCATCGTATTGATACTGAACTCTACCACAACAGTCTCGTCGACGGTATTGGGATTGCCAGAAGATGGCCAAAAGAAACTATTGCAGATGGCGGAAAATTAAGGTGATTTCTTAGAATCTGTAACTAGTGGAAAATTGCCTGCAAAAATTTTACTATATGTTGATTGTTATGTTACTTTCAGACGAAGGGATTTTGTTTAATAAATGCACCAGCTTACTGGAAAGGAAAATTATAATCTATCTATCTATCTATCTATAAATAAATCTATAAATAAATAAATCTAGAAATAAATAAATAAATAAATAAATAACATGCAAAGTATGGGACATGTTTGTTTGTCGAGTAATTTCTGGTGACATTCGTCCAGCTGACGGCTGTACACGTTTGTTGGGACTCTTTAGCCAAGCGGCAAAATCTCAAAATGTACCACAGTCTTGACAGTCACCACACAGAGATCGTAACGTTTGTGAGCGCAAGTCGGGTTTCGACATTTGTTTCGGTGGTTCCCCTATATTGAGCCACCGCGCTGTTCGCTTTCTGTCGTCAGAAAGCATCCATTTTTCATCAACCGTAATGATCCGATGCAGAAAGGAGTGCTAGCCTCGCATTTTCGGAAGGCAGTGCATGTTTCCTTACGCCGTATACCATGTTTCCTTACACCGTACTACTGTTCGGTGAGGGCGTATGGAACCCCAGCTATCAAGCTTTTTAACCTTGCCCGTCGCTGACAAAAATCTGGAGATTGTCGTTGATGATACAAGTCCGGCATTGAGCTCGGGTACTGTGGAAGTTGGTTTTTTTCCGCTTTCTGCCTTAACCGAACCGTGTTCCATACAACTGGACCATCTGCTCCTAGCTTATAATTGATATCAACGGAACTTTGAAAACAGACATATTATGCACACATATGTCACTCTTCGTGCCGACACCTCACGCTTTATTGACATTGGCAACCGTTTCGGTCACATTACGTACAAGTTTTAATTCGTATAAAATCACTAAGTCGCTTTCCTCCATACAGACCTTTTTAATTTGACTGGAATACCTTTTTCAACACGTGAACTGAACCTATTCGTTTTGCGGGGGCGTTTTGAATTCCTACCTACGTGTGCCCCTTATAATCGACTCTGCAAGTTAGCTTTGCAGGAATTGGCCAACAATTATGAAACAGCCCACTAGAATGTTCTAATGCTAATGATATGGGCATATGATATAGTATGATGTGAATATATGTAATGTTCGCATGATGATGTAAAAATGTATCATACGTAGAAGTCAAAACGTTCACATCATGTATATTTTTCATTAATTCTAATATGTGTTTGACATATGCGGATATTACATCTCTACAAATGAAAGTTCCTTGAGACGTCAGATAGACTTACATATAACTTGATTGATGACTTTAAATTACTTCACTTCTAAGTGATTACAATAAAAAAAAATTACATTTCCAACAATTTTCTTACTCAGTGAAACCAATTTAGTAAAAGCTATTGAAAGTACATGTCAGTTCCAAAATAGTATTTAAATAATACAAGAAAATGTATTTACAAATATTAAGAAAAGAAATATTAGTTGTACATTAGCATTTTACTAAGGAACAAGATATGATACAATTAATTGCAACAGTGTTCTTAACATTTGTGTACGATACAATATTATCTATGTGACACACATTGCCCAACAGTAAATGTTACAAGCGGTTTTCTAACAAATTCATTCCATTTGAATGTAAACATTAGTTTTTCTTTATACTACCACAAAAATATGTTTATAATCTTTCTAGTCTCGGCATATTTTGTCTGATTGACTTTAATCCTTACATTTCCAGAGATACAGTAGTTTTTTAAAGGGGGGACGAGGCTTAACCCCTAAAATTTGAGATTTAAAAAAAGATTTTTTAGGCCTAAGAGAAACCATCATGCAAAATTTCAGATTCCTAGGACTTACGGTTCCAGAGATCACTGTAATCTGTCAGTGAATGGGGGGTATTTGACCTTTATATATGAGGCGCTGACACATGGCGTAAGACACATTTTCAACTTTTTTTAGCTGAGGGCAACAATGTAATTTCCATGTTCAGTTTATAGTGGAATTGCAAATAATTATTATTTGCAATATTATAATAATTATTATGAATTATAATTTGTTCAATTTATAGTGGAATTTTTTGTTGTTTTTGCAGTAAAACTTTGTACTTACACTACTTGACTTACTGACTTGCACCACTTTGCCTTTCACTGCCTCAAATATAGATTAATGATTTTTACTAAATATAATTCTCAGTGGCTACAGTGAAAAAAATTTAATTTTTCAACAGTTTTCTTAATCAGTGAAAAAAAAATCGTAAAAGCTGTTATATGTGTGTGTGTCAGTTCAAGAAAAAAAAGGCAAATAATAAAAAAAAATTTATTTACAAATATTAAGAAAGAAAAATTAGTTGTATTATAAACATTTTACTAAGGAATAATATATGAAACAATTTATTATGATGATATCTGATCATGATACAATATGATCGATGTGGCACATTTTTCCCAAGAGAAAATATTATTACAGATTTATTAACAATTTCCTTCCAGTTGCATGGAAATGTTAGTTTTACATGATATGACACAAAATACCATTTTTAATAATTTTTCTAATCTCGACATATTTTATCTGATTGAAAAAATGCTTCTCTGCATCTAGTGAGATGTTTTATTTTTCCTTTTAAAGAATATAAATTCAATTGTAGCGACCTTGAGCAATTACAAAGGTATAACATCATCTGAATTCTTCTGGAAATCTTTAGGACGTATTTTTATCACCGTATCTTTCAAAGAATATCTCGCCCCTCTAAAAGCGTACCACTCAATTCCAACTCCATAGGAACCATGAGCTCCTCTGAGATACAGCCCGTTAAGATGTGAGAAGTGGCAGCTTGCATACCACCAAGCCCCTTTATACTTAACTGCACAGTTCTGCTGTTCATTAGCGTCATTATCTCGATCTTTAGTAGTAAACGCGTATCCTTTATGACTGGAAAAAGAATCACCTAAAAACGGGAATAAGTATTAACAAAACTAATTCATTTGAGTAGATAATCAAGTAAAATCATTTGATAAAAATAATAAAAAACACGCTATAACTTTACTATTCATAAATTCATGAATTTAATAAATTCATTATACTTCGGAGAACTAAAAACTGGCGTCCATTACTGTCGATAAAAGAATTACCTAAAAACACAAATAAGTATTGCGGACTAAATTTGAATTCAGTCGAATAGAACGATCAAGTAAAAAAAAATCACAAAAGTAATCAAGAATACGCTAGAACTTTACTATAAACAAAAATTCGTGAATTTTATAAATTCGTTTAACTTCCGAGTTGAAAAAAGTATGCTTATGAAGGTATATATATATATATATATATATATATATATATATATATATATATATATATATATATATATATATATATATATTTCTGGGGGAAAAGGTATTTGTGTTTTCTTTACTTTCTTCTAGAATTAGTTTTAATATCTGAAATTTGTAACAAGATGGAAATTGGTACTTTTTATATATTTAATCATTTATTTAATTATATCCCGCACCCCGGGTCGGAACACCTGCAGACAGGTCCGTAGATGGCAGCGGGCAGAGGAATATCACTTCGGTTTCCAAAGGCACCACAAAGGTAGGAAGACGACTTCGCCAGGTGCCACCACAATTTTGACCGAGATACCCCCGGGGGACAATATCAGGGGGCTCGCACCTTCTCCACCTTTCCTGACCTCACAGATGGACTTTCCATTCTACAGATTTAACGTGCCTCTGTTAGGTCTAGACACAAAAACTGTTTATAAAGCCAGTAACTAATATAAACTATTTGAAAACAAATTGTGAAATGTCATACACGTTCTAAATATTCCATTATTTGCATCAGTTAGCGCATTATTTTTCTTACAGATTAAATTTTCACAAGAGGGGCACATAAATATTTTAGAAAAAATTTTAGTAATCCGAATCCATATATCAGTATTATAATTGCAATTATTCGACGTTTAAGCTATAACTAGAGTATTCTTCAGCACACTAACGTAACTGCTAAGCACGTGCCCTCAATTTCAAAACTAAAATTCCCTTCAACGTGTTTTTTCATTTTGAAGGATTTGTTTCGTGGTTTTTGATGGTAAGGAAAAAGTAATTTCGTCTAAATTTAAAAGACAGTAAAATTGTGTCATCACACTTACCAGCTGTTCCTCTGTATCCACTGACATGCATTGTGTAATTGCGAAATTCGTCTTCAATCCAGAATTCGTCGTAGGTAGCATAAGTGTTGTTTCCTTCCCAGTCAGACAATGTAAATTTCACAATGTTCTTCCTTTGGTTCGTCAGTACAAAGATGTTATCATTGCCTGCAAAATGGACATGTGTGTTACATAGTAGGGTATTTCGTATGTATTTACACAACAGACCTTTATGCCCAAAATGCATATACAACATTAACATATTTCAATTTCAGTTTTTTAGCTTCTTGTTTTGTAACGTAGATTTTAAATATTGCAATGATTTTGTCATCTTTTGGGCTGAATTTCATTAAATGAGACGTAAAATTCGAGGTCATGTATGATTCTTAAAAATACTTGGGTATACGTCAATTTATCTATCTGTCTATAAATATCTTCTTTTTCGCGTTTGAGCGTGAAAAAAGGTAAATTTCATCTTAATATACAGGGGGATTCAAAATGAATATAGCGATTACAAACGGCTATAACTATTTAATCGAAAAGAATTTATCGATAAGAATTAAACAGAATGTAAAAGGAAGTTCAAATTTTGTTTACATACTTTATAAATGTTCTATGCGACTGCCCTTGGTCACACGGACAACATCTAAGCGGTAGTCCATTTCCCGCCATACATTCTGAAGAATATGTGGAGTCACCAACGCAAGCGCATTAGAAATGTGCATTTTGAGTTCTAGAATTGTTTTCGGAAAAGGAAGCACATGCACAAGGTCTTTCACATAACCCCATAGAAAGAAATCGCAGGGGGTCAAGTCCGGAGATCTAGGTGGCCAAGAGCAGACCATATCGCCCTCATCTCCAGTTCAACCGAGCCAACCTTTGGAAGATGATCCGCGAAATCCGTATCTAGCTGTGGCATGCGGATTACATCTTTCGGCAAGATGGAACACCCCCCCCCCCCCATTGGAGTATGGAGGTTCGCACATTTTTAAACCAACATCTTCCAAAGCGTTGGCTCGGTCGACCTGGAGATGCGGACGATGTGGTCTGCTCTTGGCCACCTAGATCTCCGGACTTGACCCCCTGCGATTTCTTTATATGGGGTTATGTGAAAGACTTTGTTTAGTTGCTTCCTTTGCTGAAATCAGTTCCAGAACTCAAAATGCGTATTTCTAATGTGCTTGCGTTGGTAACTCCACATATTCTTCAGAATGTATGGCGTGAAATGGGCTACCGCTTAGATGTTGTCCTTGTGACCAAGGAGAGTCGCAAAGAACATTTATAAAGTATGTAAACAAAATTTTGAACTTCCTTTTTCATTCTGTGCAATTCTTATCGATAAATTCTTTTCGATAAAATAGTTATAGCCGTTTGTAATCGCTATATTCATTTTGAATCACCCTGTTTATTAATTCAAAAAAATTATTTTTTTTCATTTCTCTTCTCTTTCAATTCTATTTTTTCAATTCTCTTTCAGTATTTATTTTGTTGTTATTAGTATGTATATGACATATTCTATACTTTTTGATGTTCGAATGTGAAAACCATGACTTGATAGTGCAACGGTATGGCACCCCTAAACGGGAAGTAATTTGAGATTTTGAATCTTCTGTGGGCTCATTCAGTTTTCAAGGGCTTGGATGATAAACCTGAGGAAGTGTAACAACGAGGTATGTGTAAAAACTTAAATATATTTCAAATAATTATCAATCTCTATAGTGCCCAACCCCACCTTTTTTTTCTGTCTGCAAATTTTTGTAGCCAGTTCAATCGCAAATCTGAACTTTGGATATGAGGAGAAAAGATTCATTAATGATAAAATGTTATCTTCTTAGTACATTATTATCTTACCTAGCCAGAAATCTTTCGTCCGATAGCCAAAGCCATTTTTATAGGATTGCCAGTCCTTGTAAAAATAATCATCACCACTGTCGAAATCCCCTCGCCTCTGAAGCAGCTGTAAATTAATGTAAATTTTAATTAAAGAAAAATATTTAAAACATCCAAATGGGAAATAATAGAATGTCATTTTGTTTTGAAATTTTTCTGATTACCACGCAATCCCTTAAGGTTATTTTACGTAAGATTCGAAAGGAAAACCTTAAGAATTAACGAGAATTTTTCATCAGAGTTCTTTTAACCTTTCTCGAATGACTACAATAGATCACCGTTTGAAGAAGCACTTTCCGTCAGTTCTAAATGTATTGGAAATAAAAATTACACCATATTACAATTTATATGACAGATCACTGATATGAAACGAAGTTTAAAGCCTTAAGAGAGGAAAATTGTAGAAAAGAAGTAGTAGATTTATGTATATATATATATATATATATATATATATATATATATATATGTGTGTGTGTGTGTGTGTGTGTGTGTGTGTGTGTGTGTGTGTGTGCGTGTATATATACACTCAAGAGCCAAAACATTATGACCACCCCTACATTTTGCAATGAATTCGAGTGGATGACGTGGAAGGCAAGTGATCAGGTGGAAGTGGTATTCAACTGCTGCTGGAGAGTCTGAAGAATCATTCTTTCACTTACTTCTGTGTGTGATGGGAAAGGCTGCGGATCTAAGCGACTTTAATAGAGGCTCGAAGGCTCGGAACAAGTATTTCCGAAACTACACGACTCGTGGGTTGTTCGCGACCTACAGTTGTTAGTACTTATGCAAAGTGGATGAATGACGGTGAAACCAGCAGTAGACGACATGGTGTTGGACGTCCACACGCTATCAAAGAAAAAGGTCGTCGGAGACTGTCTCGCATGGTGAAGCAAAACCGGAGCCAGACAGTGGCTCAGCTGACAGCCCAATACAATGCAGGGCCAAGTAGAATAGTATCGCAGCACACTGTTCAGCGGACACTGTTGGATATGGGGCTACGCAGCAACCGTCCCACTCGTGTGCCTTTGCTGACCAAGCGTCATCGCCAACTGCGCCTGCGCTGGGCCCGGGAACATCGCGACTGGTCCATGGATCAGTGGGAGAGAGTTGCCTGCTCAGATGAATCACGGTTTGTCATTCATCACGCCGATGGTCGTGTCAGGATACGCCTTTTTCCAGGCGAACTGTTGCTCCCTCAATGTACAGTAGGTCATACACAGGCCGGTGGTGGCGGTATTATGCTTTGGGGGACGTTCTCTTGGGCGTCTCTGGGACCCGTGGTTGTGGTAGAGCAGACCATGAATGCTACAGGGTATCTGAACATCATTTCGGACCAGTTGCACCCCTCCATGGCCTCTGTTTTTCCAGCTGGAAATGGAATGTTCCAACAGGACAACGCCCCGTGTCACAAGGCTAAAATTGTGTTGGAGTGGTTCCAGGAACATGATGCTGAATTCCAGTTAATGTCCTGGCCGCCTAACTCACCGGATCTCAATCCGAAAGAACACATTTGGGATGTCATGGGACGGCAGCTCAGAGTTCAAAGTCCACCAATTCGCAATATCTCGGATTTGCGTGACCGTTGCTTAAACATCTGGTACAATCTGTCTCCGGCCATCTACCAAGGACTTGTGGCATCCATGCCAAGGCGGGTTGAAGCTGTGTTGCGCGCCAAAGGTGGGCCAACTCGTTATTGACAGGTGGTCATAATGTTTTGGCTCTTGAGTGTATATTAATATATATATTTATATATATGTATTTATATATATTTATATATATATTTATATGTGTGTGTGTGTGTAAAAATATAATTTATATATATATATATATATATATATAGTTAACGCTCTACTTAACGACGATCTCTATTTAAAGACGATATTTCCCAGTTCCGGCCCCTCCGACGTTATGGGAAATTTCATATACAGTAACCACCGCTTATAGTGATCACTGGTTATAAGAATCAACCGTTTATAAGAATCAATATCGCGAAAACAAAAACAAATGTATTATTTCCATGTTAAAATTTCCGCTTTAAAGAATCAATCCACCGGTTATAAGAATCACTTTGCAATTTTCGCCTTCCTTTCATTTTTCCAAAAAATGCCACTTGAACTCTCAAAAGGTACGAAATTCTTTCTTAAGTTTTTGAAAAGAAAGATTGATAAAATTTTGGGGTGGAAAACAGCCGTAAAATACATTCCTTTAGACATAACATAAGAGTTTCTCCTTATACGCTTTTGCTAAACACTGTCTTATTAGTCTACACTGTCTTTACCCAGGTGCATCTAACCCTCCCGGGTCCGATTTCACTTTTCTCCAGACAGGCACTCCTTTTTTCCCACCACTTACTTCCTGGTTGCAGATTTCTGGACATTGAAACACATAAAGCTTCCGCGAAGTGTCCACCATCACTTACGCAAACAGGACAGTGGATTCAGCACTTCAAACCGTGAAACGTAAACAACGTTCTAACAAAATTGCCCGTGAAACGTTCTAACAAAATTGCCAGTTAGTGTTAGAACTTTTTGATAGTCGAATTCAAATATGATAAAAACAAGGAAAACTCTTAGTTTTTCTGAAAAACAGAACTTGTCAATTAGATATGATGCTCTTCCAAAGTGTAGTCAAAGAGAAGCTGCCTCTTGTTGATTTTATAATCATGTGTTGTTACTTATAGGTCTAGAAATTGAGTTATAGTATTTGTTTAGAAATTGAGTATTTTTAAAATTATAAAAAATAATTTTAATAAATGATAAATAACGTAAATTAAAGAGTATTTTATGGTAAATTATGTATATATGTGCCTGTGTGTTTATATATATGTACAAGTATATATTTGTGTGTGTGTGTGCCTGTCCAAAAGGAAGTTTCGGTTATAAGAATCAACCGCTTATAAGAATCAAAAACAGTAATAACAAACGTGATTCTTATAAGCGGAAATCACTGTATTCACAAATTCTGTTTAAGGGTGATCTGTACTTAAGGACGATTTTTCACGGTCCCTTGAAAGTCGTTAAACAGAGAGCCAACTGTATATCTGTGTGTGTGTGCAAGTAATGTCCGGCAATTGTAGGGATTCGATTGTTATTTCATCAGAGTTGTAGTCGTGGTAATAGATAAAACTCTCCATAGAGGTTCAGGAAAATTCTTTAATATAATATTAACTGTCACTGGAACAACCCGGCAACGCGACATGAGCTCCGTTCAATATTCGGAATAGTCTACCTACTTCGCGCCAAAACACGTAGCTTTTATATGCTCGGTTCTGTCACCTGACTACACTATTTGATGAGTCAGCTTCTCGCTGAAAATGGAAGTATCTGGAAGGTCTTTAAAAGTTAATTTGAAAGACTTTTTGATGTTATTGCGTGATAAAACTCATCTAGCCGGGACCGTGCACAAATTTCGACTCGGAAAATAGGACAAGAGTGTAAATTGAACTTGGATATTTGTAGTTTCTGAGTTAATTTGGTAAATTAGAGAGTATTAAAATAAGTTCGTATGATTTTGATAATTATGTTGAACTTAGATAGTGGGGCCGATTTATATGTATATATATATATATATATATATATATATATACACCACTCACTGACTGACCACTGTATACCTAGAACCATAAGGCCTAGGGAGTTGAATGATGGTTCCTCTTAGGCTGAAGGTACTTGATAAATCTTTTTTAAATTTTGAACTTTAAAGGGTTAAATGAGGCTTAAGCCCCCCCCTCCCCCCCCCCGGTGTCATAAAAAATTCTTAAAGCCGTATTTAACATTGAATTTCAGCAGGATAACTTCTAAATGAAAGTACATTTCAAGGAACATATGCATACTGAATCTTCATTAAAATCGGCCCAAAACAGACGGAGCAGAAAAATTTTGAAAATTCATTTTTTTTTTCCAAATGTGTTCTAATGTGTTACGTTTTTCCGTTTTCAATCTATATATGAGCCATTCATGAGCCATATCGCTTATCTATTTATCCACATTTTGAAATTTTAGTATCAAAGTACTTAATTCACTTTTAACTACAGTACTAAATTCACTTTAAAATTTCCCCAAACATTAAGCATTAACACAACTAAATGACAAAATATTTTGTGGCCATCGAATAATAAGTAACTTTTTTCAGAAACCAATCAACTTAAGTCCATACTCTAATGTAAATCATTGCAATAATGGAATTCAAACGCAAGAACAAGTACCTGATGATAACGGTAAATCGTGTAGTGTTTTCTCATCACAAAAAGAGTAAAATAAATCAGTCAGTTACAGTCTAACTGCTGCAGAAGTAAGTACTTGTGAATTATTAAAGAATAATCTCATTTTTCTGTAGTAAAAAAAATAGTAATAATAATAATTTTAAGACCGAATTGAATTGCATTCCATTTTTTCACTTGCCAAATCGGTTAAATCCCTTAGTAACGCGTATATTGTAATAATAATAACGATTGCTCCAAGGATATTCTAACAGATTTTATATGTCGTCAGATAAAAGGTACATCTGCAATAAAACATTCTACAATGTCTATTTGTTTTTATATTTTCAGAGGGACTTAAAAAAATGTGTATTATTTTATCACTTGTCTCCACCTTTTGTTTTATGGACTTAACCGATTTAGCAAATCATATCACTCACTCCTTTCAACAACGTCATATCTCAAAACACGTGATTTTTCAGGATAGTGATATGAAAGTTTCAAAATAGAATAGAATGTTTGAAAAAATATATGAATTCAGCTCTCTAGCGGCTAAATATTGAGCGCTGAGATATGACGATCTTACAGGGATATACTACTCTTTCAGGGCATTCTGAAAACAGGCATAACTAAGAATCGCCGATTTTTGAGAGATGACGTTGTTGAAAGGAGTGGGTGATATATAAAAGCCAAATCCAACTCAAGACTCATCACTGTATCTCTGAAACCACAAGGCCTTGGGAGCTGAAATTTTAGGTTGGGTTTCTTCTTATACTCTTTGTGCTTACTAAGTTTTTTGAAAAGAAAGTGCAACCTTTAAAGGGATTAAAATTGGGGCTTAAATTCCCAAAGTTAAAAAAACCCTTATGTCGTAACCTGGCGTGGTTCTTTTGTCATGTACAACTGGACACATAAAATCTTCATTCGTAAACACAAAGACGAACGTTTATTGACGCAAACAAAAACACTCACACAAAACAACAGGATAGGAATAAAACAGAGACGTTCGTAAGGGGTCAGGCTACCGCTTGTCGGTATGACCTGCGTGATTGAGTTTCTCCATTCAACTGAACTTAGGATGCGCTGTGCCGATAAATGGCGACAGGGTTATGCGCATGAGAGGCGGAGGGGCGCTATCATAGCCTCGTCCCTGACACCTCCCCTCTAAAAGATTTGATTGGGTCTTCTTGAAGACAAATCAAATTGCTTCTTACATATATATATATACCATCACATTAACAACATTCACCTTGATAACAAACATGTATGAGAAATTAAAAAAAATGAGACATGAGATTATTAAAAGCATAACACATAAACAAATAAAAAAAAATGAAACCCATACTTTAAAAGGTTTTAGACATTAACTGATAATTAAGCTTCATATGCAAGGCACTAAACATAATAAATTTTAAAAAAAAAAATGAGCTAAAATATTTAACTTTTGAGAACTAACAAACTAAATAAAGGTTTAAAATAAGAATATACCAATACTAATCATTTCAATCAAACATAAGAAAAAAAAATTAAACAGCTTTTCCATCATCTGCGAGATACATCTACTATTTCCTGGAAAAGACAAGACATATAGGATTAATAATAAAGAAAAATAAATTGTTCATTAAAAGTCATTCAGTTCATGAAAAGTCATTAATTATCTTCCCAGTGATTGGCTTTTAAACGTGACAAGGAATCAGCATTCAAGTGTTCTTTTCCTTTACGGTAAGTAATCGTGGCATGAAAACGTTGTAAAGCAAGAGACCATCTTTGAAGTCGGGGGCTTTGGGATGCACAGTTCGTAAGGAACTTCAAAGGATTATGATCACTGACGATTATAATTTCTGAGCCGAATACATAAGTCTCAAACTTCTTTAAAGCAAAAATTACGGCATAAGCTTCCTTTTCGATTACAGCGTACTTTTCTTGCACTTCAGTCAATTTCTTGCTTGCAAATGCAATAGGATGTTCGATGGCCTGTTCATCTTTTTGAGCTAAACATGCTCCTACAGCATAAGAAGATGCATCTGCGTATATTATGAAGGGTAGCTTGAAATTCGGGGAATAACACTTAGGGGCGTTACATATTGCTTTCTTAAGATTAACAAAAGCAACATCATGTTCGTTTAGCCACACAACATCGTTTGGAGCTCTTCGTTTAGTTAAAGTAGTCAAAGGACGAGCAATATCTGAAAAGTTTGGAACATAAGCTCTATAATAAGATAATAGTCCTAGGATACTTCTTACATCTTTCTTGGTTTTAGGCGGCTCTAGATTCTGTATAGCCTGCACTTTTTCAGGATCTGGTTCGTGTGATCCGGAACCTACGATATGACCAAGAAATTTGATCTTTCCTTTAGCAAAGTCACACTTTTGAAAATTAATAGTAAAGTTAGCTTCTTCTAGGGTCGTCATAACTGCGTCAAGATGTTTGAGATGCGTATTCCAATCATCTGAATAAATCGTAACATCATCAATGTACGACTCGGCGTACTCTTTGTGCTTAGAAAGTGTCTTATTCATAGTTCTTTGAAATGTAGCGGCAGCGTTACGTAATCCAAAGGGAAGGACAACAAATGCATACTGTCCTCGGTGCGTGACGAAAGATGTTAAGTCCCGGCAATCAGGGTTAAGCTTTACTTGCCAGTAACCTTTCAGTAAATCTATGAGAGTGATGTACTTTGCTTTAGACACTTGATAAATTAAGTCCGTAGCATTTTTCATCGGAAATGAGTCTGTTTCAGTCTGGGAATTCAAGTATCTGTAATCCACACATAACCGAACAGTTCCGTCTTTCTTCGAGACACATACAACTGGATGTGCATATTCACTTTCAGAAGGTACAATCAGTCCCAGTTGTAATAATTCTTCAATCTGGCGATCGACTTCTTCCTTCAAAGCTTCTGGGATTCGAAATGGCTTTTGCTTCTTCGGTATACTTCCTGGTTTCAATTTGATGTTATGCTCTCCAACGTGAGCAATTCGTGGAACACCTGACCTAAGGCTGGAATGTTTCCGAAGGATCTTTATAACGTCCATTCTCTTGCTAGGTTCTAAGTGTGTCAGGTCCACTTCTGGATCAGGGTCTAAATGAGTGATCCTGGGGACGTTTTCAATTTCTCCAAAGTCAACATCAGCATCATAAATAACACCGACATTGTTAGCTGATGCCTGGAATTCCCTTATCTTATTGGCATGGATATGTCTAATGCCATTATCAGGTAGTTGCACCAAATAACTGTACGTGTTTTTCCTTTTCACAATCGTAGCCGGCCCGGTCCATCGTGCATAGACTTTATTGTCACTATCTGGAATTAGGACAATTACCTTGTCTCCTTCTTTGAATTCTTTATGACGGGTCTTCCTATTACGATAGTGTGCATAGGCTTCCTGTTTTCCTGCAGCAGTGAGACCAGCATGTTCTGCAGAATTCTCTAATTTCGTCTTTAAATTGTTTAAGTAATCAGTAACTGATTTCAACTGTCCAAGGGGAATCAAGGTTTCATCAGTCCAAGTTGACTTTAAAATGGACAGAGGTCCTGTTGGTCGTCGACCATAGAGCATTTGAAACGGGCTAACTCCAGTGGTGGCGTTTGGAACTTCACGATAAGCCCATAATAAAAAAGGAATATGCTTGTCCCAGTCTTCCGAATATTCTCTCATCGTATGATGAATCATCCCTTTTAGAACAGCATTAAAACGTTGAACAAGTCCATTCGAGCTTGGGTGACCTGGGGTCGAGAATCTAGGGCATGACCCAAGTCTCTTCAAAAATTCTTTCGTCAAAGCTGACGTAAAGTTGGTTCCTTGGTCCGTCGCAACCATTTTGGGTATTCCTGTACGTGTAAAAATCTGTAGTAAGGCGTCGCATGTAGATTTTGCTGTCACAGTCTTCAACGGAATCGTCTCTGGCCATCTAGTGCATTGATCCAAGGCACAAAGAACGTACTTGAAGCCTCGGCTACTTGGTTCCATGGGGCCTATTAAATCGACATTTATCACTTGAAACGGTTCATCGGGACGTGAAACTGGTGTGATTGGGACCTCATCAAATGGGCGTTTCTTGGCTTGAAGCTGACAGGCAACACACGAGTTACACCATTCTTCTATGTCCGTCTTCATACTAGGCCAGTAAAAGGAGTACTTAAGACGTTCGGCCGTTTTCTTTTTCCGTAAATGGCCTCCCCATAAACTAGAGTGAGCAAGCTCTAACAACCGATTTCTACGAGACGTTGGAACTACTAATTGATCTACGCGTTCACCTAAAATTTTATCTCGGTGGTACAAAAAATTGTCAACCACATAGAATCGATTAATTCCTTTCTGAGCATCTTGCCAACATGACTGTAAACTTTTATCATCCTTTTGTTCGTTTCGAAACTTTTCTGAATCAGATATTTCATTTTGATCAATCTTGTTAACGGAATCATCGTTACTTACGTTCTTAGACATAGTTGCACAACATTCAATAGTACTCTCGACAATACTCTCGACTAAATCATTACATTTATACACATTACCAGCATCTGAAATATTACTTAAGTTCTCACTTCTATCATCATAAAGCATTTGTAGATTAAAATCACTATCTTCTATCAAATAAAATGCAACATTATCTGGAGTATCACATTTCATTTCATTATTCTGCAATACCTTTTCTCTACCACTTCCGTTTTCATTAAAAATTAAATTTACTTCTTTGACGTTACAATTTAATTCATTTAAAGCACTTACAGACAACAATAAATCATTTGACAACGTAGGTACCATAGCACATGTTATATAAATGGGTTCTTTAAATTTTAAATCATCTTCTACCTTTGTTAATGGTAAATTAATTAATGGTGCTCTTAAACTCTGGCCGAAAGCACATGTTAACTCTACACTGCCATGAGGTGTTTTATACTTTTCGGGTACTAAACTACTTTTGACGACAGATATTTGCGTTCCAGAATCTGCAACACCGATTAGAATATTAGAATCTACTTTCAACTTAATCATTGGCAAAGTGTCAACAAAACTTCTTTCGTTTTCGTTTTCCGGGCTTACGTTAAAGTACTTGTCAGACGAAATGCGAGCGGTTAAAATACTACCATTTTTGACATCTTTATCTTTACCCCTTTCATAATTAACGTGTAACAAAGTTCCATGATATTTTGACTTACATGAACCACTTTGTTCTTTCGAATTGCAGTTTTTAGTTCTACAGCCCAATTTGTAACAGACAAAACAACGTTTCGCTTCTTTTAACTTTTCTTTTTTTTCCGTGGGAGTCAGCGGGCAACATTCAATCTCATGTGATTTATTGCAAAATAAACAACCCGATTCTCGAGCATCAACCACAGATACCCGATTCACCCTCTTTGACTCATCAATGCTATACGGTTTGGCCTTGAATGGCGCCTTATATGTATAACAACTGTCGTTCCAACGCGAAAATTTTCCGCCATTTTTTCCTGCGTCTAAATAAGCAGAATTTAAAGACTCTGTACGTTCCCGGCTTTCGATTTCAATTCTCAAAAAATCAATTAAATCTTCTACATCAAAATTATCGTCAGACCCTTTTTTGCGCGAATATTCCAAAGCTATATCTTTTGGCATAGATTTCATCAATAAGGGAACTAATAAATTTCCAAATGTTTCTGTTTTGACATTCAGGGAGTTTAAAGAACGTATTTGTATGTTAGCAGTGTCATATAATTCTCTTAATGCATAAATGTCACTCGAATTCTTAACCGGTTTTAAATTTAAGAGTTTTTGCATATGCATGCTAATCAAAATATCTTTTCGATTAAATTTGGCTTTCAGGAGCTTGATTGCTTCATCGTAATTCTCTGGGGTTAACGAAAATCCCTCAACGACTTTTAAAGCTGAACCTCCAAGTAAACTTATCAAGTAATTAAACTTATCAATCTTCGATAAATTCTGGTTTAGTTCTATTGACGTGTTATACGAATTATAAAATGTTTGCCATTCATATGGGTTGCCGAAAAATTTGTTCATTACAATTTTGGGCAGTCGAACACTTAGTTGTGGGGAAACATTTTGTTCATCGCTTTCTTTCTGTGAAGAAACGCTAGAATCTGTAGAATTGTCAATACTATTTTTCCCTTTCAGAAATTTAGAACCTCGGTACTTCCATCTTATTATTGTATCTTCGTATTCTTGAACTGTTTCAATTTCGGTTTCGATTTTATTTTCATCTATGAGTTCACAAATTTTACTATCTAAATCAGACAAATTTTTAGATTTTAACCTTAGAAATTCTAGCTGCTCTTCGACATTTTCAACATTGTTCTCAGCAATAGCAGTTTCAATCAATGAAGTAATTCTAGTGACGGCAGTTCGAACGATTTTTCTTTCTTTCTTAAATTTAGATAGCATTATTTTAAGATCATCGTTTGTTTTTGTTACGTTTTGAGCATTATTTACATCATCGTCCGCCATCGTTGCATGCATTAAATATGGATAACTTAAAGCTCTTACCTTGAAAAAGCTTCTCAGATGAACGTGTTTATCATTCAGTATATCCGTAAAAGTAAGTCCAGTTTATTTACATGACCCCTCTATATGACACCAATCTGTCGTAACCTGGCGTGGTTCTTTTGTCATGTACAACTGGACACATAAAATCTTCATTCGTAAACACAAAGACGAACGTTTATTGACGCAAACAAAAACACTCACACAAAACAACAGGATAGGAATAAAACAGAGACGTTCGTAAGGGGTCAGGCTACCGCTTGTCGGTATGACCTGTGTGATTGGGTTTCTCCGTTCACCTGAACTTAGGATGCGCTGTGCCGATAAATGGCGACAGGGTTATGCGCATGAGAGGCGGAGGGGCGCTATCATAGCCTCGTCCCTGACACCTTAAATCCATATTTAATGCCAGATCAAGGTAGTTCAATTGCATAGTGAAATCCCCTGAGTAATGGCAACACTTTACTACAAAAGTTAATTTAATTTAAATGACATAAACCAAATTACACAATGGATAATAGTAAAGTACTTCATCTCGAAACACAAACACGGGTGTTCAGCTAGTAAGTGTATATATATATATATATATATATATATATATATATATATATATATACTCTAGCTGAAAACCCGCACTTCACTACGGAGTACATTCAAATTAAATTCAACGGTCAATGTATGCAATTAATGTCAAAAAAAAATATATTTATATATGTATTTATAATACATACGACGATCAATGTGTACAATTGATGTAAAAAAAAACAAAAATTTATTTATAAAAAATCGTAAGGGATATTTTTATAGACAATAATGTAGAAGAAAATATTCAAATTAAATGTAATAGGACATACTAAGGAATATAGTTCAGTTAATATAGTACAGTTTGAGGAACATAATATCTTTTAATGTATTTAATATTTTTTTGGATAATGTCCAATCGTCTGTCGCATTAGCAAGAAAAAAATTTTTTTTGTCTATTTAGTTGTTGTGCACGTGATGATAAATTTATTTAAAGTACCAGAAAAAGAAATCACGTGATCAGCATTTAATAAATTAAATTGTAAAAATTCATCTTTAAAAATTCACCAAAAATCAGAAAATGGAGGTAAAGATTCGAAAAAGATTTCATTTTAAAGAAATTTTTATGATCTTTTTCGTGATATAAATTTTATAACCGTCAAATTATTATTTTAAATGTAAACTTAAAAAAAGTTACTAAAACAGCCTAAAAATTTAATTTTAAAAAATCTAAGAAGAATTTTTCAAAAATCTTTCTTAGTGCACCCCTACACTATAAGAGAAATCGCCATGCAAAATTTCAGCCCTCTTGGTCCAGCGGTTTGGTCTGTGCGTTGTATGTCAGTCAGTCAGTCAGTTACGGAACTGTTTTACATATATAGATAATACGTACAATGTCATTAGACTGGAATTGTCATGAAATAGATACATACTGTCCAACCTCCACCATCGTCCTCCATGTCGCAGTATACTTCGATCCAGCCATTTATCATTCGACTACGGGGCCAAATTTGGTACATGCCACTCCTTAAAAAGGGGTTTTTCTTTATTATCTCGGCACAGTCCATCGGCTTATCCTGTACTATATCAGCATCAGGACATCTGAAAATAATATCCTGAATAATATTGTCTAACTACAGTTCATAAGTTTGCTCTTGGTAATTCATTCTCAATTAGCCTCTACCAGTTGACGTAATGTTCATATTTCGGTTAATATTTTGTTCATCGAAGAAAAGATGCAAGAATATTAAAGTCTCTTGAGCAATCAATGTGTTTGCAGATTTTTCCTTACATTACACGGAAATATCTCAATTGATATCAAAGTTTTACTACGTTATGTTGAACATTTCCTGTAAGTACAAAACATGCGTACACTGAGTTTTACCAGCGAACATTTTTAAATAACTGTCTGTTTTGGTTTTTGTATAAAACTGATTTCTCCCCTTTTTGAACTGTCTTGTAAGTAAGTGTTGATAAAAATTATATGGCTTAAATATAGAGTGGAAAATTTTATTTTTAAATTTTTTTGTGTGTGGTACTAATTACTTTCCTTTTTTTAACTGTCCTTTAAAGCGTTAATAAAAATGATACTGTTTAAAATAATTATTCACTTATTGCCCTTTTGTTTCATTTTAAATATTCAATATAGTCCAGAATTAATACTTCCTACATTGTTTTGTCCAAAATGTATAAAAAGGCCAATGCTTTTTCCTATGCTTTGATCTATATCCGCCGCCGTTATTTCTAAGCAGATTACAAAAATAGAGTATATAAAAAACGGTGATTTATTAAATCCCCGTATTGACATTTCCCCAATTTTACGACCTTATATATATCATAAATGTAAAATGTAATCGAATGATTTTATTTAATCATCGCATAGATGTCCCAAACGTTTTGAGTTTGCTGGTTGATAAAATTCATTTTTACTTTCACCAGAGCATAAATTTTTTCTAACAAAGTTTTTTTTCAGTCTTATTCACGGTCCCTTTAATTTTAAATTAAAGTTACTAGATGCATATTATATTTCATGAATCTTAAGATAAACCATTTAGCCTCCGAATACCTTTTGACGTAAAAGAGTTTCTAAAGTTTTACGTCAAACAAAATCGAACATTTTATTTAAAATTTTATCTTAATTCTGAACTTTTATTTATGACAACTTGTATACATCTTTCTGAATACCTATTAAATTCTAAATCAAATTCTGAATGTGAAATTTTTTACATTTTTATGCGCATTTTCACACACCTGTTGAATTTTTTAAAACGTCCATTGACGCGATTTCAGCATTATAAATTTCAAGTTAGAACGTCAAGTCAAAGTGTAAATTTCAAAATTCTTGATGCCATCTTATCCCACTAGAAATTAATAATAGATACCTGATATTGATTTTCAATGCCTTAATGCTTCTGCCCTCAGAGTTAATACGCATGTCCTTCAATACGACACAGTGGAATATTCAAGCAACTTAAAAAAAGATTTTATGCTACTATGAGCTTCAGTCCTTCTGATTGTCAAATTTGGTGGCAAATGTGGCTTGAGGTTTTTCTCACCCATTGAGGTTTTTCTCTTACGTCCACTTTTCCCGAGATCTCAATTTAATCTTGCGTTTCATTTGTGGTACTATCACATATAAATATCTTTAACATATCTCTACATCTTTGCGAGGATCAGAAAATTTTTGGCGGCACCTGAAGGAAAAGTAGCTTAATAAATACGTTGCAATGATATTTAGTCTCATGTTTTGTCAACTGTTTTAAACAGAAACCTTTTTGAAGGGGACAAAAAGTTCCATTTTCAAGATTGTATAACTCTGGATTGCGTAGACTAAAAAAGCAAGCAGCAACTGCTTTCATTTAGCGAGAATTACTAGCTCAATTAAGCTACTTCATTTCTTCTATTTCAACTGATGCCTTCGGACTATAAGCTGACATGATGAAAAGTCATTTATGTTTCAGAATTAAGACCGCCAGCATTGTATAGCGGAGTAGCATCAAGAGCTTCCTTAGAGTGGACTCGGGTTCGAATCCCGTTTGAGAAATGGACAATCTTGTACTGCCCCTTCACAGGGAGTCATGTTGAGTTATCTATTTGATTCTCCAATAAAAATAAATTACCAGAAAATCCCTGGCGTTGAATGGGGGCATATCGAAAACAAAAGTACTTGCCCCATTAAGAAAAAAAAATGTTTTGGCATTAAAAAAATTGCAGAACGTATAAATCTTACCTGATTTTCATACTAGTTGCATACTTCTTTGCGTCATCAATAAGATTTTTAGCAGCATTTAAGAGAGTCGCTACAATAGAGGACTGGGTTTCATCTGTTATGTTCTTCAAAAGGTCCGAAGTACACTGGATATCACCAGCATACACACTCTGACTTTCGAAACTCACAAAAGCTAAACATATTAACACGCTGCAAAACATAGCAGTGGAGAGAAAAGAGGATAAACCGCTGGTTACAAATGTTTGGAGACTGTTTATTTTAATGCATTTTATCTGTTTTATATACCAAACCAATGGAGGAGAGAAAAAAAAATTAGGCATGTGTCTAATCAATATAACTTTATCATTTGAGTGCTGCAAGATATGTAAGTATTTTCCAGCGCCGGATTTTCCCCGTCTCCTGCATGTTTTCCCAATGATTACATTATAAAAGGGGGAAAAAACGCTGTCCATCATGATGACAACTGCTTTGGAGATAAGTATCAAGAACAGACCATGGAGGATAGCCCGGTATTTCCAATTTTTTCCCCTCTCGAATATTAGTGCAGGAAAAGCTTTTAACGATTTGATACCTTGTTAAAAAGTAAAACAGTCTTTTGCGGTTTAGCATAACAGATATAGCAATTAGTAATAAGTGTTACAAGTATTGGTTATTAATAACCTTAAAACAATGGTTGCGTTCATGTGTTGGGGCAAGCGAAGAAACACTGAGAATTGGCCTTTATCATACATTTATCACACAATGCTAAAAATTCTTTTAAAGTGTAATTAATAACATAATAATATTTTCCTTCATATTTTCATTTAACACCTGAGGAATCAAAAGCAGAGGCAAACTATTTGGTCAAAGCAAGTATTTTTAGGATCTATCGGGAGGCACTTACTACTGTTGAAGAATACAGAGATGAAGTGACTACGTTGACAGGGTCCCATATCAAGTCATATTCAGGATCATCATGACGGGTTCCCGGCACTACCACTAGACTCGGAGGCAGTTCAATCGGGACTCTGTATCGTCCGAGCTCTAGGAAAAAAGCCAGCGCAATCTCTGGACCTTCTCTCGTTTTTTTATTTCTTGGAGGGGCTGTTGTCCGTTTACCGGGGCCATTTTGGCCTGCCCCTTTTTCTCTCATTGGACAGTGGGCTGTTTTTCTCTCAGCAGTTCCTGCCCCAATTGGTCCCTTATTATACTGCTCCTGTTCATAGTCTACGAAGTGCCACACCACCATAATTCTCGTTTGAAATACAACTTTGACCATTATCTGCTGAAAGTTTTATTGTGGGTCATAAAATAACGTTCATCTTGCAATATTTATAGTCTTTTGATCGCTATCAATGGCCCCGCAGACAGCTTTTCTTTTACGTACTCTTAGTGTTCAAGCCTTTATTTTTTTGCCTCTGAAGTTTTTATAAGAGTTTTGTTCTTGACCGTCTTTCGACCACACAACGCGATGAATTATAACATTCAGCGCTTCTACAACAAGGACAATCAATTTTCTTTCATTTTTAAGAAATATTATGAAATATTTTCCAGCTTACCTTATTAAATACAGAAAATTGGTAATAATGTAAATAGTCCGTAAAGTAAAATTTTGTCTCTTCTTTCTTGGTGACATCTTTTTTGGAATCATATGCTACAGTAGTCCAAACGACGGCAATTAATGTATGTTTTGTTCTAAAATTTTCCGATACGACAAAAATAATGAAAGTTAAGAAAATAAAAAAAGTATTTCAAATTCATTTGTTACGTTTTTCGGAAATAGAGATGATACCTCAAGAAATCCATAGACACTCTGCAGTACATCCTTGCATACGTATGGGATTCTCGAATAAATTTCGTTCGATATGCACAAATTTTTCTGGAATACATACATAGACAGATAGAGTTCATAGATTAACATAATATATTAAGAAGTTTAATCAAATTTAAATATAATGGTAGAAATAGAAAATTATCGTATTTACTTTTTTCTTACTACGAGTATATCAAAACAAGAAAAAAAATTTGTAACCAAATTTTTTTTCTACTACGAACCAAGGTGATGCTAAAGCTTCTCAAAAAGAAAAATTTCCCCAACATGTAAAATTATTGCATGCTAAGATATTTAATCAATTCTACCACAAAATGGTTGGTGGTAGCTATAAATGGTCCAATAGATCCCTTTCGAAGACTGTTATTGGAGAATATCGCATGGACCGTCTTGTTTCCTCTCGTAGTATAATGTTTTGCTATCGTTGCTTCGCGTTCTTCAATTATCCTGGGTAAAATTATCCTAGTTTTGCACAGTGAGGAAAACGGCATGCTCAATCGACAACATTTGTCTTCGTTTTTGTAAGTGGTCTCTGTTGTTGATAAATAGGACTTTCCGAAACTCTTTTAAAAAATTGGGCAACAATATTTTGACAGAGATAAACTTGTTTTAATAAAATATGCCTGAATAATAACTGTCAGATATCATCTAACCCAAAGAAGGTAATAAAACTAAATGTAAAATATTCTACAAATATATAATCAATTAAGGGTATTTATATATTATAAATGTATAAACAACCTTAAAATATTTATACATTTTCTATCACAAAGGATTTCTTGTTGAAGAAACAAATTCAACAATCTTAGTATAATATAGATAATCTTAAATTATATCTCTTATCTAGACAAATGTTCACTTATTTTTATTCTGTTGAAAGGATGTTTTGAACGAACATTATTTATAAATGTGTTACATTTCCTTGGACAAAAATATATGGGGTCAAGAAAAGTGTTACTATTAAGGAGAGAAAGTTGTTGTTTCCAACGCGACAAACACTTTGTCTATTACGATATTCGCCCATCCACACTGCGAATTTATTTGTTGGCTTTTTTTATTACAGGAGCATCGTATATGTGAGCCAACATAGCTCCCTAATCTCAACCTTGTAAACGGACAAGCGGGAATCGATCCACCATTACAACCTGACGATAAAGGTTCTCAGAGAATGCCCATCTGCTAAACCACTGCGCCACCCGGTGGGTAGAGGGAAAAACTTTGTAAAGAATGGTTATGAAAATTTTACTTTAACAATCTTCAGTTCGGAGGACATTTAATTATTGAGATTTTCTTATTGTAATTTTTTTCAATTTTCAAAAAAAAAAAACATTTATCTATGTGTGCCTAATAACTCACAAAATATTTATCGCAATGTCAGATATTAGTGATTTATATGAAAGAGAAGTGAAAATATTCCCTTGATATAAAACAAATAATCAGTGCTATTGTAAAACTATTATCTGATTTCACTTGTAATCTAAAGCTCTAATATGCTGTGCATACTGCTATCAGAAATCTAAATCTCATAACTCAATGTTTCAGTTCTTAGGCTTGAGAAGAAACACTATTCCTTACGTATACCGATTAGATGGTACTAAGATCCTGTATTAAGAAAACGACAACTATAAAGACATTTAAAATATTAGAATTCATTGTCTGCTCATAACCATTCCTTACCAATTCATAACCAATTCATAACCATTCCTTAATTGAAATTTCTTAATTGAAAGCACAGTAAAAAATAGTGTAAAAATATAAATTACATTTGGATAATCATATTCTTCTAGTCGTAGCTAACACCATTACAACAATTTAAAATTACTAAAAATCTCTCAGACACTTTACTTTCCGCTGACTGATCCTACACATAATACTAATCTGGCTTCCTTAAATTTGTTTTTTGGCTGGAATTCTTTAGTGCTATACTGCATAATCAGCATCTTCAATAGGTCAAGTCTGTGTTTCTAGATGACCGAAAAATCTGATTAGATAACTGCTTTAGTCCAAATAAATTGATCTTTCTATGCCCCGTCTTACTTCCTTATCTCCACATCGTTGAAAGCTTCTTCTCACATCCCGATTGTAAAAGATTCACGGAAAACATGGTGTGGTAAAAAATCGCAATAGGAAAGCAAAAGTCACGCAAAACTAGTTAACAAGATAAAATTATAATGTGATTCCATGAATGCCTTGAATTGGAATTAGTCACTTGTTTAAGACCCCCTAATCTAGATGGTACTGCATGCACCCTCTGATATTACAGGGTAAACCCTAAAAAAAGACGTCTTAACGGATTTGGACTGTTAATCTAACACAAATTTGCAAAGAAATTTTGTTATCCTTAAAAAGAATTTTACAAGTTATATATGCCACGCATCATTGTTTGGGCAAAATATAAAACATACCACTGATTGATTATTTCGTTTATCAATAAAATTGCCAATGTATGGGTATAAATTATATACAAATAAATTTTCAACGAATAGAAATAATGCTGACGTCCTTCCAAGGATTTTCTTTGATTGTCGTTTTGTTATAAAAACAACGTCCGTTAACTCAACGGTCGTTTTTGACTCCACGTTCAGATAGTTTCTATACCAAAAACAATTAATGATAAATTGACTGTTAAAAAAAGGACCAACATAAAAGTGTATCTTTTTTTAAAGTTTGGAGTACTCGAAAGAGCTTGTGGTATATATAGAAGTTAATTCAGCGTTAAATTTCATATTTCCTCTACAATATTAATGTTTTTCAACTATCAGTAATCTAAAGTATTAGAATGTGTCAACTTAATAAAAATTCAAGTTAAAAATATCTCGAATCACTATCATTTGCATCTGTACCATTTAAACTGGTTTTAATAGACCCTGACGGTTTGTATATATTATTATAAGTCTGCAAAAATAATTACTAGTGATTACTGATAGCGCAAAGGGGAATACTTCTACTTTTTCTTCTAAAAGATATGTAACTTCTGAATACTTAAATTAAATATCTAGGTCAAAATTTCCAAACTCCAGTACCTAAAAAAACTCTGAGAACAACCCCTATCTCTCCTAAATTTTAACAATGCATTAAAAAATGTAGGGTTTTCGAATTTCCATCCTTTCTTCCCCAAACCCAAACTCATGGCAAAATTGAATGAGCAAATCAAACAAATATTACCCGTCAAAAATAGAAATTTATTCTATACCTGGTGATAGTTTTATCTCTCTTGTATAAATGATGAGCAGATTAATCAGGGACAGATATGGTATCCTTACAATTTTTTATATGTACGATTTTGTGAGGTAGCTCCTGTCTCGGCTATTGCAAAAGCATCATTGTCCAGTTCTGTAGCTAAAGTCATCAGCTCCATATATTTATCATACGTTAAACTTCAGGCATTCCAATAAATATTCTTAAAATGCAAATGGTATTAAAGAGGACCCCTTTCTTCGATATGATTGAACAGGATTTCAGTCGTTCATCGAGAACAGGGGACACTGCAAGTAAGCGACTGACATCATCCCGCAATCTCACATTCTGAATTACATTTTACCATGGTCTAATGAAAATGCAGTGTAGGAGCTACAGCCTGCTGTAAGGATAATGTAATGCACATGTGATATAGCATAATGTATTGATTATGTAATGCATGTATAACGTACGCATCGGATTGTAAAAATGCAATGTTCTTAAAAGTCAAAATATTGATCTTATGTACAGCTTTCAAAGGTTCTAAAATGTGGGACAAATACTCATAGTACATGCCTACAAATGAAAAACTCCATAAGACTTAAGAAGGACCTTAAGTATAACATATTAACTATTTTAATTTAGAAAAGCCACCCACATGGTGTAGTGGTTAGCTCTGTAAGCTTCCCAGCATTGGGCTTTAGTTCAAATCCCGAGTAAGACTTGGACGTTTATGTTTTGTCCATTCATAGGGAGCAATGTGTTGGCTCACATACAATGATGCTCCCATAATAAAGTAGCTAATAAGATGTCGCGAAGTTGATAGAGCGAACGCTTCAAGAGTCAAGTATCTGCCGTATTTAAAAATAATTAATTTAACATACTTTTAAATGATTACAAACAACAAATCTTACTTTTTCAACCAGGGACCGAGATAGCCTAGTGATAGCGCATTGTGCTTGGAGCTAGAGTGCTCGGTCCGAATCCCGACAAACGACATTAAATACCTTCATGTCTAGGCCAGATCTAGGCGTGTTAAATCCGTAGACCAGAAAGTCCTTCTGCGAGGTCAGGAAGAGTGGGAGAAGGTACAACCCCGCCCCCAGCCACAATTACTCCCCTGCGGTGTGCTCGGTCAAAATTGATGTGGCACCAGGGGGGTGGTGTTTGTTCACCTACACGGTACCCCCATTGAAAGCAACCAACTATTGTCGAGGATTGTGTGCGAATGTCTTCATTGATAAGTGCCTGCATTGTCCAACAACAACAACAACAACTTTTTCAATATTTATTTTTGTTTATTCAGTTCAAAAATTGTAGTAAAAGCTGTTGAAAGTTTGTGTCAGTAAAATAAAAATGTAAATAATATAAGAAAATTTATTTACAAATATTGATAAAATAAAAATTAGTTCTATATAAACATTTTACTGAGAAACAAGATATGAAACAATTTATTGCAACAGTGATATTAACATTTGTTTATGATACAATATTATCCACATGACACATATTTCTCAAGAGCAAATGTATCAAGTGATTTGCTACCAAATTCAATCCATTTCCATGTAAATGTTATTGTTACATGATATGACTATCATGATATTTTTTATGATCTATCTAACCACGATATATTTCATCTGATTTTTTAAAAAATTTATCCCTGTAATTAGTGAGAAATGTTTTATATTTCCCCGTAAAGGCTATAAGTTTCAGTTGTGGATGTGTTAAGCAATTATAATGGGGTAACACCATCTGGATTCTTCTGGAAATCTACAGGGCAATTTTTTCAATATGACTAAATCAAATTTCATTCGCTCAGCAAAAACAGGGGACATAACAAGTAGGCGATAGGTATCACCCTTACAATTTCACATTCTGAATTGCATTTTAGTATCATTTAATGATAATGTAATGCAACAGAATTTTGTATGATGTGGTGTTAATGTAATGCACATATCGCACCCCGGCAAAAAAAGTGACACAACTCAAAAATGCAGCATTTGAGAAAAATCAACTTAAAGAATACTAGGCAGCTTGAACTAGCATTACAATAAAACTAATACAACTGCCCTCAAGTGGACAAATTGCGAGACAGAGATGTGTCGCTTTTCGTGCACGATGGGGCACTATATACATATTTTTCAATAACATAACCCCAAAAATGCCATTTTTTGACTTGTGTAACTTTTCTGGCCGGGGTGCGATATGATATAGCTTAATGTAATGATTATGTAATGTACATATAATGTGCGCATGAGGATTTAAAAATGCAATGTACATAGAGGTCTAAATATTGATGTTATGTATAATTTTAAAAGGTTTTAAAATGATTTGATGTGTGACAAATACGTATATTACACCCTACAAATGAAAACACCAAAAGACTTAAGAAGGATCTTACATATAATTTATTAATGATTTTAACTGAATATGATTCTAAGGGGCTACAGTCAAAATAATTTAAATTTTTCAATAGTTTTCTTACTCGTTAAAAGCAATTTAGTAAAAGCTGTGGCATACTCTGTGTGTGTCAGGTCAAGAAAAAATTCAAATAATGCTAAAACATTTATTTACATGTATTTAGAAAAGAAAAATTTGTTTCATTATAAATAATATTTCACTGAGGAACAAGATTTGAAACCATTTATTGCGATGGTTTTATTAGCATTTTATTATGATACAATACTATCCATGTGGCACATATTGCCCAAGAGCAAATGTTACTAGAGATTTATCAACATATTTATTCCAGTTGTATGGAAATGGTAGTTTTACATGATAGGACTATAACATTATTGTTAATAATTTTTCAAATCGTGACATACTTTGTCTGATTGGAAAAAAAAGTTAATCACTGCAATAAGTGAGATGTTTTATTTTTCCTTGAAAAGAATACAAATTTCAATTGTGGAGATGTTGAGCAATTATAAAGGGGTAGCATCATCTGGATTTTTCTGGAAATCTACAGGACGAATTTTTATCTCCGTATCTTTCAGAGAATAGTAGTGTCCCCTAAAACCATGCCATTCAACTCCATCGGCATGAGTTTCATGAGGTCCTTTCAGATACATCCCGTTAAGATTTGAGCTATGACAACTTGAATACCACCAAGCCCCTTTAAACTGGACAGCACAATTCTTATCAAATGTGTCGTTGTCTTGATCTTTGGTAGTAAACGGGAGTCCATTATGACCGGAAAAAGAATCACCTTAAAAACACATATACGCATAAATGAGATTAAATTTGAATTCAGCTGAGTAGATCATCAAGTAAAATAATTTCATGAAAATAATCAAAAATATGCTATAATTTTACCACTCATAAATTCATAAATTTATTAGTTCAGAAAACTAAAACGCTTAAGAAGAAATACATACTTTTTTTTTATTTCTAATGCAGAAACCAGTGGACAAAGTCCTTAGGTATACAGAAAAAATTCTCAGGTAGTCTCTTCTAACGAAACTACCGCGAGTTATTAACGTAGGATTGCTTATTGTTGCTTACCTCTTTTGTATGCATATATGTATCTATATATATGTACGTATGTATATATATACTTATATGTATGTCAAAATTTTCACGCAACTTGGTACTTTTCTGTATAACTTGTCCAAGCGATAGACTGGGTTTGGCGCACTGCCAAAATTATAACTTGCGAGGGCGGATGAACGGACAGTTTTAGTGTCTGAAATTTTCCTTTTCGCAGGACCGCTATGGAGGAACGTAATGGTACGTTAAAACGGGGGCTCGAGGGAGCCATGCGGTAAAGCGCTGGCTTTCGGTACTGCGGGTGCTCGGATGGAATCCCGACATGCGCCATTAAGTAACTCGTGACTAGTCCGCATATGGGCACGTCAAATCCCTAGACTGGAAAATCCCTCATGTGGTCAAAAAGAATGGGAGAGGGTATAATCCCCCCCCCCCCCGCAGATGTCTCCCTTGGGTGTTGCTCGGTTAAAATTGAGGTGGCAACTAGCTAAGACGTACTCCGACCCTTGTGGTGCTATATATAAACCGGAGCCGCATACTTCAGCCCGAAGCCTATATAGACCGATCTGCAACTTCCAGCCAGGGGGCATTAGAAACAACAACATTTTGGAGGGCGGAAACAAAAGAACCCTTTATTTTCTGCTTTATCTCACAGGAAGAAATACATATTTTAGGAAAACAAGTGTTTGTGTTGTTTTACTTTGTCTAGTATTACTCTAAACATCTGAAATTTTAAATAAGACGTAAAGGGTTTTTAAAGTCAGTGACCAAAACAAAATATGCTTTAAACAAACAATGACATTTTTTCAGACTGATTCTAGATGTTTTCATTATTTCCATTAAGTAACACATTATTTTGCCCAAATTAAAGGTTTCACGAGATAGACACATAAATATTATGGTAAATATTTAGCGGCTAGTGTCCAGAAATCACTACTTTAATTACAATTCCTAAACGTTGTAGTTAGTACTAGAACAATTTTGTCCTTCTATGAGGTCAGAGAAGGTGTGAAAAGGTACGATTCCCTCACATGTCACCCATGGGAGTGTACGGTTAAAAATTGAGGTAGAAACTAGCTAAAACGAACTCTTGGGGTTCTATATAAACCGGAGCCGCACACTTCAGCACGATGCCTATATGGACCTGGTCTGGAACTTTTTTATTTTACCATTAACCATCGCATTGAACCTTTAAATTTAAAAACTGTTTGCTTTTATTATCATTCTGTGATTTCATTAAGGAGTTTCTTTACTGGCAACATCCGCGTAGATGTACATTATTCTTTATGCATGGAAAAACTATATATATTATTTCTCGAAGGTGGTTTTTTGTGACGATCCCTTTCTCTCCCTTCATACTTAACAAGGCATAGAAAGTAACCCAGCCGGAGGGCATTAGAAACAACAACAACAACTAGAACATTTTTCAGCCCACAAATATGACTGCTAAGCGCGCGCCCTCAATTTCAAAACTAAAATTCTATTCACCATGTTTTTAATTTTGAGTATTTCTTTCGTGGTTTTTGATTGTGAGAAAAAATTGTTTCAATCATCTAAATATAAAGGACAGTAAAATTCATGTGTGGTCGTACTTACCAGCTGTTCCTCTGTATCCACTGACGTGCAATGTGTATTTGCGAGATTCGTCTTCAATCCAGAATTCGTCGAAGGTGGCATAAGTTTTGTTTCCTTCCCAGTCAGTCAATGTAAATTTCACAATGTTTGTCCTCTGATTTGTCAACGCAAAGATGTTGTCATTACCTGCAAAATGGAGACATGTGTTATATTGTAAGTATTTTGTATGTGTTTGCAAAACAGACTTGACAGCGCGATATAGTACATTATACAATATTAACCTATTTCCATTTCACTTTTTCAATATTTTTTGTAAACTATATGTTAAATTTTGAAATGATTTTTCATCTTTTGCTGTCTGAATTTTATTAAATGAGAAGTAAAACGGGAGGTTTATTATCCTTAAAAATACTTGGGAGTACATAATACGCTTATTTAAATTATCATATCTGTCTTAAATTTTTTTTTCGTATGTGCACCAAAAAAAATTTAATTTCTTCTTGGTATGTATTAATTTAAAAAGAAATTATTTTTTCCTTGTGTTTCAATTATTTATTTTTATCAATTCATTTTTTTTACTATTATTTGTATGCATATGAAACACTCTACGTTTTGTGATGTTCGATATTAAAATCACGACTTTAACCCTCAAATGGTGCAGTGGTTTGAGACGAAATTAGAAGGTACGGTCGGGTCGGATTCGACCCGATCTCTTTTTTTATGAGGTCTTTGGTAGCAATAAGTACACAATAAGAATTTTTGTTGTATAATAACATATATTAAAAATTTACATGAAATAAAAACCTTTTTGTAGAAAAAAAATGATCAACGAATTGTAATTTTGCTAAACAAAGAAAATCTCTCTGACATTTCCATAGAATGTTGTATATATTAGGTCTAATATGTAATTAAGTCTTGTGCCTAGTTTTAGAAGTTAATGAAACCAAATTTCCGAGCACAAAAATGTACAAAATAATATATACTGAAAATTTTGGCCTTCAAAATCGAAATAAAAAATTTAAAATCCCCAAAAAATGACTAGTGATCACGAATAACGTTTTTCAACAAAGACAGTCGTTCTTACTGCAAACTCTCCATCACCTGTTGCAAGACTCACTGGTAGGGTTCCTTGTCAACTCGATCTCTTGCAATGAGTGGGAAGAGTACGGAAGGGGGAAGATACACCCTTGGGTCAGATCCGACCCCCACCGTACCGTTTGAGGGTTAAAGTTCAATGGCATGCCAACCCTAGATGGAAACCCTGGAATTTAGAGTTTAAATTCACTATGGGCCGTTTGAGATTTCAAGGGCTTGTATTATTAACCTGAGAGAGTGTAGCAACGAGGTATGTGTAGTAACTTAAATATCTATATATATATATATATATATATATATAAAAGAATGTTTGTTTGTTCGTATTTTATGCGCTGCCGTACCGTTCATCCGATTGCGATAAAACTTGGTCAACTTATTGCTTGAATTTGCTCGAAGGTTATAGACTATTTTCATCCCGCTACGACGTTTCTTTCCCGAATTATGTTATAACAAGTTTACGCGGTATCAACTGATATTTTTGTTCAAAGCCATTGTAACATCTCATTATTGCCAATTAAATTATAACATTTCAGTAAAAATAAATAGACATGAATTGAAAACGTGATTTATTCATATATTGGCGCATACAAGAATGAATTTGATATATTATTTTCATATACGTGAAACACATGCGTTTAGCCTTGACGCGATGATTTATATAACTGAAGTGACATTGAAACATAGCAGATGATTTAGTTTTGAGAAAGAATTATAATCATGAAATATGTGTATATTATAATTAAGAAAGTCTGAAAGTGGCACTGAAATGTAGCAGATGATTTAGTTTTGAGCAGAAGTAAGGGCAAAATGTCAAAGAACCTTGAGAAATGAGCAATGTGATGAAAAAAAAACAGAAGAGCGCGAAGCCAACAGAATTCGAAATGCAGTTAGACGAACACAAGAATCTGAAGAAAAACATTCCCAAGCACGCGAAGCCAACAGAATTCAAAATTCAGTTAGACCCACACAAGAATCTGAAGAAAAAACATTCCCAAGAGCTCGAAGGCAACAGAATTCGAATTGTAGTGATCAAAAGCAGTGAGACTGATAAAGAAACTTTTAACGCGTCGAACATACGATAGTCTTCGAGCTTCAACATCGAAAGGAGAGGAAAGCGATGAACAACGACAGCACCGACAACAAACTAATGCTATTTGCTACCGCAAAAGAATTTTAGCGAAAACTTTAGAACATCATAACATGAGGCTAATCATTGAAAATTACTAATAACAGAAACTGAATCCCGGGCGAAGCCGGATAATACATCTAGTCTTTAATAAGCATAATTACAAGATAAAAAGAACTTTTTATATACCACGTTTTTAAATTTTCTGTTGAATCATATTAACTTGACAATTCTCTCTTAATTGCACAAACCTTCTCTTAATTATTCTTCTTCACTTTCTTTTATTTAACTTTAATCCCTTTTTAGTCGTTTTCACTATCCACAGACATTATAAACTTTGATTTTTATAATTTTTTTAATTTTTCGCACAATATTTTTGTAAACAAATTAAATTCACATGTATTCTGTTTTCAAAATCGTCAAACGCCGTTACGCAATAGTGCAAGCATTAAATTCGATCGAAGCGCCATCTTGCGGAATTTTTCGGCTAAAAGTATTGAAAGAATGCATTGTCATCTTGTTCTGGGCTATTCTAAAAGTTTCAAATGTCTAGCTAGTCGGTAAGTTAGTTAAAAATCGATTGCAAGATTTGTACTGGACAAACACACAAACAAACAAGAAAGCGAGTTAATAAAAACATGGTAAAAAGTCATCAGTCTCTACAATGCTCACCCTCTTTCCTATTCGCCTGGACATTTTTATAGCCAGTTACATATCAAATGTTAAATTTTAAGGAGAGGAAATGAGATTAATTGATGTTAAATTGGTATCTTGTCAGTACATTATTATTAGTATACCTAGCCTGTAATCTTTCATTCGATATATAGGTAAATTTGTATATATATGAAACACATATGAATACTTAATGATGTTCGACAGGGAGAGTCGTGATTTTAAAGTGAAACGGTATGGCACGCCTAGGCGGAAAACAATTTCAGAGTTTGAATTATCTATGGTAGGAATTAGTTTGCAAGAGCTTATATGATAAACCTGAGGTAGTGTAGCAATGAGATATGTGTAGTTACTTAAATATCTTTAAAATAATCATCAGTCTCTAGAGTGCCCCCCTTTTTTCTGGACATTTATACAGCCAGTTATATAGACACTTATATGGCCCAAGCAAATAAAAACTTTTAAAGTAAGGAGAAGATATTTATTAATGACAAAGTATTATCTTATTAGTACAGGGTGATTTTTTTTAAACTGACACTACTCAGAGCCATCAGTAGCGCGATCTATCAGCCGGAATTCCACCAAAATTGATAGAGGAGCTAAGGACGACATGGGAAAGAGTTTCCGTGAAAAAAAAAAAAATTAGTTCCAAAAGTTGCCGATAGAGGAAGATATGGCGCTTTAGTTGTCGGCGCACCCGAGAATTTGCATAAAAGGCAAGTAAAACATCAAAATACACATTCACGACTATGTAGTCGACAGCAGCACCAGTATTTCGGGCTATAAAGATAAGGGATGAATACCGAAAAAGTTGTAAGCAGACAAATGAATAACAAAGAAATTTCCCTGCAACACTATTTTATGCAGAAAATTCACTTCTCCCTCCTTCAATGTGACCACAGTCCTGGCGGACGACACATTCAGGGCCCGACTTAGTCTAATTGGGGCCCGGGGCAAAAACTTCTTTGGGGCCCCCCACTGCTTCACTACTTCAGTAATGAAGAACTTAATACTTATTACTAAACTTTCTATTCGATTTGGGGGCCCCTCTCTGATGTGGGGGCCCGGGGCAACCGCCCCGTATGCCCCTGCCTTAGTCAGGCTCTGAACACATTGTATCCTGAACACTACGATCTCAACGGCCAAGCGTAACATGTCACTAGGAATGTTCATCAAAGTCCGAGAAATGTTGTCCTTTAGGGCCGCCAAGTTCAAGAATCCACCAAGATACACCTTAGGCCAGGACTCCACTTCACCAGAAACAGAAAACAGAACAGAAAACGGAATTGTTTTCTGTTTTCTGTTTCTGCTGAGATTCCGTTCTTTCTGTACTCCACTTCACCAGATTCCGCTCAGCTGGCGCCATCTGTCGTCGTTTTTTGTTTTTTTTTTGTTTATTGTTTTACATTGGCTGTGATTCGGATATAAAATACTTAAGCTCAAGAAAGTATGGAAAACGACACAGATTTTGCTATGGCGAGTTTGCACTTCTTAAGTCTGCTGTCTTTAATTAGAACCTCTGAAGCAAAAAAAAAAAGAAAACATCGATTCTGGGTTCGAAAGATTTTCCAAGAAAGGGAAAAACATGGTATTCACAACACCTTAATTAGAGATCTTCGAACTACCGATCAGGAGTTCTGAAAAAAAGTCTTGTTGAAAAAACAGTAGTGCATAACAAATAGTATGTAATAGAAATTTCGACAAAATATTACTGAGGGTTTTAGTTGTCATGTTTAGTATATATCATCTCTATAACATTTGGATAGTTAAAAATATCAGACCTACAAAGTGACATCTTAGGATTACAGATCAGTTTGCACTAAATCCATTATCTGGTAATAGAAAATCATTATTACAACAAATTATTCTAGTAGAATTTACTGTTTGACTTATTTAGCTTGCAGTTATGGAGGTGATGTTCATAAATAAACGCTTCCATGTCAAACCGAGACGCCATTGCTGTTTTGTGTTTCGTGGATCAAGACGCATTCCTATTGGCTGTCATACACGCGGAATCCGCGGACGGAAACAGAAAAGTTCAACATTTTCAACTCTGTTTTCCGCCGTCATTCTGCTAGGCAGAAACGGAAAAAACCGGAAGTGCGTAGATTTTCCGATTCTGTTTTCTGTTTCTGTTGCGTTTTCTGGTGAAGTGGAGTCCAGGCCTTAGACTTTAAATAACCCCACAGAAAGATGTCACATGGGTTACGTAAGGGAAGCGAGGTGGCCATGCCAGTGGAAAAAGCGACTGTTGACCCTTTCTTCTATAAAGCGAAGGCACAACAGATTCCGCACTTTATAGCCCGAAATACTGGTGCTGCTGTCGACTACATAGTCGTCAATTTGTATTTTGATGTTTTACTTGCCTTCTATGCAAATTCTCGTGGGCGCCATATTTTCCCCTATCGGTGATTTTTGGAACTAATTTCTTTATTCACGGAAACTCTTTCCCATGTCGTCCTTAGTCCCTCTATCAATTTTGGTGGAATCCCGGCTGATAGATCGCGTTACAGATGGCTCTGAGTAGTGTCAGTTTAAAAAAAATCACCCTGTACATTATTATCTTACCTTGCCAGAAATCTTTCGTTCGATCGCCAAAGCCATTTTTATAAGATTGCCAGTCTTTGTAAAAATAATCTTTACCGCTGTCGAAATCCCCTCGCCTCTGAAGTAGCTGTAAATTAATGCAATTTTCAGTTAAACAAAGAGATTTCAAGCATTCAAATGTCAAATAATGGTGTGCAATTTTGTTTTGAAATTTGTCTGAAAACCAAACACTTCCTTAAAGTCCGTTTACATAAGATTGTAATGCAAAACCTTAAAAATTAATGATATTTCTTCGTCAAGCTGTTGAGCTCTTTTACCCTTCATGGAATGAATAAAAAGGATCCCCTTTTAAAGAAATACAGGGTGGTCCAAAATCATTGAGCGCATTTCATGTTTGAAAAAAAAGAGCAAAATGAGGTACTTACATGTTTATTGTTTTCTCAGAAAGACAATTTAAAACAGTTTTACACACCAAAATTTTAAACATTAAATAACTTCCACATAAGCTGGTAGATGGCGCGACAACATTTCGGAAGAAAATTTTCGGAAGAAAAAATTACGTCAGTCTGCAAATGGCTAACGTGCAGGAAAAAGCAATGTGCGTTTGTGTGGTTCCATGAAAGCAAATCCCTTGTAACTCATTTTGTTCTTTTATTTTCAAACATGAAATGCGCTCAATAATTCTGGACACCCCCCCCCCCTAGGGTGGTGCAAATTTGAAGAGAAAAAGAACAAAATGAGTTACAACGGATTCGCTTTCATGGAACCACAAAACGCGCATTGCTTTTTCCTGTACGGTAACCACTTGCAGACTGACGCATTAGTAAATATTTCTTGCGAAATGTTGTTCGCCATCTAACGGCTTATGTGGAAGTTTTTTAATGTTTAAAATTTTGTTGTGTAAAACTGTTTTAAATTGTCTTTCCAAGAAAACAATAAACATGTACTACCTCATTTATTTTAAACATGAAATACGCTCAATAATTTTGTATCAGCCTGTATTTTAAAGAATTATATCCCGATGCGCGATTAAATAAATACCTCCTTGTCTAGGCCAAATATGGACACGTTAAATCCATCCCTCTAAGTGGTCAGAGAGGGTGGGAGAGTGTACCCCCCCCCCCCCCCCAGATGTCGCACCTGGAGGATGCTCCGTTTTGGTGGCACCTGGCTAAATCGGACTCCGACGCTTGTGGTGCCATTATAAACCGGATCCGCACCCGTCTGCCCGTTAGCCTATATGGACCTGGTCAGGGATAAATTCCGGCCAGGGAGCATTAGAAAAAGAAATATGTTTCGTCATCTCTAATTATATTGAAAATAAAAATAACACCATATTACAATTTATGTGAAAGATGACTTACATAAAATTATGTTAAACAGCAAAACGACATAAAAAAAGTGTCGAAAAGAAATACTGGAATTATATATATATATATATTTGAGAGAAAAAACAAATCTCGGCTCAAAGTGAATGCAAAAGATTTTCTTCGGAGTAAATACAAAAGATCTTCTTCGGAGTAAATACAAAAGATCTTCTTCGGAGTAAATACAAAATATCACCTTTTTTTGAGGAAACATTCTTTTGTTAGATCTAAATTTATTGGACATAAAAATGACACTCTGTTACAATTTCTGGGAAAGATCACTTACATGAAATGATTAAGATTCATTAAGGCGAGTCATCACAAGTAGAAGAGTCAGAATTTTAGCTGTTTTAATTATTATTTGTTGTACATGAAATTTTCAGTATTACTTCTCTAAACCTTACTGGTTATGTTCCTTGAATTAATTTTATTACAAGTAAATATTAATTATATTTATGAAGTAAGAAGCTAGTGCATTTCCTGAAAATATCAAATTTATACGAATTCACTGTGCGCAGATTAACAACAACACTAATAAGGTTTGAATAATAATTTTTTGAATTTTTGTGATGTAAAAGTATTAGGCATAACTCTACACCTATTTAAATCTTGAAACACCAAAGAATATTTACTCCAGAGTAATCAGATTTTAAAAAACCGAAAAAGTCCATTAAAATTACAAGTCATATGCTATAAATTCTTTTTAAAAAAATTTTTGCGAAAAAATTAGGTGCATATTTTTGATAGCATCATTATACACTTACTCTGAAAATTTGAAAGCAATATCTGCAGTAGTTTTTTATATACATACAGTGGGCGCAACCATGAAAATCATCATAACGAGAAAAAGGATTTTAAAGTTCCCACATTGGTAACGTTTACATCGCAACTACTTCTGTCATGTGATAGTATTGAATGTTCTAATTGGAATATTTTAGCTTCTTCCAAGTAATTTAGAAATGTTCAAATATTCTAAAAATGAAAAAAAAATCGACGTTTTGAAGATTTAAAGGGGATGACTCCCCTAAATAGAAAAATTGTTAATAAAAACATTTGTAATTTTTCAAACATAAATTTGAGCTAAAATGATTTTTGTCAATTCATCAAAAAAATTCTCGAATACGTTGTTAGAATTTACAGTTAATTTCTCTCTGTCACTAACAAAAATGAATAAACGATGACTTACTCTATATATCTACTCTCTATGTGTATAAAGATAAGCCGAAATATGCCGAAGCTTTGCAATGTTTGCAAAATGCAATGTTTTTCAGTGCAGTGGCACCATTTCTGTTTAAGAAACACAAACAAACTTTGTCTATAACAAATGTGTAATATTTTTTATGCCCGACACACACCGGAGAGCCGCAGCGGAGGTTGGAAGCTGGAGGCGGATAAATATATATGTACTAGCCGGGCTTCGCCCGGCTATGCTCGGGCCCTACAAAAGAAAAAAAGGGCCTTTTCAGGGCCATACAAATGTAATAAATTCCCGTCAATTTTCATTCCCGTCACTACTGACAGATGGCTGCACCATACTGTGGATGGTTGATTTGATTTCTCACCGGTGGAGTTTTAGAATTACAATATCTGTAAAACTATTAAAGTAGCAGAATAACTGTAAGCAGAAAAAATTATCAGTTTTCAAAGCTCTTTCCAAATATGTAACATTTATGTACTTTCATGAGAAAAAAAATCCACCGATTTTCGACGAAAATGTCGGCCATGTTTTTCATCGTCTGGAGATGAAATATTATTTAAAAACTGTATTTATTTATAATTATTTTAAAGCTTCCAAACTAATCTTAGAATTATCTCAAGGCTTCAAAACATAAGTATACGAAGTTTCAACCAGATTCGTCAAGAAATGTAGATTTGTATACGTTACATACATACATACATATATACATACATAGAGACACTCTGCTTTATTTATATAGATATGCAGGTCTAGATTTGAGGCGAAACACGCGCCGGAACGGTGTTCCGGTACCTCTCTTTAAGTACTTCTCTTTATCAATAATTTGGAATACCCCCACACCCCCCGGAAGGTTACCGTTCCGGCACCTCTAGTTCTAGAAATCTAGCACTGTGTATATACATACATATATATATATATATATATATATATATATATATATATATATATATATATATATGTATATATATATATATATATATATATATATATATATATATATGTATGTATATATATATATATATATATATATATATATATATATATATATATATATATATATGTATATATATATATATATATATGTATATATATATATATATGTATGTATATATATGTATGTATATATATATATATGTATGTATATATATATATATATATGTATATATATATATATATATATATATATATATATATATATATATATATATATATATATATATGTGTATATATATATATATATATATATATATATATATATATATATATATATATATATATATATATATATATATATATATATATATATATATATATATATATATATATATATGTATATATATGTATATATATATATATATATATATATATATATATATATATATATAGTTTACAAATGTAAATTACTTAATATGAAACAAAAAAGAGTAAATAAATTTTAGGCGCTAAGCTGCTCACAAAAATATTTACGATATATAGATATTTAAAATTAAGATAATTAAAAGGGCAGATGTGACCATTTAATACTCCTCTAACCTTAAATAAGATTGACATATATAAATAGGCAAAAAACGGAATTGGAGGTGGTATAGTTGATGACTGGGGGGGGGTGTGACCCCCCAACCCCGGTTAAACATGTTTTAAGCCAGGCAACACTCCCGGAGGTCGGCTATAACACCAAGACAGTAATAAAAAATTATGAAGAGGAAAAATATTTTAGGTGAAATAGATAAGTTAAACCAGATAGTTTACTAATGTAGTCAACTAAAACATAATTACAAGATGAATAGAATGAAAAAAATCTTAATACTAAGTTACAGAAATAGAATAATACTAATTAACTAAATAATTATTCGCTAACATATACACTATATATATACAAAATACTTAGCTCCCACCAAGCAAAGAGACACGAAACCCTTGCACACTCACATTTTATAGACATAGTAGGGATAAATATCGCCGTATTAGGGAAATTTTTTTAGTGTTGCCAACTTATTTTAAAACGATTCATACAATCTTTATTGTCTAGATTAAAAAACTGGGTTAGAATAGATACGAGGAAATTGACGGGAAAACCCTGGTCAATAGCTATAGTTAAGAATTTAATTATACTGACGTCCATAGTTTTTTTGTTTGAATGTAAACGTTGACAACGTATTAACTGGTTAGTAACTATATTGCGTTTAATATTTAAATGTAGAGCATTATTCCAGTTCATAATCCTAACAGTTTTAAAGTTGTAAAACTCGCGTTTATCATATAGACAGTATGATATTAGATTTTGATTAACATTTAAACTCAAGTCTAAAAATACCAAATTTCCATAGTTATCTTTATCAGTCTCCACTAGTTTAAGATTTTTTGGGTAAAAATTAATATCTATTTCATTTAAGTTTTCATTAAAACATATGAGTATATCATCTACATATCGGAAAAACATAAGTTCATTTAGAATCATTACACCTCTTTCATAAAAGTGAAGGTATATATCTGCTAAAGCAGATGAGCATCCTCCACCCATTGGTATTCCTTGTATTTGTTTAGGAAGTTACTACCATTATATAAAACTGTTTCATAAAGTACAAAATCTAATAACGCACGATATTTATTTTCAGCTATATACGTCTTTAAATCATATTGATCGTATAATCCATGAATAATACTATAGACTTAAACTAGTGGAGACTGATAAAGATAACTATGGAAATTTGGTATTTTTAGACTTGAGTTTAAATGTTAATCAAAATCTAATATCATACTGTCTATATGATAAACGCGAGTTTTACAACTTTAAAACTGTTAGGATTATGAACTGGAATAATGCTCTACATTTAAATATTAAACGCAATATAGTTACTAACCAGTTAATACGTTGTCAACGTTTACATTTCAAACAAAAAAACTATGGACGTCAGTATAATTAAATTCTTAACTATAGCTATTGACCAGGGTTTTCCCGTCAATTTCCTCGTATCTATTCTAACCCAGTTTTTTAATCTAGACAATAAAGATTGTATGAATCGTTTTAAAATAAGTTGGCAACACTAAAAAAATTTCCCTAATACGGCGATATTTATCCCTACTATGTCTATAAAATGTGAGTGTGCAAGGGTTTCGTGTCTCTTTGCTTGGTGGGAGCTAAGTATTTTGTATATATATAGTGTATATGTTAGCGAATAATTATTTAGTTAATTAGTATTATTCTATTTCTGTAACTTAGTATTAAGATTTTTTTCATTCTATTCATCTTGTAATTATGTTTTAGTTGACTACATTAGTAAACTATCTGGTTTAACTTATCTATTTCACCTAAAATATTTTTCCTCTTCATAATTTTTTATTACTGTCTTGGTGTTATAGCCGACCTCCGGGAGTGTTGCCTGGCTTAAAACTTGTTTAACCGGGGTTGGGGGGGTCACACCCCCCCCCCCCCCGTTGTCATCAACTATACCACCTCCAATTCCGTTTTTTGCCTATTTATATATGTCAATCTTATTTAAGGTTAGAGGAGTATTAAATGGTCACATCTGCCCTTTTAATTATCTTAATTTTAAATATCTATATATATATATATATATATATATATATATATATATATATATATATATATATATACATAGAAACATATACAGAAGGTCGTTCGCACTTTATGGAAACGATTTTGTAATTATTTTTTGCGTTTGCATTTTGAGATAAAAATTTGGCAACTTCAGAATAATCGTCTGCTACTGTTTTGTTTTCATTCATTGGAATGTAAAATAAAAGATTTATTTTGAAAATGGCTCCTAAAATTGATAAATGACTCCAAGGTTACGTAACTGCTCTTTCCGAAGAAAAATATTCGTATCAACAAATTATAAAGAGCTGTAAAAATTACGGTAATTTCAAAAAGAGGTATTTATAAAATATTAAATTTGAAAGGAAAAAAACGTCTAACTCAAAGTAAAAATGAAAACATGACCGCGAAACCTCATCCTAAGACTGTTTGAACGCAGATAAATATCAAGAAAGTGAAGTCTCTGATCCTAAAAGAAAAATCCGCCACTCACAGATCCATTGAATCGAAACTAGGAATGTCTTCTGACACTGTAAGAAAAATCTATATATTTATAACAGTTCCGTAACTGACTGACTCACTGACTCACTGACATACAACGCACAGACCAAACCGCTGGACCTAAAGGGCTGAAATTTTGCATGGCGACTCTTCTTATAGTGTAGGGGTGCACTAAGAAAGATTTTTGAAAAATTCTTCTTAGATTTTTTTAAATTAAATTTTTAAGCTGTTTTAGTAACTTTTTTTAAGTTTGCATTTAAAATAATATTTTGGGGGTTTTAAATATCACGAGAAAAATCGTAAAAGTTCCTTTAAAATGAGACCTTTTTCGAATCTTTACCTCCATTTTCTGATTTTTGGTGAATTTTTAAAGATTAATTTATACAAATTAATTTATCAAATGATGATCACGTGATTTCTTTTTCTGGTACAATAGCTAAATTTATCGTCACGTGCATAACAACTAAATATACAAAAAAAAATTTCTTGCTAATGCGGCAGACGATTGGACATTATCCAAAAAAATATTAAAATACAGTAAAAGATATTATGTTCCTTAAACTGTACTATATTCTTTAATATTTCCTATTACATTTAATTTGAATATTTTCTTCTACATTATTTTGTCTATAAAAATATCTCTTGATTTTTTTATAAATGTATTTTTTTTGGTTTTATTTACATCAATTGTATACATCAATTGTATCATCGTATTTATTATAAATATATATAAATAAATAAATATATATATATACACTGAAGTGCCACTGAATTAGGGATACCTACCTAGTAAAGAGTTGGGCCTCCTCTGGCCTTGATAACGGCTGCCACACGACGAGGCATAGATTCAACAAGTTTCTGGAAACGTTCCACGCGAGTGGCTTGCCAAATATTGGCTAAAGCTGTCCATAATTCAGTAAGGTTCTTTGGTGCTGTGTGATGGCCTTTCACGCCTTGTTCCAGAACATCCCAAAGATGCTCAATAGGATTTAAGTCTGGGCTTCTAGGTGGCCAATTCATGACAGAGAAGTCAGAGGAATGCTTATCCAACCAGCCAGTAGCCAACCGGGACTTGTGTGAGGTACAGTTGTCTTGCTGGAAAACTCCATTACCGTGCGGATAACAGAACAGCATAAACGGATGGAGGTGATCACCCAGCAACTCTACGTACCGAATTGCATTGAGGGAGGTTGGTACACGCACCAAAGATCCCAAACTGTGCCACGAAAAAACACCCCAGACCATGATTGAGCCACCATGCCCTTGTACAGTTCCAGCCAGGCATGCAGGATCCATGGCTTCATGGGCCTGACGCCAAATTCTCAGCCTCCCGTCGACGTTAAGTAGTCGGAATCGAGACTCATCACTCCATGCTACTCGTTTCCAGTCCTCTACACTCCAGTCTCTGTGTTCTCTTGCCCAGGCAAGACGTGCAGCCCGATGGCGAGTATAGAGCAATGGTACTCTCGTAGGTCGACGGCTCCCGAAACCCATACGGTGAAGCGAGCGTTGCACAGTCCGTTTACTGACTGTACGACTGGCACCGTCATTAAACTGGGTGGTAATTTGAGCTAATGTTTGGCTTCGCTGGCTACGTACAATACGCCTGAGCCGTCTCTGATCACGCACTGTCAAGGCTAATTGTCCTTTGCAGTTTGCCCGATCGCTAGTTTTTTTTCGGCCATCCATGTATTCTTGGTATACTCTTGGCACTGTCGACCTTGAAAATCCTAGCTGTCTGACGATTTCGAAAAATTGAATGGCCCATGCATCGCGCACCTACGATTTGTCCGCGATTGAAGGCGTCTAAATCAGGCAGTTTACCCATACTGGCAATTCCAGCAACTAATTCAGAACAACCACAGTACGCGCTATATATGCAGTTACCACAGCGCCCTCACTTGCGCATACATGATGCTCAGCGCTACACAATTTGCATAGGCTTTGCTATCCCTAATTCAGTGGCACTTCAGTGTATATATATTTGGCATTAATTGCATACATTGATCGTTGTATTTCATTTGAATGTACTCCGTAGTGAAGTACGGGTTTTCAGCTAGTCATTCATAAAGATTTGAAGTTAAAAACGATGCTTAATCCTAATGTTCATCTGCCTTTGGCAAAGCATATTGCTGAAAGAGAAAGAAACTGTAGAAAATTATATGAAAAACACCTAGCTACTGAAAATGGAAGTTTTTCGTAACACTCGTTGAGGCATGGGTGTATTTAAGTTACTGTAATAAAAAACGATCAAATTTCTATTGCTCAACTGACGGAAATGACCGTACGAAATCGCTTCGTCACAGACCGTACGAAATCGCTTCGTACAGAAAAGTTTCCAAAGGGATTCATAATAGTTGCAGGATTATGTTATAACGGCAAATTAAAAATAAAAAATGTCTCAGGTAAAGCCAAAATTAATTCACTCTACTATCAGCAGAATATTTTAGAACTAATTTTTGAAGAAGGAATTCCAGCCTTATACGGAAAAGACTTTGATGAAATTGAGCTTCATACGGACAAAGCCTCTAGTCACATGTCTAAATCAACTGCCGCTTATTTAGCAAAGAAATAACAGAAACAGGAATAAAGTGTATCCCATTTAATGAAATACCTGTAAAATCCCCTGACACTTCTCCAATGAACTTTTGCGCTTTCGGTGTATTAAAATGAGTCTTAGGAGAACGGCATCCAAGAACACTGAACGAACTTTGGAAAACGGTCCAAGAGGAATGGGGTAAAATTGACATGACAGTACTAAGAAAAAGTTTACTTTCATGGAAAATTCGAGCTAGAGCTATTGTCAAAACCATGGCTATCAGATAGAAGCAAATCACCTCAAAAAATACGGCATTTATACATAAAACTTAACTATCAAGATCGTTTCCATTTGTGTATGTACGTATATATATATATATATATATATATATATATATATATATATATATATATATATATATATATATATATATATATATATATATAGAGAGAGAGAGAGAGAGAGAGAAATAGATAGATAAATATATATACATTCATATAGTACTATAATACCACTAGACTGGAATTATCATAAAATGGGTACATACTGTCCAAGCTCCGCCATCGTCCTCCATATCGCAGTAGACTTCAATCGGACCATTTGTCACTCGACTACGAGGCCAAATTTTGTACATGCCACTCTTTGCAAAGGAGTTTTTCTCTATTATCTCGGCGCAGTCCATCGGCTTGTCACATACTGTTTCCGCAGGAGAACATCTGAAAATGATAGTTTGCATACTATTGTCTAACTACAGGGCATAAGTTTGCTCTTGGTAATTTATTCTCAACTAGCCCCTAACAGTCAATTTATAGAACAATTTTCATTGTTCAGTAAATATTTTGTTGATCATAGAAAACAGCAAGAATATTAAAATCTTTTCAGCAATATTTTCGCCAATATTTTGTTACGGTACACAAATATATCTCTACTGATATCCAAGTTTTATTACGTAACGTTGCCCCTTTTCTATAGATACCAAAAATGCATACATTAGGCATTACAGATGACATTGTTTAAGTAACTGTATGGTTTTCTCTTTGCGTACAACTAGTTTCTCTCTTTTGTTAACTGTTTAAGCTTGAATAATGTTTTTTAAGCTTGAATAAAAATGATACTGCTTAAAGTATAGAATTGATAATTATATATTTATTCCTTTTTTCCATTACTAATGTTTAATGTATTCCAGAATTAATACTTTCTATACTGTTAAGTCCAAAATATCAAACAAGCCCGATTCTTTTTCGTATGTTAAAATCTATCTTCGACTCCCTAATTTCTAAACATATTGCAACAGTGAAGTATAAAAAAATTGTGTTTTAATAAATCGCGGTATTGACATTTGCCCATTTTTAATAAGTCATCGTATAGATGTCTCAAACGTCATAAGACTGCTGTGTACTAACCCTGTTGGATTCGCTCACCTCAATGTAAACCTATGGAGAAAATTTGTCCAATGATTGCTGACTTGGATGTAATGTTTTTTTATTTTACTCTACAATAGAGAAATTTTACACCTTGGGGCATATATTTTTTAATGCAAATAATATTTTTAAATTTAAATTATTCGAGGGAAAAATTTGGTGTAGTATGTTTTAAACGATCATCAATTCCTTTGGTGGAAGAAATTTATAAAAGGAATCCTGTTGCAAGGTGCAGAAACGTTCAGGCTATCTGAAAATATCATTTTTATTGGATTATCAGCATTTATGTAGCTGTAAATACAAGACAAATTTTCTCCACAGGTTAACATTGAGGTGAGCGAATCCAATAGGGTTAGTATATAGCAGACTTAAGTGTACAGATCAATAAAATTCATTTATCTATACCAGCGATTGCCAATCGGTGGGTCGCTGAAGGGTTACAGGTGGGTCGCAACTCGATCCTAAAACTATTAAAATGGTCTTTGTGTACTTTTATAATTGTAGTTTTATCTTCACCTAGGAACACTTGTTAGTGAGTATGAAACCACTTGTTGCATATATTGCGAACATATATCTATTGTTAAATAAATAACTGTTTTGCTATAAAGTGCTAATATTTTGTCAACCATTTTCAAATCAGAACACAAATTGTTTATCAATAATCAATCTGTATCTTCAAAAAAGCATATATATATATATATATATATATATATATATATATATATATTTGCAATATTTGATGGTAAATTATATATACATAAGGAAGGGATGCGATACAAATAAGGTTTTTACTCCACCATGGACCGATGGACCGTGGAGGTATTCCGATAAGGAAAGGTGGGTCGCCAGCTGAAAAAGGTTGGGAACCACTGATCTATACCCACGCTTTTGGATTTTAAAACATGAAATAATTTCTAGAGTTTTAACATATAGCACATTAAAAATTTTATTTAAAATTTCATAAAATCATGCAAAAACATTAAAAAATAACAGGCAGATTTAAAAAAATATATTTATGGTTTTAGTGTCAGGTGAAAAGAGTTTAATGCACAATTATGTTTATATCTATATCATAAACTCATATTAAAAAATTGAAGGTTTTTAAATCATATGGAATGCACAGGGAGCATTTTGAAAAATGCTCGCATATTTGAAAAAGTTTTTCCAAAAAAGATATTATTCTGCCAAAAATTCCTTATTTTGAATTCTGAGGTTCTTCAATGTAGTAAAAAAATGTTTATTATTCTCATTCTGTATATAGAGTTAAATATTGAAAATTTAAAAATTCGACGTTAAAGTCCCATTTCCCCTTAACAAAAGTTACCAGATCAACTAGCCTCATTCATTTCCTCAGTTTCAAGTCACGCCTTAGGACGGTAAGCTGAACATGTAAAAATCATTCATGTTTTAAAATTAACGCATGTATAGGGTATGTATAGCATTTAGAATTAAGCATTGTATAGAGCGTAGCATCAAAAGATCCCGCAGAGAAGGCTCAGGTTCGAATCCTACCTAATACACGGATATTTCTGTGCTGTCCCCGAAAAAGGGAGTCATATTGTCTCCCCTGTATGATTCTCACATAATAAAGATACCAGCAAGATCGTGGGGTGGAAAGGGCACATATTGAAACGACAAGTTCCAATCACATTACGAAAAAAAAAATTTTAGAATTTAAAAAGTTTAGACAACATATGAAACTTACCTGGTTTTCACAGTCGCATACTTCTTTGCGTCATCAATAAGATTTTTAGCATTATTCAAGAGAGTCAAAACAATGGAAGATTGGGTTTGATCTGTTATGTTCTTTAGAAGGAGAGAAGTGCATTGTACGTCACCAGCAGATGAACTGTGACTCACGAAAGTGAAGAAAGTCAAAGAGATTAACACGCTGCAAAACATAGCAGTGATGAAGAAAGAGAGAGATAAACCGCTGGTTACAAGTGTTAGGAGACTGGCGATGTTGATGCATTTTTTACCTCTTTTATATACCAAACCAGTGATGGTGGAAAAAAATTAGATATGGGTCCAATCAATATAACATTTTTTCTATGTTCCTAGAAATGCAAGTGTTTTCCAGCGCTGGAACTTCCCCGCCAACTGTATTTTTTCACAATGAATTGCATTAGAAAACGGAAAAAGAAACTCGGAGCTGTTGTCAAGATGACTTCCTCTTTAGAAATAAGTATCCGGAACAAACCACGATAGTGAGGATAGCACGGTACTTCCCGCCCTTCCTGTCTCGAATATTAGTGCAGGAAACGTGTGTAATCATTGGAGATGTTGTTAAAAAGCCAGGCAGACTTTTGTAATCTACCATAATAAATATAGCAATTTATAATGGGTGTTACAAGAACAATCAGTTTTCTTTTATGTAAAATAAAAATTACGAAATATTTTCCCGATTACTACCATATTAAATACAGAAAATGAGTAAAATTTTCTTTCTCTCCTCTTGGTTACGTAATCTTATGGAATCATATGCTACATTAGTCCATTCGACTGTATTTTATTGATCTTATGTTCGATGTATAATGAGAAAGCCACCCATATGTCTACCCTGGTGGATCTCGGTAACAATTCAGGTGGCACCAGGGAGTGGTATTGGTACACCTACACGGTGCCCCCGTTGAAATCAACCAACGACTCTAGCGGTAAAAGTGCGAATGTCTTCATTATCATGTGCCCCGTATTGACAAACAAGAAGAAAATTATTTTTGGAAAAAAATTAAAATTAAAACATATATATATATATAATGAATTGAAAATTCAGTGTTCGCCTTTTCCTGAAATAGATATAGAATTTTCTGTGCATAATACTTATATAGAGTGTATAGATTAAATTTTATTAAGTTTCTTAATGTATTATGTTAACCTTTTCCTTCAGGGGTGGGATAGCATGTATCCCAAGAATACGGGTCCAAGAACAAATAAATAAATATAAATATATATATATATATATATATATATATATATATATATATATATATATATATATATATATATATATATATATATATATATATATATATATATATATATATATATATATATACTAGCTGAAGTACCCGGCGATGCCCGAGATTTTAAGAATGTTTGTTAACCAAAATCAATTTTAAAATTAACACAGTATAAATAACATAGAAAAAATATATGTGAAATGATATACACGTCTCAGAATTTCAGCCTTTCATCATTGTAGTACTAAAATTTGAAAAGTAAAAGTGTCAAATTCTCTAATGTTTGTTAACCAAAATTAATTTAAAACTAAGCACAGTATAATTAACATAGTAAAAAAACCACGTGAAATCTTATACACATGAATAAAAGGAAAACCCAATATCAAAATATATAAATTTATCATAAACTCCTCAGAATTCAGCTAGAATTATCCTTCCATCATTGGGGCAAAAAAAAGAAGCTGAAATTACAGGTTTAGCAGAAATTTCCAATAGAACCATGATACGACTGCAGCGTTGCCTCTTAAAAAATGAAGTGTTTGATTGAGGGCTGCAAACCATTCAACTCCTCTCCACATTTAACTCCTATAAACATCCTCTAAATATTAAATTCCTTTTCTCTCCATAATAAACTCCTCAGAATTTAGGTAGATTCAGCCTTTCATCATAGTACCACTAAAAACTGAAACATCCTCTCCAGAAATATAAATTTATTAATTTCAATAATTAAACCCACACAAATATATAAATTACGCAAAAGTTTTTAACCAACATTTGAATAATTCGTAAATAAAAAAGCATATGAAAATAAAGATAATAAGAACTTCTGGAATCGAAATTAATTACCCTTAATTTTTAATTCATAAAAAACCAACATAATATGAATAAATACGATAGTTGTTTAAAACCATATGAAAATAAAGCTATTATAAAGATAATAATAAAAAAAGAATAAGAAAATAATGCTCGCGCATGAAGTTAACGTTACGATATAAAAATAGTAATAATAATATAAACCGCGTGCATAAAATATTTAGCTTTTCAAGCGAAATAAATTAAGTTTTAAGAAAAAACTACTTTTAATCGATAAATTAAATACATTGCACAACATTTTGATTTTACCAACTTTCTACCCAACAATTTAGACCCTTCTTCTTTGAAGTTTGGTGTTGAAACATCCTGAAACTTCCTCTTTGAAAAATTTACAACCTACTTCATTTAAATAGGGTGTAAATATAAAGTTTTAACAGCCAATTGAATGCATTTTTAAGAGTTAAAAACGATTGTTGTTTAAAATCATATGAAAATTACGCTATTATAAAGATAATGATAAAAAAAAGCATAGGAAAATAATGCGTGCGCATGAAGTTAACGTTACGATATAAAGATAGTAATAAAAATCTATATATATAAAACAGTTCCGTAACTGACTGACTGACTGATTGACTGACTGATTGACTGACTGACATACAAAGTACAGACCAAACCACTGGACCTAAAGGGCTGAAATTTTGCATGGCGATTCTTCTTATAGTGTAGGGGTGCACTAAGAAATATTTTTGAAAAATTCTTCTTAGATTTTTTTTCATTAAATTTTTAAGCTGTTTTTGTAACTTTTTTCTTTAAAGTTTGCATTTAAAATAATAATTTGAGAGTTGTAAAATTTATATCACGAAAAGATCATAAAAATTCCTTTAAATGAAATCTTTTTCGAATCTTTACCTCCATTTTCTGATTTTTGGTGAATTTTAAAGATTAATTTTTAGAATTTAATTTATTAAACGCTGATCATGTGGTTTCCTTTTCTTGTACATTAAATAAATTTATCGTCACGTAACAACGAAATAGACAAAAAAAATTTCCTTGCTAATGCGGCAGACGATTGGACATTATCGAAAAAAATATTAAAATACAGTAAAAGATATGTTCCTCAAACTGCACTATATTAACTGTACTATATTCTTTAGTATGTCCTATTAGATTTAATTTGAATATTTTCTTCTACATTATTTTGTCTATAAAAATATCCCTTACGACTTTTTTAAAAATATATTTTTTTCTTTTTTTTACATCATTTGTATACATTGATCGTCGTATTTATTATGTATATATATATATATATACACTCAAGAGCCAAAACAATATGGCCACCTGTCAATAACGAGTTGGCCCACCTTTGACGCGCAACACAGCTTCAACCCGCCTTGGCATGGATGCCACGAGTCCTTGGTAGATGGCCGGAGACAGATTGTACCAGATGTTTAAGCAACGGTCATGCAAATCCGAGATATTGCGAATTGGTGGTCTTTGAACTCTGAGCTGCCGTCTCATGACATCCCAAATGTGTTCTATCGAATTGAGATCCGGTGAGTTAGGCGGCCAGGACATTAACTGGAATTCAGCATTATGTTCCTGGAACCACTCCAACACAATTTTAGCCTTGTGACACGGGGCGTTGTTCTGTTGGAACATTCCATTTCCAGCTGGAAAAACAGAGGCCATGTAAGGGTGCAACTGGTCCGCAATGATGTTCAGATACCCTGTAGCATTCATGGTCTGCTCTACCACAACCACGGGTCCCAGAGACGCCCAAGAGAACGTCCCCCAAAGCATAATACCGCCACCACCGGCCTGTGTATGACCTACTGTACATTGAGGGAGCAACAGTTCACCTGGAAGACGGCGTATCCTGACACGGCCATCGGCGTGATGAATGACAAACCGTGATTCATTTGACCAGGCAACTCTCTCCCACTGATCCATGGACCCGTCGCGATGTTCCCGGGCCCAGCGCAGGCGCAGTTGGCGATGACGCTTGGTCAGCAAAGGCACACGAGTGGGACGTTTGCTGCGTAGCCCCATATCCAACAGTGTCCGCTGAACAGTGTGCCACGATACTATTCTACTTGGCCCTGCATTGTATTGGGCTGTCAGCTGAGCTACTGTCTGGCTCCGGTTTTGCTTCACCATGCGAGACAGTCTCCGACGACCTTTTTCTTTGATAGCGTGTGGACGTCCAACACCATGTCGTCTACTGCTGGTTTCACCGTCATTCATCCACTTTGCATAAGTACTAACAACTGTAGGTCGCGAACAACCCACGAGTCGTGCAGTTTCGGAAATACTTGTTCCGAGCCTTCGAGCCATTACAATCTGCCCTCTATCAAAGTCGCTTAGATCCGCAGCCTTTCCCATCACACACAGAAGTAAGTGAAAGAATGATTCTTCAGACTCTCCAGCAGCAGTTAAATACCACTTCCACCTGATCACGTGCCTTCCACGTCATCCAGGTGAATTCATTGCAAAATGTAGGGGTGGTCATAATGTTTTGGCTCTTGAGTGTATATATATATTGGCATTAATTGCATACATTGACCGTTGTATTTAATTTGAATGTATTCCGTAGCGAAGTGCGTGTTTTCAGATGGGTTGGAATTATGAAGCTACAGAATCATGAAGCATCTTTAGCTTCATGGTTGGAATACTAAAAGTTTATAATAGTGGCGCCATCTACTGCACGTCTGTGAATCGAGAGTCGCATCCTTCAAAAATTGTTGGTTATTTATCAATTAAAAATATTGGAAAGTTCTTGTGGATCGGTAAATATACATGTGGGAACAGTTTTAAAATTTATAAATTATCAACCTACACAGGTGATAATTTATCCAGTGTTGCCCGGGATTTTAAGAATGTTTGTTAACCAAAATCAATTTTAAAACTAAACATTGTATAAATAACATAGAAAAAAAGCATGTGAATGTTATACACATCTCAGAATTTAGGTAGATATCTAGCCTTTCATCATTGTACCACTAAAAACTTAAAAGTAAAAATGTCAAATTGTCGAATATTTGTTAACCAAAATAAATTTAAAAACTTAGCACAGTATAAATAACATAGAATGAAAGGCATGTGAAATGTTATACGCATGAATAAAAAGAAAACCCAACATAAAAAACCATAAATTTACAATAATTTCTTCAGAATTCAGCTAGATTTAGCGTTTTATCATTAGAGCAAAAAAACCCTGAAAAGTAAAACATAAAATATATACATTTATAATAAACCACTAAAAGCTGAAAAGGAAAAATGTCAAATTGTCGAATATTTGTTAACCAAAATCAATTTGAAAACTAAACACAGTATAAATAACATAGAAAAGATATAGCCTTTAAAGATTTAGCAAAAAATCCTGAAAAGTAAAACATAAAATATATAAATTTATAATAAACCAAAATCCATTAAAAAACTAAACACAGTATAAATAACATAGAAAAAAAAGCATACGAAATGTTATACACATTAATAATATGAAAACCCAATTAAAAATATATAAATGTATAATAAACTCCTGAAATTTCAGCTATATTCGGTCTTTCATCATAAAAAAGCTGAAAAAAAATTGTTTTTAAATAATAATTTTAAAAAATAATAAAATAAAATAAAAATAATTAAAAAAATAATAAATAAAAAAATAATAATAATAATTTAAAAAATAATAAAACAAAAGCTGAAATTAAAAAGCCTTCATAAAAAAGCTGAAAACACAGGTTTAGCAAAATTTGCGATATCCGTATTCGAACCCGAGTCGTAAAGCATAGCAAATGCGTGATTTTACCGACTGCGCCACGATGGCACGTTGCTTTATTGAGTAAAGTCAAAGATATTCGTACTAAGATTATTGGAAAGTTGCTATGGGTTGGTGAATATACATGTATTTATGGAGTAAGAGGAGTTTTAAGTTAGAAATAAGTTAGCAGGATAGAAGCTTAGTCTTTAACTCTTCAATAGACCCAAAGACATAAGCGAGGGGGATTGCAGTAGCGATTAAAAAAGATCTCGTGACACTTAGTGTGGTTGATTCGAATTTTCCATCACGTGTCGAGAGTGTCAATATGCCGTTGCATCTGATTTATTTTAGAGTATAAAATCTGACTTGAAATATTATTATTTTCATTTATTATTCTGGTTTAATATATGACTTGAAACTTTTTTATTTTATTTATTTTTATCTTTTCGCTAGCTGTTTGCCAGCTAACCCTAACGTGGACGCCACATTCAGAGGGTTGATTCCACAAAGTGTAACAGCTTACATTTAGTTAAAAAAATTGTTTGCTTTTTATTAATTAAAAATTAATGGTAATTAATTTCGATTTTGGAAGTTCTTAAGACCCTCAGCTGTTTTTAAACACGCCTGTATGTAAAATTTCACGATCGTTGCTCCTAAACTGTGGATTTCTATACAACTATAGATAGACAGATAGACAGACAGACAAACATTCCTTTTTATATATTAGATATATATATATATATAAACCCTTTGATGGCTGTTCTTACAAAAAAAGGTATGAAATTTCCCGTTATAAAGATGGAATCGGAAAAATGGGTCCCGTAAGCTAAAGATTAAGTATGACGGCAGAAATAGAAGAATTATCATATTTACATTTCACTTACTTTATCAAGACACGAAAATAAGGAAAAATGTATATGTCAACTTCCATAAATTCATAACTGATCAATTCAAGACTGTTGAAAAATTAAAAATTTTTGGCTGTAGCCACTTAAAATTCTGTTCAGTTAAAATCATTAATAAGTTATATGTAAGGCCCTTCTTGAGGAACTTATCCGACCTTTTCAGCCCGTAAAGGGTCCATTTTTCCAAAAATTTGCCATGTAAGAATTCTAATGGTACGAGAAAAGTAAATCACAGTTCTCAAAGGAGGGAAGCTTGATGAAGAGTTTAAATTCTTTAGATGGTCGTTTTGCTGAAAACGAATTTGTTAGTAAATAATGCTTACAAACAAGAATTATTTGGGGCAAAAATACGCCATGTTGGCAAAATTCCAAGTTAGACACACCTTTTTAGTTTCACAAATTAGCACCCATAGACTTCATGCAGGGAGTTTTTGAGAGAAATAAAAATAAAGAGCAGTTTTACAAATCGGTAAATAAACATTAAAAAAGGAGGTGGGGTAAAATAATAGTTCTTAACAGAAATAAAGGGGTATTAATAAAAAGTAGTAAAAAAGTTCAAAACTTGGACTCTTTTCAATATGATTAAATCAGATTTCATTCGTTCAGCGAGAACAGGGGACACAACATGTAGGCGATTGGTATCATCCTACACTTTCACATTCTGAATTACATTTTCGAATGATCTAATGATAATGTAATGCAACAGATATAGCGTGATATACTGTTAATGCAATGCTCATAGATATAGCACGATGTGAGGATTATGTAATGTACATATAGTGATGTACGATGATGTAAAAGTGTAATGTAAGTAGGCTCTAAACATTGATGTTATGTATAATTTCCAAAGGTTCTAAAATGATTTTATGTGCGATAAATACGTATATTACATCCTACAAATGAAAATGCAATATGACTTAAGAAGGACCTTAGATATAACTTTTAAATGAATTTAACTGAATCTAAGTGACTACAGTAAAAAAAAAATTTAATTTTTCAACTGTTTTCTTACTCAGTGAAAGCAATTCAGTAAAAACTGTAGCAAACTCTGTGTGTGTCAGGTCAAGAAAAAGTTCAATAAAACTAGAAAATATATTTACAAATATTTAGAAAAGAAAAATTAGTTTTATTATAAACATTTTACTAAGGCACAAGAGATGAAATAATTTATTGCAATGGTTTTACACTGAAGTGCCACTGAATTAGGGATAGAAAAGCCTATGCAAATTGTGTAGCGCTGCGCATCATGTATGCGCAAGTGAGGGCGCTGTGGTAACTTCATATATAGCGCGTACTGTGATTGTTCTGAATTAGTTGTTGGAATTGCCAGTATGGGTAAACTGCCTGATTTAGACGCCTTTGATCGTGGACAAATCGTAGGTGCGCGACGCATGGGCCATTCAATTTCCGAAATCGTCGGACAGCTAGGAATTTCAAGGTCGACAGTGTCAAGAGTATACCAAGAATACATGGATGGTGGAAAAAAACTAGCGATCGGGCAAACTGCAAAGGACAATTAGCCTTGACAGTGCGTGGTCAGAGACAGCTCAGGCGTATTCTACGTAGCCAGCGAAGCCAAACATTAGCTCAAATTACCACCCAGTTCAATGACGGTGCCAGTCGTGCAGTCAGTAAACGGACTGTGCAACGCTCGCTTCACCGTATGGGTTTCGCGAGCCGTCGACCCACGAGAGTACCATTGCTCTATACTCGCCATCGGGCTGCACGTCTTGCCTGGGCAAGAGAGCACAGAGACTGGAGTGTAGAGGACTGGAAACGAGTAGCATGGAGTGATGAGTCTCGATTCCGACTACTTAACGCCGACGGGAGGCTGAAAATATGGCGTCAGGCTCATGAAGCCATGGATCCTGCATGCCTGGCTGGAACTGTACAAGGGCATGGTGGCTCAATCATGGTTTGGGGTGTTTTTTCGTGGCACAGTTTGGGATGTTTGGTGCGTGTACCAGCCTCCCTCAATGCAATTCGGTACGTAGAGTTGCTGGGTGATCACCTCCATCCGTTTATGCTGTTCTGTTATCCGCACGGTAATGGAGTTTTCCAGCAAGTCAACTGTACCTCTCACAAGTCCCGGTTGGCTACTGGCTGGTTGGATGAGCATTCATTTGACTTCTCTGTCATGAATTGGCCACCTAGAAGCCCGGACTTAAATACTCCTATTGAGCATCTTTGGGATGTTTTGGAACAAGGCGTGAAAGGCCATCACACAGCACCAAAGAACCTTACTGAATTATGGACAGCTTTAGCCAATATTTGGCAAGCCATTCCCGTGGAACGTTTCCAGAAACTTGTTGAATCTATGCCTCGTCGTGTGGCAGCCGTTATCAAGGCCAGAGGAGGCCCAACTCGTTACTAGGTAGGTATCCCTAATTCAGTGGCACTTCAGTGTATTAAGATCTTTTTATGATATAATACTATCCATGCGGCACATATTGCCCAAGAGCAAATGTTACTAGAGATTTATCAACATATTTATTCCAGTTGCATGGAAACGGTAGTTTTACATGATAGGACTATAACATTATTGTTAATAATTTTTCAAATCACGACATATTTCGTCTGATTGAGAAAAAAAAGGAATCCTTGCAATTAGGGAGAGGTTTTATTTTTCCTTGTAGAGAATACAAATTACAACTGTGGAGACGTTGAGAAATTACAAAGGTGTAACATCATCTGTGTTCTTCTGGAAATCTTTAGGGCGAATTTTTATCACCGTATCTTTCAGAGAATAAAAGTGCCCTCTAAAATCATCCCATTCAACTCCATCGGCATGAGATTCATGAGCTCCTTTAAGATACATCCCGTTAAGATTTGATCTGTGGCAATTTGTATACCACCAAGCCCCTTTAAACTGAACAGCACAGTTCTTATCATGAGTGTCATTGTCTTGATCTTTCGTAGTAAACGGGAGTCCATTATGACTGGAAAAAGAATCACCTAAAAAGGCAAATAAGTATTAATAAAATTGAACTTGAGTTCAGTTGAGTAGATAGTCAAGTAAAATAATTTGATAGAAATTTTCTAAGACATGCTGTAACTTTACTGCTCATAAATTCATGATTTTTTTAAATTCCTTTTACTTCGGAGAGGTAAAAAAATGTACGCTTAAGAAGGTATATATACTTGAGGGGAGAAAAAGTGCTTATGTTGTTTTAATTTCGTCTGCTATTAGTCTAAATATCTGAAACCTTTAAATAAAACGTAAACTGTTTTCAAAGTCAGTGACTATAATAAAATCTAATTGAAAATAAAGAATGAAATTTTTTCAAATAGATTCTAGATATTTCCTTATTTGCATAAATTAGCGCATTTTTTCCCAGTGATTAAAGGTTTCACGAGATGGACAAATAAATATTGTAAGAAAAATCTTAGTGTCCAGATGTCAGTACTATAGAGTTACAAGTTCTCGGCGTTTTAGCTAGACACAGATTATTTTTCAGCTTACAGACGTGACTGTTCAGCACGAGCCCTCTCTCCACGAGTTTTTGATTTTGAGGACTCGAGGTTAATGATTGCGGGGAAAAAGTGTCCGCTCCTAAGATACTAAAGACAGTAAAATTCTTGTGTGGTCGTACTTACCAGCTGTTCCCCTGTATCCACTGACGTGCAATGTGTATTTGTGAGATTCGTCATCAATCCAGAATTGGTCAAAGGTGGCATACGTTTTGTTTTTTTCCCAGTCAGTCAATGTGAATTTCACAATGTTCGTCCTTTGGTTCGTCAGTGCAAAGATGTTGTCATTACCTGCAAAATGGACATGCGTGTTATATACTACAGCATTTTGTATGTACGAGAATTTACACGTTAGACCTGTACGCGCAATATGCATTTATACCATTAACCTATTTCCATTTCACTTTTTCAGTATTTTTTGTAACGTACGTTTAATTTCGAAGTGATTTTTTATCATCTTTCTGACTGAATTTGATTAAACAGGACGTAAATTTGATGTTAATGTATATATTCTTCGATATGCTTAGGTATACGTCACTTTCGTGTGGCTTCGACATGCTTAGGTATACGTCGGTTCGTGTGGCTTGCTACCAGGGCGCCAAGGTACGTTGTGAGAACCACGGCGTTTGGTAACGGAGAGCACGACTGTGAATCTCCTGGAGGAGTGGGATCCCCTGAGGGAGTCCCTCTATCCCCATCAAGGCGTCGACTTGTCACCACTTCCTTACAGTCTGGCCTAGAAACTGGGAGATGGCCCGGACTAAGAGTGAAAAGGGACGTTGGGGCCATGACAGACGCGTCTGGTGTCAGCTCATGGAGCTCCTTTTGTACTAAATTAACACGGACCTGACCTAATCTGTGCGAGGTGGGATTACGCACTGAGAACGATAAGGAGATTCAGGTTCTACGTATGTTGTATGCCTCGCTACGGGACGACGTATTATTCTGACTTTCTCCATAGGTTAACTATAGTGCCGTTTACATGTGCCAAAAACCCGGGTAAAAGCAGGGTCGTTTCTTACTTTTTCCCTACGATAGGGAAAAATGCAGGGTGGATTTTCGACCCTGCTTCGACCCAGGATAAAACCCGCTAATTACCCATGATGCATTTCGAAGCTGGGAGTAAATAACATGGCGGATTTGAACTTGTGTGAATCCATGAAAATGCAGCTAAATGATCGATGGAAGGATCTGGAACCCCTTAACGATCGCATAATTTTCAAGAAAACAGTAGAAAAGTGCCTATTTTTTCCGGAGGATTTCATTTATTTCTTGATCTGAACCATCCCCAATTACATTATAAATAGAATGGTACTGCCATCTGGTATGTAAAATAAGAAATAAAATTTCATTTCAATAAAATTTCAGTAACATTTTCATTTAAAGTTTTATGGTAAAATTAATAAATTTAATAAGTATAATCAATAATTAAACGTAACATAAAAATTTATTTATAAATTAATTATTTTAGAATTCACAGATAAAAATTTATTTATATCTATTTATGATTTTTTTATTTATACATGACTAAAAATTACTGAAACAAAATTGAAATCAAAATTACATTTTGATTTTATAAAAGGATTTATTAAAACAATAAGTATCTTACAATTAATCTTATAATTTAAAAAAAATGCACCTATCGATTGGAAAATTTTCTTTCCAGTCTTTATTACTTCAGGAATTTAAAATAATTTCTTCCCACCAAACAGAGCTTCGTAATTTTTCCCACATTCTTTGTTGTGGAAAAACTAAATTTAGCGATGAAGCCATAGATCGTACGATTATATCTAATATCCGCATCAATCTTCTAGTTCTTATATTCCTTTTTTCCTATCTATTTTCTAAATTTATTTTTAAAAACAACAGTAAACAATCGTAAACGTTCTATAATTATCAACAGCGACTGACATATGCTGCATTTAAATAACAAATAGACGCAGACGTAATTGTGTTTTAGAAGAGGAGTGCATTGGTCGTGTGGACTTTATCTCCTGTAAGCAAGATATATGTAATCAAGGTGGGAGTGCTCAGTAGTTAAAATTTTAAGTAATGAATTAAAATATTAAGGTAAGAATAACGCGGGTAAAAGAAAAAAAAATTAATAGTAAAGTTAAATTAAAACAAAAAAATTTAATTTTAACAGAAAAAATATAGACTTACAAGTTAAGAAAATTTAGAAGAAAAATTAGATAAGACTAATAATCCACGGAAAACAAAAAAGTAATAATATTAAGAGGCCCAGAAAAGCAGATATCATAAGAATACAAAAAATATTTTTGTAAGTTTTTCAATCTTTTTGGATTTTTAAAGTTTTATGATTTTGTTGTTGTTGTTATTTTTAAAATTTAAGAATACGAGGTCAATTGGGAAAAAAAGGCCTTCCCCAGGACCATACACTTCGTAACGAGATAAATGCGGAGTTCGAAGATGGAAAGCTAAAAATAGCAATACAGTGAATTTGGAAAAGTATGACACCGGCTGGGATCGAACCCATAACGTGATTTACAAGGAATGATGGTGTATGAGGATCACTTCCGCCGAATCATGTGACGGCCTTTACTTCCGGTAAGACGGGTAAAAGCAGGATGAAAATGTGGTCCCATGTAAACGGGCTTCGAAGGTTTTCCCTATTAGCGGGTAAATCCCGGGTATTATTGTTGTCCATGTAAACGCAGCTATTGAAGTGAGCGAATCCAATAGAGTACACAGCAGCCTTAACTGTCAGCTAAAGTGATTGCTGGTAGCGTTCAAAGTTTTCGATACTCCAAGCAAGGAGGATTAGGAAATAAAAGCTCATATGTTGCTCCTTAATGGCGTGCAAAGAAATATTCACAGTTACTGTCCTTTATATCAGATCGTTGGCTTTTCATCAAGTTTTCACAAGTCGAGGTAACATTGTTAACAAATCCCTTCCTCTACTATAACTCAACACGCACTGGTCTTTTCAACATTCGCCCATCCCAAGCCACGAATTTGTTGAATTCTATATCATGGGAACACTTCATACGTGAAATAACATCACTCCCCAAGAGGGGACAACACAATAAAGATCCACGTCGTAGTCGAGAGCCCAGTCTAGAAGTTCTTGAAGCCAAACATTCCCCGATGTAGGCAGCATTTTAACAAATGCATAATTATGATCTTTCATACAATTGATAGCGCTCGTAGTTTTGCTGGTGAGTGTATATATATATATATATATATATATATATATACATACAGGGTGTCCAGCGAAGAAGTACCTGATTTCAAACTGAATAATCTCGAGAACAAAGATTTGTAGAAGAATGCAACAAACGGTATTTTTATCGTGAAAGCTGTAAGAATTTTATACATTAATTTTCGAAATAGTTACAAAAGCTGCTAACAGAGGGTGCTGTTAGCAGCTTTTAGCAATAGAGCAGCAAGCATGGATTGAACTCCATATTCCCCGGACCTGAGTCCTTGTGACTATTTTTTGTGGGGCACATTAAGAGATACTGTCTACGGGAACCATCCCATCACGCTAGGCGAGTTTCAATCGGTGATCTAAGCGGCAGCTGAATCAATTTCTGTTGAGGAACTACAGGGTATGATGGCAAATTTTATTGCGCCACCTCCATAGAGCGAATGGTGGACATTTTGAAAAGATTGTGATGTAGTTATTGCAAAGACTACAAGTTTATATAAGCATGCTGATACGAGTTGTACAGCGCCATCTGTTAGCAGCTTTTGTAACTATTTCAAAAATTAGTGTATAAAATTCTTACAGCTTTCACGATAAAAATACCGTTTGTTGCATTCTTCTACAGATCTTTGTTCTCGAGATTTTTCAATTTGAAATCAGGTACTTCTTCTCTGGACACCCTGTATATATATATATATATATATATATATATATATATATACTCTGTCCCAAAAAAATACATGCACCCAGAGGGAAATGAGCTACTATCACGAAACTTCACATGTATGTAGTGTATAGGGAGATAAGCAAATTATTACAAATTCAGAAGAACAGACCGTTTTATTAAGAAGATACAGTAACCACCGCTTATAGTGATCAGTGGTTATAAGAATCAACCGTTTATAAGAATCAATATCGCAAAAACAAAAACAAATGTATTATTTCCATGTTAAAATTTCCGCTTTAAAGAATCAATCCACCGGTTATAAGAATCAGTTTGCAATCTTCGCCTTCCTTTCATTTTTCCAAAAAATGCCACTTGAACTCTCAAAAGGCACGAAATTCTTTCTTAAGTTTTTGAAATGAAAGATTGATAAAACTTTGGGGTGGAAAACAGTGGTAAAATACATTCCTTTAGACATACCATAAGAGTTTCTCCTTATAAGCTTTTGCTAAACACTGTCTGATTAGCTTTACCCAGGGGCATCTAACCCGCCCGGGTCCGATTTCACTTTTCTCCAGACAGGCACTCCTTTTTTCCCACCACTTACTTCCTGGTTGCGGATTTCTGGACCCTGAATCACATAAATCTTCCGCGAAGTGTTCACCATCACTTATGCAAATGTGACAGAGGATTCAGCACTTCAAACCGTGAAACGTAAGCGGATCCATTTTGCTGAATCAGATGAACCAGATGCTGAATCTAACGTTTCACTGTTTGATTCAGAATCAAACCGTGAAACGTAAGCTATAAAGTGAATCTTCGTCTCAGACTGTAATAAGCATACGTCGCTAGTATTCACTTTAGTTTTCTAACAAAATTGCCAGTTAGTGTTAGAAATTTTTGATAGTCGAATTCAAATATGATAAAAACAAGGAAAACTCTTAGTTTTTCTGAAAAACAGAACTTGTTAATTATATATGATGCTCTTCCAAAGTGTAGTCATAGAGAAGCTGCCTCTTGTTGATTTTATAATCATGTGTTGTTACTTATAGGTCTAGAAATTGAGTTATAGTATTTTGTTTAGAAATTGAGTATTTTTAAAATTATAAAAAATAATTTTAATAAAGGATAAATAACGTAAATTAAAGAGTATTTAATGGTAAATTATGTATATATGTGCCTGTGTGTTTATATATATGTACAAGTATATATTTGTGTGTGTGTGCCTGTCCAAAGGGAAGTTTCGGTTATAAGAATCAACCGCTTATAAGAATCAAAAACAGTAATAACAAACGTGATTCTTATAAGCGGAAATCACTGTATGGCATGAAAAAGGTTACGAATCAGTCAGCAGTAAATCCACCTCTGGCAGCTATACAAGCCGAAACACGGCGTAGCATCGAATTAATGAGGTCACCTATGACCTCCTGCGGAAGATCATGCCATAATCTTTACAACTGGGCAGTTAATTCACAAGTATTCCTAGACGGCTGTAGTTGTCTTCCAAGCACGTCCCACTTGTGCTCTATTTGGAGAGGTCTGGTGACCTGGCAGGCCATAGGAGTACGTCATATCCTTGAAGACATTGTTGAGAGACTCGCGCAGTATGTGGACGAGCGTTGTCTTGCTGATAAAGGGCACCTGGGCGAGTTGATAGCATAGGCAGTACAACTGGCGTTAAAATCTCGTTCACGTAACTGCGTGCCGTCAAAGGGCGTTGAAGGACGACTGTAGGTGATCGTGTGTCCCAACAAATCTAGCAACGTTGTTGGTGCGGACGTGGCCGCTCTTATGATTGCGCGATCCTCGCGCGCATTTGTGTTCCCGGGACGCCCTGAACCTCCGCGACGGTAGACTATCCCTTCCGTGATCCATTGTTGCCAACACCGAGCAACTACCATATCGCTCCGACCGAGGTGGTGGCCGATACGCCTGTTCGACCAACCTGCTTCTCTGAGGCCTTATATACGCCCCCTCTGAAAGTCCGACAATTGTTCGTACTGTCGCCTGTTACGTCTCAGAGGCATCTCTAGTCACAATACCGTCCATCCAAGTCAACTGATTTGTTTGAAAAACCGTATGGCACCAGCAATCATGCTTTTAAACTCTCCCGGCTGCGCATCTCATATGCGCATAGCGCGCTTACCCTTGTCTCATTGGCGTCGAAATTTTAATCATTTGCATATCTCTTACCAGACTACATTCCTGCCAAGTTTCGGGATAGTAGCTCGATTTCTTCTGGGTGCATATATTTTTTGTGACAGAGTGTGTATATATATATATATATATATATATATATATATATATATATATGCATGTATGTATGCAAGTACGTAGACAGGTAGGTAGGTAGGTATATTCGTGTGTATATGAGAAACTCTATAGTTGATGACTTTCGATAGTGAGAATCATGGCATCTAAACTTCTAAAGAAAGGAAAACAGATTAATTAACTATAAAGTATTTTCTTGTTAGAACATTTTTATCTTACCTATCCAGAAATCCTTCGTTCGATCACCGAAGCCAGTTTTATAAGATTGCCAGTCTTTGTAAAAATAATCTTTACTACTGTCAAAATCCCCTCGCCTCTGAAGTAGCTGTAAATTAATGTCATTTTCAATTGAAGAAAATTATTTCGAATATTCAAATGTCAAATTAAGGAATGCAATTTTGTTTTGAAATTTGTTTGAAAACTAAACACTGCCTTAAAATTATTTTACTTAAGATCGTAATGCAAAACCTTGCAATGTTTTTTTTCGTTAAGCTGCTGATCGCTTTTAACCTTTCTCGGACGAAGAAAAAAAATATTTTTTTGATGCATTAGCCGTTTAGTTAGAAGAAAATAGGGCTCCTCGTGAATATAACAAATAATGTTAACGCTCATGCGGGGTTATGGTACATGTGAATAGAATGTAGATTGAGTTTCCCAAATTCCGAAGTCGCAACTAGTAAAAGTCAACGAAATGATACAGATATAACAAAGTGTCAATATGTGGAAATCCTACCATCAACTTAAGGCTGCTGCGTACTAGCCCTATTGGATTCGCTCACCTCAATGTTAATCTACAGGGAAAATTTCTCTACTATTTACAGCTACATAAATGCTGATAATTCAATAAAAAGGGTATTTTCAGATAACCCAAACTTTTCTGCACCTTGCGTCAGGATTCATTTTATAAATTTCGTAAACCAAAGGAATTTAGGAGCGTTTAAAACACACTGTACCAGATATTTTTTAAGAATAATTTAAATTTAAAAATATTAGTTGCATTTTTTTAAACGAAAAAATGCTCAAAGGTGTAAAATTTCTTTCTCTTTTAAGGAGTACAAATTTTAAAAAAAATCTTTAAATTCAAGTCGGCAATTCTTGGACAGAATATCAAAAATGTTCAGCAAATCAAAAGGTCCTCAGTTACGCCATTATCAGTAAAAATTAATTTAATAATAAAAACACAGTTGAAAAATTAATAAAGTGAAGTGAACTAAAAAGAAAAAAAAAGATTTTAAACAGATAAAAGGTTTTTAAATAATAATAATAATAATAATAATAATAATAAAATATTGCAGGAGTCGCCGAGTTTTGAACCTACAGCGTTATCAGATTTTAGAATTTTTAAAGGTGAAAATAGTACGGAATGAGATAAAGGGTTCGCAAAAATTATCGGAAAAAGTAATTTAAACTTTTTTTTTAAAGTTTTAATAATTATAGGGAAATTAATGTAACTCTATGTATCTACTCTCTCTACTGCATATAAAAAGATAAGCTAAGATAAGCAACGTATGGGGAAAGGGTGGGTTCCGCGCAGTGACGTCATCTCTGTTCACTAAAATAAATAAAGTTTTTTCATAAAAAAATGGTGTGCATTTTTTCTTCCCCGTGAATAAGCAGCCGAAGGTTACATGTTGGGAGGTTGTATTGTAGAAGGGGATTGGGAGGTTGTAAATGGAAGCCAGAGGCCTATATACATACATGCATATATACACTGAAGTGCCACTGAATTAGGGATACCTACCTAGTAACGAGTTGGGCCTCCTCTGGCCTTGATAACGGCTGCCACACGACGAGGCATAGAATCAACAAGTTTCTGGAAACGTTCCACGGGAATGGCTTGCCAAATATTGGCTAAAGCTGTCCATAATTCAGTAAGGTTCTTTGGTGCTGTGTGATGGCCTTTCACGCCTTGTTCCAAAACATCCCAAAGATTCTCATTAGGATTTAAGTCTGGGCTTCTAGGTTGCCAATTCATGACAGAGATGTCAGAGGAATGCTCATCCAACCAGCCAGTAGCCAACCGGGACTTGTGAGAGGTACAGTTTTCTTGCTGGGAAACTCCATTACCGTGCGAATAACAGAACAGCATAAACGGATGGAGGTGATCACCCAGCAACTCTACGTACCGAATTGCATTGAGGGAGGTTGGTACACGCACCAAAGATCCCAAACTGTGCCACGAAAAAACACCCCAGACCATGATTGAGCCACCATGCCCTTGTACAGTTCCAGCCAGGCATGCAGGATCCATGGCTTCATGAGCCTGACGCCAAATTCTCAGCCTCCCGTCGGCGTTAAGTAGTCGGAATCGAGACTCATCACTCCATGCTACTCGTTTCCAGTCCTCTACACTCCAGTCTCTGTGCTCTCTTGCCCAGGCAAGACGTGCAGCCCGATGGCGAGTATAGAGCAATGGTACTCTCGTAGGTCGACGGCTCCCGAAACCCATACGGTGAAGCGAGCGTTGCACAGTCCGTTTACTGACTGTACGACTGGCACCGTCATTAAACTGGGTGATAATTTGAGCTAATGTTTGGCTTCGCTGGCTACTTACAATACGCCTGAGCGGTCTCTCACCATGCACTGTCAAGGCTAATTGTCATTTACAGTTGGTCCGATCGCTAGTTTTTTCCCTCATCCATGTATTCTTGGTATACTCTTGACACTGTCGACCTTGAAAATCCTAGCTGTCTGGCGATTTCGGAAATTGAATGGCCCATGCGTCGCGCACCTACGATTTGTCCGCGATCGAAGGTGTCTAAATCAGGCAGTTTACCCATACTGGCAATTCCAACAACTAATTCAGAACAACCACAGTACGCGCTATATATGCAGTTACCACAGCGCCCTCACTTGCGCATACATGATGCGCAGCGCTACACAATTTGCATAGGCTTTTCTATCCCTAATTCAGTGGCACTTCAGTGTATATGTGTGTGTGTGTGTACGATGTTACGAGACTGGTTGGAATTATTATAATATAGTTGCATACTGTCCAAGCTCCGCCATCATCCTCCATATCGCAGTAGACATCGATCGGACCATTTATCACTCGACCACGGGGCCAAATTTGGTACACGCCACTCTTCGCAAAGGAGTTTTTCTCTATTACCTCGGCGCAGTCCATCGGCTTGCCACAGACTGTTTCAGCAACAGAACATCTGAAAATGATAGCTTGAATAACATTGTCTAACTACAGTTCATAATTTGGCTCTTGGTCATTTATTCTCAATTTGTAGCTTCTAACAGTTAAGGCATTTTTCATCGTCATTTAATATTTAATTGATCGTAGAAATCTGCAAGAGTATTAAGGTCTTTTCAGCAGTGTTTTCGCTGATTTTTTGTTAAGGTACACAAAAATATCGGTATTGATATCAAATTTTTTATTACGTAACTTTGCACCTTTCCTCTAGATACCAAAAATGCATTAGGCTTTATCGATGACAATTTTTAAATAACTGTATGGTTTTCTTTTTGTGTAGAACCAATATCTCTCTTTTCTGAACTGTCTTTTAAGTGTTAATAAAAATGCTCCTGCTTAAAGTATAGATTTGATAATTACATATTTAATGCCCTTTTTCCTTATAAATGTTTAATACGTATATTCTAGAATCAATACTTCCTATATTGTTATGTATCAAATAAGGCAAATTCTTTTTCGTATGTTAAAATCTATAATCGTCTTCGTTATTTCTAAGCAAACTGCAACATTGAAGTTCATAAATAGCGGTGGCTTAAAAAATCGCTGTATTGACTCTTCTCCTTTTATAATGCCTTATTTACATTAGAAATACATAAACTGCAATCACATAATTTTAATTCATCATCGCCCAGAAGTCTCAAAATTCTGTTGATTAATAAAATTCTCGTATATTCACGAACGCTTTTGGATTTTAATTTCTTTTTTCAGTCTTATATGTAGCACAACCTGACCATTGACACAGACCATTTGATTTTAAATAAAAGCTCTAAGTGCATAAATTTCATGAATTTTAAGGTGAACCACGTGACATCCGAATTTGTTTTCCCTTTATCTGGCTGTTTGTCGACGCACCGTGTAATTAATAGGTAATTCTATAACAAATAAATGATGCTGACCTTTAAAATGTTGTTGCCCAACTGAAATCTTTATTTGTAGATCCACAATCGTAAAATTGCAGTCCCATTTCATTAGTGGGAGTGAGCGTGGTTTGAGTCGTTATAAAACTGTAATGATCATTTTAAGTTTTAGACTCACATTTTAATACAAATTTCTAAAATTTGTTTGATTTAGGGATTTATGGGTAGCGCGGTGCGTTGCATACTTTCTAAAAATGTTGTTATTAAACAGTTTATGATGTTTTAGCAAGAGAAAAGTGATTTTTAAAACAAACTCTAAAGTTTTATTTAAAATTTTATTTTAATTCTAAATTTCTATTTATGACAACTTGCATGCCCCTTTCCAAATACCTATTAAATTCTAAATTAAATTATAATGTTCAAATTTTATTTATAACATTTTTATGTGCATTTCCACACACCTGTTGATTTTCCTAATTGTCCAATAAAGCACCCATTGGCGCAATTTCAAAATTGTAAATATCACGTTAGAATATCAAGTCAGTAGAGTAAATCTCAAAGTTCTTTTGAGTATAGGAACCCAATTACGGATATAAGCTACCTATTAAAAAGTAATCACAGATATCTGATTTAGTTATTTAATGCATCGATTATTCTGCCCTCAGAGTTGATACACTTATCCTTTTATGTGATCCAAAAGAATATTCAGGTAACTTAGAAAAAAAATTATATAATGCTATAAGCTTCAATCCTTTTGATTATGAAATTTCACCGTGAACGTGGTTTGAGATCAGTTTTGGCATTTCACTGCTTTAAATTCCACTTTTTCCAAATATGAATTTGACCCTCTACATCCGTACACTTCAGCATATCTCTATATCTTTGCGAAGGCCAGAATATTTTTGGCGACACCTGAAGGAGAGGTTGTGCAATAAACAGGTGGAGATGATGTTTAGTCTCATAATGGGTTTAAACAAAAACTTTTTAACAGGGGATAAATAGGCGCATTTACTATAAGAATGTACAACGCTGGATTGCGTAAACTGAAAAGCTCGGGGCAAATCGAAAGATATTTTAGTCGTGCGGACTCACTGAATTGAGAATATAAAGTAATTATCAGTAAAATATGTATACCGATCATTTATTAGTTATCTGGCATCGTTTAATGTGAATTACTACATCAACTAGCCTCCTTTACTTCCTCTATTTCAAGCCATGACTACGTTGAAGCTGAACATGTTGAAAAGCCATTCATGTTTTAGAATTAAGGTCGCATGTATAGTACATGTATAAAATTTAGAATTTAGCACTGTATAGTGGGTAGCATCAAAAGCTTCTGCAAAGACGACTCAGGTTCAAATCCCGACATGGACATTACTGTGATGTCCCCTTCATAGGGAGCATAGTGGATCACCTACATCAGTGGTTCTCAACAGTAGAAGTCTGTGGACCACTAAGACAGAAATTGAACCATGTGCAGACCACCCCCACCCCACCAACTTGAGGGGGTATGGGGGTATAGAATATCCCTCAGACAAAGTTATACATGATTAACTTACTCACTTTTTTTTCAATCTTTAGAATTAGATAGCCTAAATCTCAGCCTGAAATTCAAACATATTGATTCATGGGTGATTAAGCAAAACAGTTTTTTAGGACACATTATTGATTATTGCTATTATGCAGTATACAATACGACTTAACTACAAATTCTTTAATTTTAATACATAAAAATTACTTTTTTTATAATTTTTATTGTATACAGACCCTAGCCTACTACATAATAATATAAAAGTCTCAATTACAAATTGATGTTGAAATAATTTGGCAACGTTTTTATCTGGCAACCTTTTTGTATATGGTGCCGGACCACTCCCGAGGCTCTCGCGGACTACCGGTTGGAAATCACTGACCTACATGATTCTCTCGTAATGAAGATGTCAGACAGTTCGCGGTTGGGAAATTGCACATATGGAAAAGACAAATTCCAGCCCCATTAAGAAAATTAAAATAAAGTTTTAGAATTAAAAAATTTGAAAAAGTATAAATCTCACCTGGTTTTTATAGTCGCATACTTCTTTGCGTCATCAAGAAGATTTTTAGCATTATTTAAAAGAGTCACAACAATAGAGGATTGGGTTTGATCTGTTATGTTCTTTAAAAGGACCGAAGTGCATTGTGTATCACCAGCTGACGAACTATGACTCACGAAACTCAAAAAAGTTAAACAAATTAACACGCTGCAAAACATAGCAGTGACGGAGAAAGATGGAGATAAACCGCTGGTTACAAGTGTCTGGAGAATGGTGATGTTCATACATTTTTATCTCTTTTATATGCCAAACCAATGAAGATGAAAATAAATATAGAACCGTATCCAATCAATATAACTTTAGCATTTCAATGTTCCAAGAAATGCAAGTGTTTTCCACCTTTTTATCCAACTTTGGAACTTCCCCGCTAACTGTATATTTTCGCAATGAATTGCCTTAGAAAACGGAAAAAAGAAACTCGGAGCTGTTGATCAAGATGACTTCCGGTGTAGAAATAAGTATCCGGAGCAGACCACGATAGTGAAGATAGCACGGTATTTCCCACCCATCCTGTCTCGAATATTAGTGCAGGAAGCGTTTGTAATGATTTGAGATGTTGTCAAAAAAGTCAGACAGACTTTTGTAATCTTTCATAACAAATATAGCAATTAATAATAAGTATTAAAAGAACAATCAGCTTTCTTTTCTTAATCTATACTAATATATAAAGAGAGAGAGTGGATTTTGTATGTGGAGGGTAATCTCCGGAACCACTGCACATATTTGAAAAATTCTTTCACTATTTGAAAGGTACATTATTCCAGATGGACATAGGCTATATATTATGTATATCTGATCGGTAGAAAGAAAGTTAGGGGCCTAAACGTTGAACTGATGCTTCACCTTTACAACTTTTCTTTTGTCAACCATAGTCAAGTAACTATAGCAACATATCAAACTACATTTTCATTTATTATCAGTAAAATATTTAATATTTTAAAGATTCAAGTGGAGGAGGTATTGATAAATACAAAAAGGATTTTTGAAATTGGCAATGTTTAAGACTTTATTAAGACTTTATTGAAGAAAATTACATTTGGAACTCCGCTTTTTATACGACATTTAAGGTAAAAAAATTTGGTTTAATATTACAGAACTTTATTTAACTTATAAACTTTATGTTTTTGAATTTATGTACAATTTTATGTTCAATTTGCTTAAATTGAACTTGAATTGTTGAACCTTATTCAAAAATCAGTGTGTTTCATTGAAACTGTGAAATTTATTGATTATTTCGAATAGGCCTATGTTTGTTCCTTTATAAGTGGAAAAGTATTACTTCAATTGTGCTGAAATTTTGTATAGATATAGTTGATAGTTCGAATTTAAACAGGCATATTATTTTTTGAAAATCGGGCCCTGGAATTTTTTTAATTAATGTTTTAATGATTCTGCCCCTAAAAGTGGCTTATTTCGACAGCTTCCGCAGCTGTCATAGCCGAATCGTACCAAAATCGGCACGCGGGTGGCCCCGGGCGCGATTCAGTGCCTGACGTAGCCGGATTTTTGAATTTCTAATTTTAAAAAAAGTTATTAAATTTTTTGTGCGATTTTTGGTGCTTTTTCCATGTGTGGACTCTGTAGCGGATAGGCTATGGGGCCGAATCGTATCAAAATTGCATGCGGGTGGCCCCGGACACAATTCAGTGACTGACGTTACAGTTTCCAATAAAAATTTCTTTTGCCATCACCATCAACAAATCCCAAGGTCAAACATACATATATTGGACTTGACTTACGGGAAGATTGCTTTACTCATGGACAATTCTATGTTGGTCTCTCTAGGTCAGGAAAATCGGAGAAAAAATTTACTTTAAAACCTAAGAAAAACGAAGCAAAAAATGTGGTATACCATGAAGTTCTAAAATAAATTATACCTACCTAATACCTACTTAAGATAGATAGTTGTTCAACCCGGACAAAGTCGGGACGGACCGCTAGTAATAAATATTATGAAATGATTTCCCGCGTAGCATATTAAATACAGAAAATTGATAATATATGTAAATATTCGATAAAGTAAAATTTTGTTTCTTCTTTCTTGGTGACATCTATTTGGAATCATATGCTACTGTAGTCCAAATGACGGCAATTATTGGATGTTTTGTTCTATAAGTTTTCGATATGACACAAAAAGGTTAAAAAATAAACAAAAAATTAAAAATCTTTTTTTGCGTCTTTCTGAAACAGACAAAACAGATCTCAAGAAATCCAGAGACACTCTATACTACATCCTTAAACACGTCTGTGATGGACGAATAAATTTAGTTCAATACACAAAAATTTTCTGTGCATAATCTATATATATAAAACAGTTCCGTAACTGACTCATTCACTGACTGACATACAACTCACAGACCAAACCGCTGAACCTAAAGAGCTGAAATTTTGCATGGCGATTCTTCTTATAGTGTAGGGGTGCACTAAGAAAGATTTTTGAAAAATTCTTCTTAGATTTTTTTAAATTAAATTTTTAAGCTGTTTTTGTAACTTTTTTTAAGTTTGCATTTAAAATAATAATTTGAGTGTTATAAAATTTATATCACGAGAAAGATCATAAAAATTCCTTCAAAATGAGATCTTTTTCGAATCTTCACCTCCCTTTTCTGATTTTCGGGGAATTTTTAAAGATTAATTTTTTAGAATTTAACTAGGGGCTTCGCCCCTAGGCTCGCTACGCTCGCTCCTCTTGTGAATCAAGTGAATAAATGACTCAATAGTTGTTTACAGCGATCCCCCCTCCCGGCGAAATGGATGAAGCCCGGCTATGGGTGAAAAATCGGATCTTCTTTCATACCCTTCTGCAAAGGAAGCGAATGAGAAGATTTTTTTGAAGTATTCCTTTAAAATTCAATTAAAAATCGAAATTTTAAGATAGAGACTTGAAATGAAGTTTATATGAATGAGAAAGCTTTCATCTTCCCGTTGATATAAATATTTTCTTTGTAACATAATAAGCCTGAGAGCATCGAATTTATATATCTCGAAACGCATAAATTTTTCCAAAAAGTGGGTTTTCAATTTTAATAAAAATATCAGTCTGTTTTAAATTATTTTTAAACAAATTAGGTCTTGTTTGAAAGAGAAATGTCTGTAGTCTTAAATTGTAAAAAAAATTCTACGATCCTTTTTTGGCGAGTTATCGTAATCTAAACATGAAAAAGTCAATATTTTCCCACAAAACATAAAATAAAAAAAAAACTTAAAGTCCGACGAATATGAGACATGTCTTACTTTCTTCCCCACATTGTTCTGCATCGATTGGTATCGGTCTCGACCCCATACCCCCAGCGGTTTCGGTGGAGATAGCGTGACAAGCTTTTGACAGCGGCGGCGGCGGCAGCGGCAGTTAGTTTTTTTTAGAATAGAGAGATTTATTAATTGCTGATCACGTGATTTCTTTTTGTGGTACTTTAAATAAATTTATCGTCACTTGCATAAAAACTAAATAGACAAAAAAATATTTTTTTCTTGCTAATGCGGCAGACGATTAGACTTTATTTTGTCTATAAAAATATCCCTTACGATTTTTTTATAAATATGTTTTTTTTACGTCAATTGTATACATTGATCGTCGTATTTATTATAAATATATATATATTTATATTTTTTGGCATTAATTGCATGCATTGACCGTTGTATTTAATTTGAATGTACTCCGTAGCGAAGTGCGGGTTTTCAGCTAGTACTTACATAGATAGTAGATAGATTAACATAATATAATAAGAAACAATAAAATTTAAATATGACCGTATAAAAAGAAAAATAATCATATTTACATTTTATTTCATTTATCAAAAGTAAACAAAAAATGTTTGTTAGAAATTTTAAATACGTACCAAGGTGCTATTCAAGCTTTTCAAAACAATTCTCTCTAACTCATAAAATGGTTGCAAGCTCAGATTTTCAATCAATGAGGAATTTGCACATGTGGGGAAAATGCTCATTTCTATTTTTTATTAACAGATTGGTTATCAAATTGTTCGAAAACATCAATTAAAACGTATATATAGATCTAAATAATAAGAATTTTAAATTTAAAATAAGCGAAAAGTGTTGAAAAATCATGTGACCTCAAAACGCTACGTGATTGGTTCTGACGTCACTATGCACCATGCTTCAATGTTTACATTTGTCTAGCGCGAGATTCTACGTTTCCTCCTCTTAAACTAACATTTTAAAATCATATTTTTTTTCTAATTTGGTTTAATTTTTCTAATTTTAGTTTGTGGCTATTGTTTATTCCCCCTTTTTTTTAAAATTATATTCTATCGTCGTCTTTATTCTTAGTTTTATTTCTGTTTTGTTTACCATGGCGTTATTACCCGGTTTTGCAAAAGGGCAATCTGACAACCTGCCTAAAATGGATTCATTTGCAGTGTTTTCCTTTTTGGGAAATAATCCAAGTTTTATGGGAGCAGAAATACGAGGATTTAAAGTTCAGATGGATGTATATATTTGTTTGCATTTATTATTCTAGTTATGTAATGTAGATTGTAAAACGCTGACGTGCGTTGTACTTTACACAAACTTTAAAGTTACACATTGTTTATGCATATTATTAAATTAATATCGTACTCTAAAAGTTTAATAAACAGCTTCTATTATTATTCATTCATAGTACATGTTTAATTTTGTAGAATTAATTAGGTCTGCAACATTACAAGTAGTGTCTGTTATAGGATATTTAGTATTTTTAATTGTGTATTAGAAAGTTGACAGAAATTAAAAACACTACCAAATTTACGAATGCGTTCAGTGTTCTGCATTCGTATCATAGAAATATGTGTATTTTAAATGGTAAAGGAATTATAATAAATCTGAACTATGCATGATAATTAAACTTTTGACTAATCACATACTAAGTGGTGCAAAGAAACAAATGTTTACTACTCATAATAATTTTAAACAATCCTCTAACTCCATAATTTTGTGTTTTAAAAACACATTTTTAAATTAATGCTTTAGTACTTAGAAAGTTACGTTTACTTAGATTTGGACGATAAGGCTATGGAGATAATGCTGTAGGATATGTTCAGGTAAAAAGGGATGGAGACATCTGTACAGTCAATGCAAGGGTGACACCAGAACATAATGTCACAAAAAAGACTTACAGTGTGGAACTCAAGTTGAATGAAAAGGAAGAAAATGTCCTTTCCGTCCAATGCAATGATTGTGCAGCATCTTTGGATGAGTTCCTTTATGTATTATATTTAATTTTATCTAAAAGTTTTAATGATAGTGTGTTTGGGGTAGATACAATAGACCATCCATGGTTAGCTTTCCCCGCTTTAAGTAATTTATAAATAATTAGAAATACTTCAGCAGTTATAAAAAAATCTTTTTAATACAATACTTTATACATTTTATGTAAAAAACTAGCACCCAAAACTAGTGTAAAAAGATTAATTAAGAATAAACTTACAAAATAATTAATATATTTTATGCTTTTGTCACATTTTGGACACAAATTGTATTTATTTTAAAATTTCATCACCTACCCCCAACCCAGCATCTGGTGAATTCCATTGTAACGGACGAAACATTCACACACAAAATAACTAATAAAAAGATTATGAGATGCATATTAATGCTTCAAAATAGGAGAGCATTATTTTTTCCTGATAAAACCGATTCCTGATAAAAACTAAAGATAAACTTGACAGGTTTCAAAATTTATTTCTGGTGTATTTAAGCTGAAAAAAAAAATCTTTAATGTAACGGATGCTACATAAAATGGAACATCATTTATACTATAGCATCATAAGATAAAAAAATCTGCGAATCTATTATGTCAATTTGTTCAAAAATTTAAAAAATAACATCACAAGACATGCCTGTAATTTATCAGAACCTTGACATAAAAAATCAGTCATTTTTTTTCTGTAATAAAAAATATAAAAACTATTTGTAACAGATGTTACATATAATACATGATGCTGCAACTGTACCCTTAACTAGGCTATTTATATTCAAAACAGTCACAAACATGCATTTATTTTACTTTTATAGTTTTTACATTAATATTAAATTTACTCCAATTAAATTCAGTGGCATAATTTACGTAAGTAATAAGGTATAAAAATGATAATTTTACTTGCTAAAAAAACTTACAAATAGATATTTTCCCATTACATCCCCTACAAAACAAACTTAATGTAAGGAAAAAGCAATAGTACGTTCTAGTTCTAGAGGTCATAAGCTTTCCAATGATATATAACACTTAATAATTTGTTTAAAATGATTTTCTTTCGTAATGGTTTCATGTTAGGTGGAATTCACCATCTGGAGAATATAACTCATAACAAAACTCGTGTTTACAAATATATTTAAATATTTATTTAAGTGGAAAATGTCAAAACTTGTATTTTAAATTCATATTTGCTGCAATGATTTGGGAAATCATCTGTATCACATTAAAACTCACAATTATAGCTAAATTAAAAAATTATTGAATGAGGATTTTTTTTTTCGTCGCGTTTTATTGCAACTGTCCATGATTTCCTTTTGACATTATCTGTTGGAACACTAAAAAAAAGCTTTCCTGGTGTATTTACCGTTGTGCTTGTGCAGCAAGGTACTATACAATATTTAAAATTTTCTGTAACACACTTTGACATCTTAAAAATAAATAAAAAACACTAGATATCAAACTCAAACTACGCAACACAATCCAAACACCGAAGTAAACAAATTCGCCATAGTGCATTGTGACGTCACATGTATCCGCGTAGGAAAAGTAGTGTTTTTGAGACGAAGTAAATAGTGCGCGTTTAAAAACAAATTATGTTAACTTTTAGAGTTCTAAAACTAAAAAAAAAAGATGCTTTCGATCATATTTTTCTATTTTCTATATCATAAATGTAAAATAAAAAAACGTGCAAATTCCTCATTCTACTATATTCAGGTGTGATTGGAGAATATCGCATGGATCGGCGTGTTTACTCTCGTCGTATATTGTCTTGGATTCTTCGCTTCTCCTTCTTCGAGCGGAATAATTATCAATTATCGGATAATACGGCTTGTTGAATCGACAATATTCCTCCCCATTATGCAAGTGATCTCTGTTCTGGATAAGTAGAACTTTCTAAAAACTTTTTAAAAAACTGTGCAACAATATTTTGCAAAACGTTTTTGCAGCAAATCTGTAGCATTTTAATCATTTTCACTCATCGCTTTGAAAGTTTTCTAGTTTGTTTTTTTTTTTGTTTTTTTTTTCCAATATTGTTTCATTTTTTCTTTTCAGCTTCTTTTAATTAACAATCTGGATCACTTCGCTTATTCTTATTTAACCTTTTGTAATTCCCTTTGTTTCTCACCTTCTCATCATATTGATCAAAGTTTTTCTGTTTTCTATATTGTTTGTTTTTAATGTAATTAATTTCGTTTTTCCTTCATACACTCTCTTTTGTATTTTAAAGCTTCTTCTTGTGTTAAACGTCTGCTTGAATGCCTGCGCTGTTTTAGATAAAGTCCTTTTTTTGTCTTTTCCCGACAAATATTTCCTCAAGTTTCCTTCAATTAGCAGAACTGTTGGTAGAGACAGCATTCATTTTCATTTGGCCTTGCATAAAACTTTTGTCTAAATTTCCCTTTCCGCACCAAAACTTTAAGAGACTCATAACGAGAGAGATTTGTATTTAGAGGAATCCTACAGAAGGACACTTAAATTTGAAGAAATTACTTTGTCCAGTAATTACTGATATTTCAATTTTATTTTAATACATCACACACTTCAAACCGTGTTTTTATCAATGATATAGTAAAAAATATAAAAAAATAATTTTTAATTTGCATTATACTTAACTGTAAAAGCGTTTTTGTGGTTTGATGGCGCATGTCCTCTCTGGACCTTGCGCCATCAAACCCCAAACTTAACTGTAAAAAGTCTGTATTTCTAAACTTTCGGCTGTAGCAACCATAATCATAATCTTCATCAAAGTTTAGATAAGTTCTGTCAAATCAAAAGTTCATTTTGGCTCAGTATTCTTCCTTGCTTTCCTCTTCAGCAGCTTCAGTTGAGTCCAATCCCACCACTTCGTAGTCCTTCTCCAAAGCAGCCAAGTCGTCTCTAGCCTCCGAAAACTCACCTTCCTCCATGACTTTGCCGATTTACCAGTGCACAAATGCTCGCTTTTCATACATCAAATCGAACTTGTGATCCAACCTTGACCACGCCTCGGAAATAGCAGTAGTATTGGCGAGCATGCAAACAGCCCTCTGAACTTTGGCGAGATCTTTATTGGTCTGTGCGTTATCTGTCTGTCAGTCAGTCAGTCACGGAACTGTTTTATATGTATAGATATGTTCAAATATTAAATATTCTGTTATCACATCCACGAGTAAAGTTGGATTTTTTTTTAAGTTATCTTTCAATTTTGAGCACTAGTGTAACATAAATGATCTTAAATTAGATATCAGATCTAGACAAATGTCCAATTCAGGAGGTTTTAAATAATCATTATTTATAAATCTGTAAGATTTGGATGCAAACCAACACACGAGGTCAAGAAATAAGAAAAGGGAATCATTATATAAATACTCTTCGGTTAAAGGGAGCAAATTGTTCGAACAATGATTATGAAAATTTTACTCTCACAATCTTCATTTCCGAGGATGTTTAAATACTGAGATTCTAAGAACTTTTGTAACTTTTTCAAATATCAAGAAAACGTTTATTTATCTGTGTCTATAACTCATAAAATAATTATCACGATGCCAGATAAAAATGATTGTGGTGCGTAAGAGAAATGCAAAGATTCACGTGTTTCAAAAAAAATATGTGACGAAATGTGTTGACGTCGATTGCAGCGCCCCCACCGTGTTTAGAATTTTGGCAGATGAAACTGCGACTCCGCCATGTGAACATGGCTCTTAGATTAGTGGCATTTTTGTAGACCTTTAAGTGTTGTAAATTTGTAAATAAATTAAGTGTCGTTTATAGATCTCTTGTTAGAACATTCATTTCATCTATCGATGCAACCATTGACCTTAGATACCCCTTCGATTCGAACATTTCGCTTCATGGTGCATCGCCACAAGAAAATTATTTAGAACTACTAGAATTTGAACTCAATGGACTAATAGATCATCGAAATTTTACATTTGGATTAGCACATTTAAGTGTGAAGACTGCTCACGGTAAGATCGTTTAAATCATTTAATTAATTATGGCGGACGAACTTACAAAATTGAAAGCAAAACGGAAAATTGTTATATCTGCAGTTTCCAAAGTTTTAAAGAACACTGAAACAGAATTTGGAAAGGAAACTGTGGATGAATTGTATCTTAGTAAATCTTAGAAGAAAACTTAGAACTATTGACAAATAAATATGACGAACTAAAAGAAATTGATGCCGCTATTGAACCACTTGTTGAAACTAAGGATCTCGAATCAGAACTTTCCGCTGTAGGAGATTATAAGGATAAAGTTATTTTATGGAAATTTAAAATTAATAGAAGATTAAAAACCAAATATAGCTGCTACTGTAAACGACAACGATTCCGAAGACGCGAAACCACAAAATAAAGTAGTTCGTCTGCCAGAGTTGGTTATGCCGAAATATTATGGCGATTACATGAAATGGACAGATTTCTTTGGTTCATTTAAGTATCGATTGACAATAACAATTCACTATCCAAAATTGAAAAATTCAATTATTTACGCTCCTTTCTAGGAGGAGCAGCGTTGAACGCAATAGAAGGGTTTGCTGTGTCCGATGATAATTATGACGAAGCCATCAAATTACTAGAGAATAGATTTGGGAGACGTGAATTAACCATCAATTTACATATGACAAAATTACTAAATTTAACTCCGGTTATCAATTCCAGTGACATCTCGAAACTTAGAAAATTGTACGACAATATTGAAATGCACGTACGCAGTTTGAAATCACTGGAAGTGCAACCCAATTCTTATAGCAATATGTTGATCCCGGTGTTGTATAAAATTTTACCCCAAGATTTGACATTAGAATTCAATCGCAAAAATCCAAACTTTTCTTCTCTTTACAACATAGAAACGCTTTTGGAATTCGTTCGCACAGAACTTGAATGTAGAGAGAGAAATATTCTTCTTTCCCCCCCATTCGAAAGAGCGCAAAGTGTAAACGACTCTAGACCGCCTCTCTCAGTGAGACATTACAAAAACAAAGTGTTTACAAGTGCAGCCCAATTGATGGCGCCAGCGAAAATCGAATCTCAAAATAATTCAGATGATTACTGCATATTCTGTAAACAAGAAAAACGTACCCACAAAAATCAAATTTGCGAATCTGTTAGTGTTGTTGATAAAAGAGACATTTTATTTAAACAGGGCAGATGTTTACTTTGCTTAATGCCCAAGCACAGGATTAAAGACTGCGTTTCAAAGCAATCTTGTTCGGAATGTAAAAAGAGACATAATTCAGAGATTTGTTTCCAACTTGAAAAAAAGCTGAAAGAGAAAGAAAAGGCCGCTGAGACGCAGGCTTTTACTGCGATTTCGCATTTTAAAACACCCTCGATTTTGTTGCAAACTTGCGGTGTTAAAATTAGACACAGATCTCGAACAATACAAGCAAGGCTTTTACTTGACTGTGGATCTATGCGATCTTTTATAAATGAAAATATTTCGCGCAAATTAAAACTCCCAATAATCAGAAAAGAGACTTTGTCAGTCTATACTTTTGGTGGTAAACAACCCATTCAACAAACATTTGATGTGGTAAGTCTAAAATTGGAAAATAGAGAAAAGGAAAATTCTAATATTCAAATAGAAGCACTTGTGACGGATCAGATAACAAGCTCAGAATTGCCTCCCGCAAACTTAAAATCGGAAAAAATATTGTCAAAATTGAAAGATTTACAACTGGCTGACTCAGCTGAATTCAAAGGTGGTATAGACATTCTCATAGGAACCGACTATTACTATAGTATAGCAAAGGGAAATTTGGAAAGATTAGACAAAACCCTTGTAGCCACTGAAACAATATTTGGATGGTGTGTACAGGGAAAAACTGATAATGCTCTAGAATCTTCCGTAGCCCTAAACATTATAGTGGAAGAAAAATCAATTTCGGACCAATTGCAAAAATTTTGGACGCTCGAAGGATTAGGGGTTAATCCAGAAAATGAAACTGTTGATTCTACAAAAGACGATATTTTGAAGAAATTTGAATCCGAAATTAAATATGAAAATTCCCGTTACAAGGTAAAATTGCCCTGGAGGTCGGATTTAAAGTATAAATTACAGGACAACAGGGTGGTCGCGGAGAAACGTTTTTCACAACTTAAAGTCAGACTTCGTAACGATCCTGATCTTTTTAATTCGTATAAATCTGTTTTAGATGACTATTTAGAACAAAATATTATAGAGCCCGTACAGAAGTCTGATGAAGATAAAAACCAAATTAAATTCTATTTACCCCATTTCGTAACGATAGAACAACCATTAAACTCCGCATCGTCTTTGATGCTTCATCGCATCTTCCCAGCGAAGTGTCTTTGAATGATTGCCTGCACGTTGGACCCAATTTGCTCCCTGATATGGTTCAACTATTTCTATCCTTTAGACTCCACCCAGTTGCTTTCACAGCAGATATAAAACAAGCCTTCCTCCAAATAGAAATTGATGAGGAGGATAGGGATGTTACAAGGTTTTTTTTCGCAGATGATCTAACCTCTGATTTGAAACCACCTGCAATTTATAGATTTACACGCGTATTGTTTGGAGTAAACAGTAGCCCCTTTCTTCTCGCAGCAACAATTCGACACCATTTGAAACAATTTGAAACAGTATATCCCGAAACATACGAAATCCTAAACAACAGCGTATACGTAGATGATATTATTGGTGGTCATTCAGACGTAGAACACGCATTTAAAACTTCCTTGGAATGCATTACTATTTTTAAAGATGCGAGAATGATTTTACATAAGTGGCAAACCAATTCGAAAATACTACAAAATTTGTGGGTTAAGGAGGGTATCACTACAGAGGAAACTCAAAAGGACTTCTTTATGATGAGGACATTCTTTATTTTGATATTGAAGACTTGACGACATTTCTGTCAAAAAGAGAAAATACTAAACGATTTCTTCTGCAAGTTATAGGCAGAATATTTGATCCCGTAGGTTTCTTGGGGCCATTCGTATTGAAAGCAAAATGCTTGATGCAAGAGATTTGGACGCGTTCATTGCACTGGGACGATAGACTACCAGAGGATTTAAATTCCGCTTGGGAAAACTGGTGTAAGGAAATCTCTTGTTTAAAGGAATTCAAAATTCCCAGATATTATTTTTCGAGTCATTTAGACAACGTTGAAACAGTCGAATTGCACTGTTTTTCAGACGCAAGCAAGAAAGCATATGGCAGTGTTGCTTATTTACGCATAACTTACACTGATAATAGAATTCAATCTATCTTGGTGGCCTCCAAAACCAGAGTAGCACCTCTAAAAACATTAACATTACCCAGACTAGAATTGATGGGTGCTCTCCTTTCAGCCAGATTGAGCAAAACTCATGAGAGAACTCATGGACTCCATGAGTTCACTCTAAAGAGTGAACTCATGGAGTTCAGGTGGGGAGTGTGACGAAATGTGTTGACGTCGATTGCAGCGTCCCCACCGTGTTTAGAATTTTGGCAGATGAAACTGCGACTCCGCCATGTGAACATGGCTCTTAGATTAGTGGCATTTTTGTAGACCTTTAAGTGTTGTAAATTTGTAAATAAATTAAGTGTCGTTTATAGATCTCTTGTTAGAACATTCATTTCATCTATCGATGCAACCATTGACCTTAGATACCCCTTCGATTCGAACATTTCGCTTCAAAATATTCAGTACTATTATACAAATATTAACTTATTTCTTTCTAGTCCAGTCAATGAATGCATTGTAGAATGCATGGAATATGCGAGAATTTTTGACTTCAGGACTTTGTTAGGAGTAGTTAGTAGGTAAACATACTAAAAGTCCTCGCCCCTGGGGGGTGAGCTAAAAGGGGGAGGGGGTGGAAAGGTCCCATTTTTTGGTTTTTCACTTATATCTTGGGAACGGCGCACTGTAGAAAAAAATATTAAATATAAAAATGAAAGCTAATTAAATTTCCTATAAAATTGTCAATATACATATATGTCAAATTCCCAACGGTTTTCGAGATATACGTCATTGAAAATCGATAATTTTCGAAAAAATCATTTTTAGCTCACTCTTTTTGTCAAACATTTGCTTCTAGTGCCTCCCATGATCGTTTTTCAGAAAAATTGTCCAAGACGAAGTTGAAGAGCATTAAATTTCCTTGAATTTGATATAGACTTTTGCCACTTTATCTTCAACCAATCAAAAGTTATAGTATTTCTAACATGTATGCTCAATTTCGATGTTCCTCTAGAAATTAGTATGTTGAGCCTGTATATATGAGCCTGTTGCGTTTAAACTACTGTAACTTGCTATCATGATGAATAACAGCACTTTAGCAATGGAAATAAGGTAATTTCAATTGAAACACAACACTTTTTTTATAATTATAGCTTTAATTATATTATTACGAATCATATAAGGAAAGTATTTACATGGACTGATAGTAATTTACATGGATTGATAGTCAAATTAAAAAACTGTCGATGTCGTCGCCGTCATCTTCTTCCTGAATTAATATTGCGACTCGTTGTTGCAATTGCCCTTGCAATTCGGGCATGTGACAGAGCAGTTTAACGATGCTTTTCTACAACCACACCTGCCACTGTCACATCCTTTCGTGCATCGGCAAAAAATCATCTTCAAGATTTCGTCAGGGGCAGCATCCAACTCTGAGAGTTTCGGAACTAGTTGGTCATTCCTCCTCTCCCAACCCCAATTCGGCGCCCCACCATTAGGTTCCTCCCCTAACCACAGGTGGTGGTACGTCCGAAATGCATGCTGCTTAACAGCTCCTTCAGTTGGAGGGAGAGTTGAGAGATCAGGCTTCATGTTTGCAGATGCTTTGATAAATGATTTGTAGCGGAACTCGTTGAGGGATTTTTCTGTGGCTGGAGCGCCATACCATGACAGAGTACTCATAATCCCAGCTGTCTCAATGGAGTCAGGGGAAGAAGAACCGCTGGCAAATATCTCAGCTGCACGTTGTATGATTTTGGACTTCTGGTACATTTTTACAAAACCCACTTTACTCTTGCGATACGCTGCGGATGTTGTGTCACAGCCTGTGAATGCATGTAAGAATAACAAATGGGCATTATCCTTCATTTTCAACTCCTGATGCAGCTGTTGTGAGGAATATACACTCGTCTTGACCTTTCCACTTCCAGGTTTTACCAGCAGAATGTCGCGATCAGTTGGGGGTTTGGCTACCAAGAGAACAGCCAAGTCGACGTTCACTTCAATAACAGCAAGCTAGGAATTTTGCGATTTGTTGATAGCTGTCTTCACAATATCAACGTCAGCATCACCTGAAGCTTGGAGCGAATTTATCTCACTTTTCTGCAACTGCATCATCAGCAGGTTTATCAACTGACTCTTATTATGAAAGTTGGAAAGGAAATCCTCTTGTCTGACTTTAATTTCACTTTCCAAATTGACATTGATGTTCACACATCTCCTGAGTCGATATCGTCGACTCTGTTCAGCTGCTTTTGTGCTCTCTGATGTGTCAGTGTACCCATCAAAAACCACTGTACAACCTCTCCCATGATAATGGATCTTCAGAAATCTAACATAACCATCACAAATGGTTGATACAGTGGTCTCTTTTTGCCAAACAACTTTGTGGACTAGGAATCCCCCATCAACAACAAATTCAAAGGTAGTTAAATCAACATCCTTATCAATTTGCTTAAACAGTGTGTATAGTGCTGACTTTCTGCACTTCCTCATTCCACTTTCGTTGAAGAATGCCAGGGGGTAGGGAGCCAGTTCATATTGCATATAATTCTTCAATTCGAGGAGTCTAGTAACTTGATTGTTGTTAAATAATTATTTTAATTAATTTTCAAGAATTATATTTTTGATAATATTAAATTTAATTTTTATTAATTGTTTTTAAATAATAATTTTGATTCATTGAATTTCAAAAATGGTATTTTTAAAATTAATTTAAATGTATTAATTTTATATTTAAATGTTGTAAAAACGAAATAATGAAAATAATTGTCAAGAAAATAACTGGAAATAAAAGGGTGGAAAGGTCTGGAACGGGCGGCTTGTGCCTTCAAAGAAGATAAGAACTTAATAGAAGATGGGTGGAACATTCTAGCCTGTCGGAAATTACCGTATTTCCATTGCTAAAGTGTTGTTATTCATCATGATAGCAAGTTACAGCAGTTAAAACGCAACAGGCTCTCAACATACTCATTTCTAAAGGAATATTGAAATTGAGCGTGCATGTTAGAAATTCTATAACTTTTGATTGGTTCAAGATAAAGTGCAAAAGTGTATATCAAATTGAAAGAAATTTAATGTTCTACAACTTGCACAATTTTTCTGAGAAACGATCATGGGAGGCACTAGAAGCAAATGTTTGACAAAAAGAGTGAGCTAAAAATGATTTTTTCGAAAATTATCGATTTTCAATGACGTATATCTCGAAAACCGTTGGGAATTCAACGTATATGTATATTGACAATTTTATAGAAAATTTAATTTGCTTTCATTTTTATATTTAACATTTTTTCTACAGTACACCATTTCCGAGATATAAGTGAAAAACCAAAAAATGGGACCTGTCTACCCCCTCCCCCTTTTAGCTCACCCACCAGGGACGGGGACTTTTAGTATGTTTACCTACTAACTACTCCTAACAAAGTCCTGAAGTCAAAAATTCTCGCATATTCCATGCATTCTACACCCCTCTTTTGAGCACTCATTGACTGGACTATTCGTAATTTATAGCTCTAATATGTTGTACATACTGCTATTATAAATCCAGATCTCATAATTGAAGGTTTCATTTTTTAAGCTTAACAAAAATTATTACTTAAGTAAGCTGATTTGATATTTCTAAGATCCGGTGGTAAGAAAGCTATAACTAGAAAGCAATATAACCTACTAGAAATCATTTCTAATTAGAATTCATTACCATTTGCCTATTATAATTCATTAATTAAAGGCGCTATTAAAAATAGATGGCTAAATATAAATTATACCTGAAAAACACTATTCCTACCAAGGGTGAATCCAGGGGGAGGGACTGAGTTTTTTAATTTAAAGAAAGAGCTCAAGATCCCCTTAAGTTCTAATCTTGAGTTCTCAAAATTAGAACTCAAGAACAAATAATTATAGATTACATATTATTTGTTACAGAGAAAATAAAGTAACAAATAATATGTAGAGCAAGTGCCAAGTTTTGGGGAAAGAAACGTTAATTTTAAATGTGCTTGTCGATTAGCAGTACGCCAGTGCAGAGCATTTCGCTTGAGAGTCGAGTCTAGTGTGTCATAGTATTTTGTTGGGGGCGTGATTTAGTATAGTGGTAGGCAATGACACCCTTACTCTGAATTCTAAATAATACAGTGATTTATTAACATAAACACATAGATGATTACACACTAAATTATATTGCTGATAATTATATTAACATAAAGAAAAACGCTCATTATATCAATTGATTATTATTCAATTATATTATTTCATTCATTTAATTTGATTTCATTCTCAGTACGCAATATATTATTTCCTAATTTTAGACTATATTATATGACTCAGGAATTTATTGACTCTTTGTCAATAGGTAGTTAAAGGTTATCTCCATTTTTGTAGACTGCATAGGGAACACTCGCCGGCATGTCGTCTTGCATCGATTGGGGTATCTTTCTCGGATTCAATTCTCTCCGGTGACGCATTCATCAAATTTCGCTGGATGGCGCGGGACGATGTCTGGCTATTAGCGGGCTGTGAAGGCAGGACAGGTTTTCCTCTGGTCAACTATCATCACTGGCTTGCAGAGGTCAGGGAATCTTTTTCGGTTCCGATGTCACCTATCTCCTTCTCATCGTCGGCTTGCAGGGGTCAGGCAATATTTTTGGCTTGGGCACTCATCTATTTCCTCTCGTCGTTGGGTTGCAGGATTATAGCGATACGCTGAGTCTGGGCGCAGTTTCGCATATATTCTTTTGAAAACGTCTCTCCTATGAGGCTACTATCTCATGGCTATGGGTTGAATCTGGGCGCAATCTAACGGAGACCCTCATATTCTCTCTTACGTTTTCTGCTTACCTCATAGCAGTGTGCTGAGTCTGAGCGCCAAATCCAATCATTGATACCCTCACTCTCTCTATTTTTTTATCTTCTTCTCAACGTTCCTCCCTATTCATTTCATTCGTCAACATGTTATGTCATTTCTCTCATTTCAATCTCCATTCGCTAATTTCAACCCCCTAAATCTTCTTTCTTGACCATTCCGAGTGAGGGGCGTTTCTCATCAAAATAATTCAGCCTTCGACTCTCCCCTGCATTTCTAGGAATCTTGTTTTCCCAGAACATCTCAAATGTGTGGGGTCGTTTCCTCTTTGCCAACAATCCCCTTTTATTTCATTTTCCCCTTTTAGTAGCCCCCTCGTTGTTCCGTCTTTTAACTGCTCTTTTCGATTCCTTATCCTTCTTCCGGTTTCTTGTATCGGCTGGCGCCATTTCATTCTTTCGTTTTACATCCCGTTTGTTCGCCTTAATTGGTTTGTCCGCTCTTTTCGAACTTTTAATATGTCGTACCCTTCGACATAGTGTACAAAAATAGATACGCGGTCACCGCGTCCCACCAACAGTCTCTCCAAGATCCCTGTTCCTGCCATCGCACAGCGTGACTGACACAGAAACAGGTTCAGTGTTAGTTGACTTGTGGTTATTGAATAACGAGACTGTTTAAGAATTGCAAAGTCCATGTGTATGTTGTTCAGATTGTCCTTCGTTGAGTTTGATGATTTATGTACAATGTACCCTACTACCCTTGCACTAAAACGATAAGTATAATTGTTTTTAAATGCTCTTCTTTAACATGTTTTTTCGTGTGGTGGAATCTTGCAACCTGATTTTAACACACTTCTAAACGGCGTTTGATAGTCAAATTTTGCTTTCAGGAGGATAAAACTACTGCAAAAAGGAAACAAAGCACTATGGAAAGCTCTTTTAGCAAAAGGCTAACAAAAACGACACCAACATCTAACGATGACAGCCAAATGGATTAAGTTTCTTTTTTAACAGTTTCAAATGTAGAATAACACCCAGAAGTTGCCCAAAAAGTGCTGTTTGAGGGATCTACTGAAAAATTCGTTGGATTTTAAAGTCGCTCCAGATTTAATAGTGTTTATTGGTGAATTTATCGAAAAGGCACGTAAGATGGATGATTTAACTATGGAAATGATACTGCTACGTGATTGGAATCTACCTCATGGATATAACTTTCCATCGTCTATCCAAAACGGCAGTGGGGGGATCTGGAATCGCCGGCCTAATCTAGAACTATTTACTATTTCCTTGACTCGTCTTTTCAAAGTCATAGCAAGGGCTTTAATGCCGCTATTGCCTATTATTTTTATCAAGTTTGACTGCTGGAGGGTAAATTTACAAAAATTAGTAGTAAGACCTGTGACCGATTTTCGAAAATTGCTTGGAAAAGATGGTTGTCTAATACATGAAAACCATCTTTACCATAAGAAAGCTGTCGAAGCTGGTAAAAAGTTTCTGGTAAGAGTACAGTCTCCTCAACTTAGTGTAAGAAATATACAATATAAAGGCCCCCTCAAGCAAGTGTAAAAAAACGGGAAAATGTCTTCCATGGTCAAGTCTATTCTGTTCCTGGGGAAACAAAACATTCCACTAAGTGGCCACCGCGATGACGGCAGCGCTTCCTCTTTTTGAGCACTCTGCGGATATGCTCTTCCATTACTGGATCAAACTGAGCAAGTAATTGATTAATTTGTAAAAATTACCATTACCGAAATCGTAAAGTTTGTCATTTGTACGTCAGAGGGCTAAACAATTTTGAGCAAGCAATTTTTATTGTTGAAACAATTCGTAGAAGCACCTCTTACCAATAATTTATCTCTGCGGTAATGAGTCTTTGTGAGTGACTATCAATCGTTTTAGAGTACTGTATTCTTTGACTAAATTCAATACAAGATTTTTGACTTTGGATATGGTTTTTAGAGGTTTCATGTTGTTTTAGGCTAGGCGGCCACTGGCGATTATTTCAAAGCAACTTTTTAATCACAGAAATGAAACACATTGATTCCTTTGGTAATGCGCCCACAAGCGATTTTTAGTTGCGGCAACTAAGAAATTCCAACATGTTCGATTCTTTGGGTGATGAAACTGTTGCCGGGGAAAATAGATCATGTTGGTTTAGATAGGACTGCGCCCACTGGTTATTATTTAGTTACTCGCAATAGATCTGATCATAGGCGTAGCGTGCTTCTAACTTTTTTGGGGGGCTGCACGAATTGAATTCAGTTAGGGTCCTCTTCCGCGCATTGACTGCCAGACAGTCCTTAAAATATGAAATATGATATTTTTGAAATTGAATAACAATAGAGTTGATGTTTGAGTAGTATTCAAAAGTTATACAATGAGAAAAATAAATATAATATAAATAAAATAGCAACGAATTTTTGTTATGGATCATATCATTGTTAAAAACTATGTTAAGACTAAACACAAAATCGAAATCTTTAGTTTCATAGTTTGAAAAAGCGGAAAAAAACAACTTTCTTAATGTTTTCTACAATTTTCAGATTTTAGCTGAACTTCTATTAACGTTTTAATTTATTTCAAGTTAAGTTAGGGGGCACGTGCCCCCCCCCCTTTCCCCGAAGCTACGCCTATGGATCTGATCGATGCAAATCATCGAGGGCGTGTTTGGCTAGTCCGATTCACGAGGAGTTGTCAAAGTTGAAGATCACCAGTTTGCTTCAGTACACGGTGTAAACATGTCGCTGGACACTGAACTATTTATAAGTGAAATTGAAAAACGGCCAGCTTTATACAACATAAAATTTTAAAAAATATTCTGAGAAAAATTTAAAGAAGACTTTATGGGAGGAATTGTGTCAACAATTCGTTGAAAATTGGGATAAGTTGGAGGAAAAACAAAAGAACTAAAAGAGTAAGTTGATATTTTTTTAATATTAACTCTTTTCATTTATCATATACAGCTTTTATATTAAATTTTGTCTTACTGCCAGGGAACACTTCTTTGAGGAGAAATGAAATAATATGTAAAATAATCTCTTATCGCAAATCCTTGATTGTTGCTTCTTACTCCAACTGTAGAGATTCTTTCCAATGAACAGTCAAAGAGAGTGTCTCCAAAACTTATTCAATCATGTTTTCTAACAAAATTGTGTAGAATGCAGTATGCTTTAATAACAGATTCACTGAATTCAATACTGGTATCGAGAGGCCTGTGAAATATTCTCCATTTGTTTGCTAAAATTCCAAATTGTACATTCTACCAGTCTGCGGACTCTTTGTTAATCTGTAATTAAAGATACGTTGTTTTACAGACAGATTTCTGCTGGGATATGGTCGTAATACAAACTGTGAAACAGCAAATGCCTCATCCCCCACTAGAGTAAATGGCATTGCCGTTCCATTGTCGTCATTAGGGAGACAACTTTGTTCTGGAATTTTTAATTGGTTTCTTTAAATTAACCTTGAAAATGCTGACCGTTTAAAAATATTAGAATCACTTGATGAACCGCATGCTCCAACTTCTACATAAATGAACTTGTAATCGCAATCCACTATTACTAGAAGCACAGTCGAAAAAAGTTTTACAAAATAATGTTTGTAATATGTATTTTATTTCAATAAACTTGCAAATTTTTAAGAAAATCTTTTTTCTTACCTTAAAGTCACAGCTAATATTTCCTGCGGTGGTATAGCCAAACGTAATCTTACATTTTGGTAAGAAATTCTGGGCCCCACTAATAACAACAGGTTCTCGAAACTTTCAACGCTATTCCGAAAGTAGTTGAAAAATGTTGTTGGGTGTTCTCTTAAATCTTCAAATAATTTATAAAACTGCCTGTCAAATAATCTCCTACTTATTATTGGATGGACCCAAAATCTTCTGTGACTTTGTTTACGTTTTCGCCGTTGAGCGAGGGCACAAACACATGCAGCTTCCACGAAATTCATTTTCAAACTGAGTGCAAAGCAACTATTTAGTTGCCAGTGGGCGCTTGTCGAAGGTATCCGGCAACTTTCAAGTGACTAAACTGTTTAGTTGCCCAAATTAAAAGTTGCCAGTGGGCGACTGGCCTTAGTCTCAGCGATGTGCTTCCAATCTTTAAAACCTTCAGTAGAAAGAGACCTTAAAATAGAACCAAAAAGTTTGCAGCAAAAGCAATAAACACAGTTTTTTGTAATTGAATAGACTAACCAGTTACGCATGACTTTTTCACCAATTTTTATGTTTCTCAAATAATGAAATGCGCTAAATCTTCGACCGGTATCATTATACAGAAAACTGTATTCCTTTAATGGTTGAGGTGCTCCTTCTTTTACCAGAAAATATATTTCGGCTTTTGATAAGCTAGTTGGCCAGGAACCCGGATCTGAATTTATTATCGAAGCAAATGTCTCTTCTTTGGATTTCCCTGGAGTAGGTTCAGTGGACGTCCCTGGAGTAGGTTCTTTGGATGTCCCTGGAGTAGGCTCCACTTGAGCAATATCGGTAGCTTGATTGGTAATGACTTCATAATTAAGATTTGAATCAGCTTCTAATATCTCTGTGTCGCCATCGTTCCTTTTCGTGCCTTGTAGGTAACTTAACAGACTTCCAGCCTTTTTTTTTTTTTTACTGAGCACCCGATAATCTTTTACGTCCATCAGACATTCTAAAAACAACTAAGAAAATGTTTCAATAAAAATAATTTTGTTTTTTTAAACAAAACTAGGGCGTTTTCGAATATTTTTCGAATGTTTCAAGGCGAGATTTTGTTGGCTTTGTTTAGGGTAAATTGTTAAAAAAAATACTTTCTATTCCATTGCTGACGTTTCGGTTTTATTCAAACCTTATTCAGAGATTCAAGGTTTGGTTAAAACCGAAACGTCAGACATGGAATAGAAAGTGTTTTTTTAACAATTTACCCTAAACAAAGCCAACAAAATCTCGCCTTGAAATAAGTAAATAAGGGTACGAAAAAACAAAAGATTTTTCGAATGTTTTTGGAAAGATGCTCCCCTACGAGGATTAATTTTTACCCCTGAAATTTATTTATAGTGAACATGAGTTGAGCGGTACCTTGTCTGTTCTTACTTACCTTTACTTACCTTTTGATTCTTCTTATGTATTACATATATATATGTTTTACTTTTTCTTTTTTGAAAATCGTTTAATCAGATTTAGAATATTTACGGTCAAAGTTACCACAAGCCGAAAAAATATTTTTCTGGACAACTACTTTTTGCTTGGATCCATCGATTTTATTTTTAAAAAAGGCATTTTTGCTTATTTCTGTTAGGTAACATGCTCAAAGAAATAATTTTTATTTGGCTCATATTATTTTCGAAAAAATACGTCGTTGTAAGAAGAATTATAAACCTTTGAAAATGAGGTGCCACTTGACTCACTTTCTTTATCCAAATAATAGGGGTAAAAATCACCCTTCATATGGGTTGATAAATATAAAAAAACAAAATAAAAAGAAAAGTGACTTCCTTCAAAACAAAATCCACGAGTCCGAGCAAAAAGTCAAAATTTAAAGATAACATGCTTAAAAAAATAATTTTTAAATGGCTCATGGCAAATTTAAAATTAAATATATATCAAAAACTATTCAAATGATTTATAAAAAACATCGACCGTAGTAAGAAGAATTAAGAGCCCTTAAAAACAAGGTGCCACTCGGCCCATATTCCCTATCTAAATAAGAGGGGTAAAAATTACCCTCATAGGAAGTGTATTCTACTGCATGAAACACCAAAGTGGCCAAAAAATTGGCGGAATTGAGCGTTTTTCCAAAAATATCCTGTAGAAGCAAAAATATTTGTTTAGAAAAGCTGCCTATTTTTTAATTATTACCTACTCACCTTACTTTTACAACACACTTTATGACACAATTTTCAAAAACTCACGGCAAATAATAATTGTATTTAACGCACTCTACTTCACTAGTAACCAACCTGTAAGGCAATTATTGCATTAATAAAACAATCGAACTGCCTCTTTTCCTTTTATAATAGTAGCGTAAAAATCGTGTCACAGCTTGTCATGAGTGATTTTCGCGACCCCATACGTTCCGACAAATTAAAACACACGGAAAAAAATTATTTTACAGCACTTTGTATGTGTGTCCATTTATTTAAATTATAATAATTAGAAAAGCTGCCTATTTTTTAATTAATACCTACTCACCTTACTTTTACAACACACTTTATGACACAATTTTCAAAAACTCACGGCAAATAATAATTGTATTTAACGCACTCTACTTCACTAGTAACCAAACTGTAAGGCAATTATTGCATTAATAAAACAATCGAACTGCCTCTTTTCCTTTTATAATAGTAGCGTAAAAACCGTGTCACAGCTTGTCATGACTGATTTTCGCGACCCCATACGTTCCGACAAATTAAAAAACACGGAAAAAAATTATTTTACAACACTTTGTATGTGTGTCCATTTATTTAAATTATAATAAAAAGGGTCATTTTTTATTTTATACATTTTTAAGCCATTTTTTAGCGGGAGTTTATTATGTTTGTGAGCGGTTTCCTTGAAATATTTTGTTATTTTATCTACGTATATTGATCTGTATTTTTCGTTCGGCTTCGGATTTGGTCTTTAATACACGAAAACTCTACTCATCTTTCAAAACGTGTTTTTATTTAAAAACTACATACCTCAACCTTCTTATGTCGTTCTCATGCTTGAGGATTTTTGAAGTGAGTGGGTACCTATACTTAAAAGTCCACCTATTAATTTTTCATAAGTATTCAGATGAATCTTGGTTTAATCATTTTCTTCATAAACTAGTTAATTTTACAGCCCATTTGCCGCCTCCTAAGGTTGCCGCCCCGGGCAGGGGCCCGGCTTGCCCACCCCTAGCGCCGGCCCTGGTGTGTGTGTGTGCGTGTGTAGATTTTGTCCTGAATCGAAGCCGTAAGCTTGCCGATCAATGTACAGGTCTTTAAGGTTTTCTAATCTCCCACAGCTTCGGTGGCGGCACAAAATTGGGATTTGCTTCGCTGCTAATAGAAAGGCTATCAGTCGACTAAAGCAAAAAGTCCAAACTCGAATTTGCAATCTATCCAGCTCCTCAGGTATATTCAGCTTAATATTTCCATCCCAGTTTGCATTAAATTTTCCTTATTGGCTGTATAATGAAGGCTTGTAATCTTTAAAAATTATTTCAATCCCCTATAGAAAAGAAAAAATTAATACAGGTTTCTACCTCTTAGGTTTCTACCGCTTTTCAAAAGTTTGCTAACCACTATTTTGCTTTTGTGAAAAGACTGACTTTTCGCTTTTACGAGACAAGACTTTCGAAATTTATCTTAAAAGTGATAAAGGTTCAGGCATACATTAATAGCCTACCTTCCCGATGTATTCTGACGACGATTATTAAATGTTAAAAGATATCACATCCTTCATTTCTCTTCTATATCCCTTCATCTGTGGCCAGGTGATGGCCGAATGGCTAGGGCGCTGGCATTCGGTTCAGATCCTGTGGTTTCAAGTCCCTCTGTAGGCATGGATGCTTGTAACCGTTCGGAATCAGCTTTAAACTGCCGGTCTAATTAGCCCTCGTGTAGTAAAAAGTTGACCGTAGTACTTCAAACCAAACCAAACCCGTCATGTGTATCTCTTACGGCTCAACCCCCGACGGCTCGAATTGACTAATCCTCGTTCATCTCTATCACACAGAACTTCTCGGTCTGTGTCGGTATCTTACCAATTCCGGTAAATGAAATTCAGTTTTACATTTTATATAAGCTGTGCATTTATCGTATCAATTTTGCCTTTATGGAGCAACTGAACCGCCAGTCCTCTCATTTTGAAGTTCCCATAGCATTTCGTGTTGTGAATAGATGAATGTACTTAGCAAGATCATATAAGGGCTTCTTTTATTAACGGATTATTTTATTAGTACGGATTGGAAAGTGGCCATTTGAAAACCTTGGGCGGTCGCAAGGGCAGGCAGTGAGGGCGTAATGTTTTTGAGTTAGGAACCCAATGAGAAAGTGTGAAAGGAGTACAGTAAATAAAAAGTTTACGGTGTCCGGATTGGCTGATTGAAGTTTATGAGAAAGTGGAGTCATGGGTGTGAAAAGGGATGAAAATAAAATATATATAGAAGGAGTTTGAAAAAAAGAGAGAGAGAGTCTGGATCGGGGAGGCTGTAGGTCTCCATCTCCAGCACGACTAAAAAATATATATACTTTAAGTGGACTTCAGGGTTCCACATAAACCTGTTACGACCACTGCGAGACTGCGTTGACTAAGTGAAATAGAGAGGTCCGCACTCAGATTGCAGCCGAGACCCAGCTCCCGTGCCACAGCCGAGACCCAGCTCCCGTGCCACAGCCGAGAAAGTACACGACGAGGAGAGCCTAGCGCCTCGTTCTCACGATGTGAAGAGATACCCATCGCCAGTACAAAATAGTGAAGGTACGAGCCAAGGAAAGCCTGGCTACAATTATCAACTGAGAGAAAGTGATCATTCATCGTGAAAGAAATAGAGTTAGCCCCCTGCCCGGTGTACCAGCGTGACCCCTGACCCTAGGCGAGGCGAGAAGGCCAAGATAGCACCGTGAGTTGATGAAGAATAATTGGGGTGAGTGTTCGGGCGCAAGTTGAGACGCAGCTTGGTGAGGTGGGGTGACGCAGGGAAGCAGGATTCAATCAACTGCGCGCAGGGAGAGCGAAAATTGGGAAGCAGTTCTATCTCAACTGCGTGCCAATGAGAGTGTTTAAACGAAAATGTGCGCGATGGCAATGTATAAACAATCATAACTAAGTTCGGAATCTGATTCCGATGAATTTGAAGACCAAGTAATTTCAACATTACTTCGTGAAAAGCTTCCGAAAAGCAATTATCTAAAGTAAAGAAAGACGCACGGAGAACTCATTCTCAAGAATGAATTTTCTAATGAAAAATATAGAAATTATTACCGTGTAAACTATTTCGCGAGATAGGCAAGTTGTGGAGTGCTCTTTTGGTATTCTTGCTTCGCGTTTTCGTTCACCTTTTGAATGTAAAGTAAGCACTGTAGTAAAAATTACAAAAGCATCTTGCGTACTGCACAACTATTTGAGAAATTCTGCAGTATTGCAAACTGGAGGTGATATCACCGAACAGGATTTGCCTCAGTACCAATTACGTCCACTGCATCAAACCAATGCACGAAGTGGATCTTTAGCGTTTTGGATTCGTCAAAAGTTCACGGAATACTTTAATTCACCCGGAGGTTCAGTTCCTTGGCAGAGAGATTGCGTGTTGAATGGAAAGTACTGAGAATGTATAATAATTAAAATATAAAAATTAATCTTTAAAGCATTATATATTTATACTTTTTAATAAATATAATACATTTCTTTAATGTTGTAACACCTTTCTTTTCTCAATCATTTAAATTTAAATTAAAGTTACTTTTAAAATTCCGGTTAGATAAAGTTTCTTTCGGAAAAATTTTAATACCTACCTCCGAACGGAAAAACATGTTAAAGGGGAACGTAACTAATTGGTAGTCCCTAGTAAATAAAATCATTCCGAGAAAATGCATCATTTCGAATCGTCTGTACGGAACATGGAGCAATGTTATTATTTTACTGTACATGATTATAAAATATTTGTAGAAGTTGAAATTAAAGTTCAAGATTGCGTGTTCATTTTATTTTTAATTACAAATCTACATCTTTTCAACTAAATAATCCTTGTCATTTATTATACTAACTATGATACACATCTGTATAGAAAATAAAGAAATATACCTACAAAGCAGTTTTGTTTTCGCCGAAAATCTGCTGTCCATAAAATGTTATCTAAAACAAATAAAAGGTGCAGCGGAAATCGGTAGTAGTCCAAAAGGATGAATTTTCACGAGAACAAATTGAATACATTGTAAGCAAACTAATTCAAGAAAAACTTTTAGTTGAAAAGAGCAACCGTTTTCCCATGTACACTTCAAATAAATTAATCTTAAGTAAAAATATTATAAAAACTTAGCAGATTTCATTCCAATTTCTTGGGCTATTTCTCCCCAAATCAACAATTTTAGTCAGCATGTGACGTATCGTATAGTACTGTTCTCCCTCGAACTGCCTATATTAATTTTTCCTCCATCGTGGACTTCACTTTCAACGCAACTTTTCACTCGCAGGTCGTAGTCACTAGTGACAATCTGCGTCACGAGCACAAACCTTCGCAGCTCACGGGCGCTCTGAAACTGCGTCACCGGACCCTGCGTTCGAACATCCGGTGTAGTATTCACTTCTTTGTTTCACAGAATCTCACGGTGAGTCACCTCACCCCACCTCACCAAGCTGCGTCTCAACTTGCGCCCGGCCTTAAATCTCAAATTTGATTTCTTTAGTTCCACTTCAGGCTAGGTAATTTACTTTTTCGTGAGGAAGGAGTTTTTTAGTGAGAAGGTGTTTAGTGTTGAACTAATAGTAAAGTTTATTTGTTGTTGCGCTCAGGACGCTCCCTAACCTTGGCAAAGTAATTATAAAATATAATTTGTGAAAGATAAAAATATTATTGTGCATTTATTTCGGAAAATGAAAGATTATTTTTGTTACTTGTAAATATTAAGTGTGTAAATAAACTACGTTTTCTTATGTTAAACTCTTTAGTTTGTCTAAATTGACTTAAAAACTGGATGTAGCAACACGACAGTGACGTACCAAATATTTTCAAGGATAAGGTGCAACAATTAGTTTCGAATTATGTACCACATAAAACTAAGACATCAAATGTCGAATTAGATATTTTGGTAAAAAGTAATGAACCTATATTCCATCAGCCCCGTAGATTACCATTTTCAGAGAATAGTGAAGATCACAAACCAAAAGAAATGATTGAAGATACTAGAAAGGAAAAAGATTCTAAAAGAAACGAAAGTACTGAAAAAATAGGACTAAAACATGATGTTCATTATGAAAAAACACAAGATAAGAGAGAAAATGTTCATATTCAAAGACATGAATTCCAGAAGACTACGAATCGCCGATCTTTCCTTGACTGGTTTGTTTTGTTAATAGAATTATTTCGTAATTTGTCTGGCTATGATTGGTGTATCATAGGAGGAGTAATAGTGAGTTTATATTTTACTGTTGTTATTAATCAAACAAATATTTTTGCTGTTGTACAAAAAGAAAATGTAGTGTCACAAATGAATGAAATGATCGATGAACTTAGAACTTACAACAAAATGTTGAACGGACAGATTGAGAGGATCAACCAGACTATCATATCAGTTCTTTCAAAGTTATCTTTAGAAAATCCAGCTCAGTGGTATAAATTTACGAACGAACTGCAGCAGACGATAAATTCCACATATCAAAGGAGCATAGACACAACACCTTTTGAGTTACTTTTTGGTACGAAGATGAATGTAGGAGGTCTAGAGAAGCTCAAAGAAATGATCGAGATCGAATTTCAAGCTAATTTTGAAGCTCAAAGAGATGAAATGAGAAAGCACGCAAAGCAACAGATTTTTAAAATCCAAGAAGAAAACCGGAAGACGTATAACTTACGAAGAAAAGAACCACAACCTTATAGAGTTAATTATTTAGTCGCTATAAAAAGAACTATGTTCGGACCGCACTTGAAACTAAAATCGAAATACTTAGGACCCTACAAAATCATTAAGGTTAAAGGAAGCAACACCTATGACGTGGTCAAAGAAGGAATTCATGACGGACCTAACTGCACGACGACATGCGCTGAATTTCTAAAACCATGGTATATCATACCAAAATATTAATGAAAAAACGTATCATCTCTAAAAGAAAATATTAGACTGTATTTTTGAAGACGAGAAGACTGCATTTTAAAGACGAAGTGACGAAAATGACGATTAAAGACGAATTCAAGATTAAAGACGAAATGACTCATTTTTCATTTTTAGAGCTAAGACTCTATATGTTCCAAACATTTGTTTCTTTTCAGAGAATTTTGTACTTTTTCAGTCTTGCTGTTCGCTGTTTTTTTTTTATATTTGCAGTATCGTCTGGAGGGCCAGCCGAGTGCAGGAGGGCCGAGTGTGGGTTCCTGAGCCTACATCGGTCTGTGATACCTGCATATTCCACTAGAGGACACTGTTATTCGTTTGCGCCGCTTCAGCTCACTAAAGAGGACGAGATCTGGCAACCCCAGTCAGACGATGCGGACGGCGATGAGCTATGACGCGTTTGTCTGTTAGCAGTAGACGACTGCTCCTTCATTAGTCTATAATGTTATTAATTAAAGACGTAGCCTTGTAAATAATATTTGTAAATAAGTAATATTCATTAAATGTTAGTATAGTTTATAATAGTATAATTATTTTTAATCACCGCACGGTTATCCTGACCCATATATATATATATATATATATATATATATATATATATATATATATATATATATATATATATATATATATATGTGTGTGTGTATGTGTGTGTGTATGTATGTGTGTGTGTATGTATGTGTGTGTGTATGTATACACAACGTGAAGAAAAACAACAAATAGCTTTCGTGGCCATGCGCTAAAGCAGCCATTAACCACAAAGCACGAATATATCATTTATCTAAAGTTTGCAAATACTATAGCCATATGCATGACGCAGCCTAGCAGCTAACACAAAAAGAACAAAAACACAGGTGCATTAGCACCCAGAGATAGAAATATAGGTGAATCAACACCCAAAAGACAAAATGTCAAGCAATTAGACTGAAAAAAGTCAAAAAGATATCAAGAAAATCATCTGTCTTTGCTTGGCTCATCAGCCGTGGGTAAAGCAAAGAAACATAATCAAACAAGTGGTTTCGCCATGGTGTCATATTCAAAAAAAACTTTTATAATTAATATGGCTGAATCAGATGACAAAAAACTAAAAGAATTTGTTACCGTGGGGTGGTGCTCATATTTATTTTATAACGTTTTGTATATGTTGCTTTTATAAGCGGTTATTTTGTAGCACCTACCTACGACCGTCGTGTCATAACAAATTCTTTTAGTTTTTTGTCATCTGATTCAGCCATATTAATTATAAAAGTTTTTTTGAATATGACACCATGGTGAAACCACTTGTGTTTGATTATGTTTCTTTGCTTTACCCACGGCTGATGAGCCAAGCAAAGACAGATGATTTTCTTGATATCTTTTTGACTTTTTTCAGTCTAATATTGCTTGACATTTTGTCTTTTGAGTGTTGATTCACCTATATTTCTTAATTACGAGGAACTTCACACCGTTGTGTGTGAATGTGAGGCTTTGCTAAACAGCAGACCACTTACTTACCTCTCCGAGGAACCATCTGATCTAGTGCCTCTCACACCATCATTATTTTTACAAGATCAGATTGAAGTGTGTGTCGAAGATTTGGATCAAAACGACCTACAAAACCTTCGCAAGAGAGCGAAACACCTTCATGCAATAAAGCATAAGCTCAAAACGCGGTTTTATAAGGAATATATCTCCGTTCTCAAACAGCCAGGCAATCTTGTTCAAACTCTGCTTGTTGTTGGCGATATAGTTTTAATTGGTTCAGATAATATAAAACGCGTTGATTGGCCTTTGGCTAAAATTTTTGAAATTTTCAAGGGACGTGATGGTGTTGCGAGGGTCAAAACGCAAAGTGGTGAAATGATGCGACCATTTCAACGGTTGTACCGATTAGAGACTTCCGGTAAAATTGCTGAAATTATGAGAAACGCTCCAATAACAACCAGAAGTGGAAGAGTTGTTGTGCAACCTAAAACTTAAAATTTTCATTTTGAACATTTTTCTTTTTCTTCTTTTTGATATGTGTGCTTCTTGATTATGTATGCCTTTCAAAACATATACGTTATGTTAAAGTTACACTTTTGCTGGTGGAGGATGTTGCGTCATCCTACCTCCTCACAAGGCGGCGCTTCTAACGCGCGCCGACAACAGATAATGTAACTGTAACTTTTATTTTTTAGTTCGCTCTTCAGAATGTCAGTTGCTGGCTGTCTGGTGTTGTGGTGCGTTCGTCCATTAAAGTGTTTTAAAGGAAATCAAGTAGTTTTTACTCGTTGCTCTAAAGAAATATTTCCGACATATAACACTCGGTTTACAAACAGATTACATGTAATGCAATCATCATAACACACTCACAAATCACATTATGAACAATTTGCAGGCAAAAATCTGACATGTTTCGTATCAATCAATGTATCAGCTCTAAAATTAATAAGATTTGCGTATCGCGAGCAGAAAAATAGGGCAAATTAAGTTCCGAGTAGTATAAAAAAAATTTGTAGGAAATGCACAATTTTATTTCAGAATTCTAATTTGAGTTTTGAACGTACCACAAATTAGACAGACAGCAGTTAGCCTTTTTTCTGGAGAAATTGAAAAAAAATTATTTATTTTGAACCTATTTGTGGGAATACCAGTTGTCACCTAAAAGGAATACGTCTGCTGTGGTCTGCCTCAATATCCCTGCGGCAACGTCTAGCAAATCCACTTTTCATGAGGCTACGGCAGAGCTGTAACCGAACAACCAGGGAGGATTACCTGCGCATACTTAAACGTTGCAAATGAGACAGGTGTTTATAATTTGTCTTTGGCTAAAAATCTAATTGGTATTTCAAAATGACGTCAAAGCAAAATGTTCATTTCCCTCTGCTGGCGTTTTAGTTAAAATTATCGAACTGAACTGTTATTAAATAACAGAGTAGCTCTCATCTTTTGCTACACGAGGTTTTAAACAGACATATTCGTAAAGGAAATAAAGTAAAAATCCCCCAATCATTTGGAATTACTTTAACTTATTCAATGAAGCTTTTCAGAACTAATTCATTAATTTTATCTTAGTTTAAAAAAAATTCAGAGTTATTTTACTCAATCTTTATTTCTGTTTATGAATTATAGCGCGTTGACACAAAAATATGATTTCATAAGTAAAGAATTGTCGCAATGAATCGTATGATTCATCGATTCTATTTTCGAGTCCATCCAAACATTTTATATTTGAAGTTATTAAAATCTTGACAAATGAACTTCATGGGAAAAGATGACATATTTCTCCCTTGTTGCGAAAATTTTTGTCATTTCAAGGAAAATTTGGCAGAAACCCAACTGTCGATCATTCCGTTTTTCACGTGAAAACAAAACTTTTTTTATTTGTAAAGGCCAAACACGTTAAATCAAAATATCTCAGTTATCGCAGGTTCACCCATTTGTTCTTTTATAAGAAAGCGAGATAAACACGATAATAATCCTCGCAGATAATTCGATTTATACAGGTTCGATAGATAAAAAAAAAAGTGTTGCTAATCATCATTGCAGCTATGGGTTCCAGTTACGCCTCCTTCCCGATTTGGGTATGAAGTCATTTTCGAAACTAGGAAAAAAAATTGGCAATTCCGTAGATCTGATGATTTTCACATCGTGGTACTTCTAGGCTGCAGTCATGAATAAGGAGAAGTTACTTCTCTCTGTAAGCATCAAAAGGGCTGATGCTAATGCTAGCGTTTTCTACAAGGTACGTGACGTTAAGCGTGTTCGCTAAATAAGTTGTTTATCAAGTACTTGAATATTTTGTCCAATTTTGATCATTTTTAGATAATTTTTTCTGATAATGCTTACCTTCATAATATGGGTAAATCGTATAAAATTATTGAGTATGTAATCATTTTAACGCAAATCATTTTTCTAATAAATCGTAGGGTCTAAACGATTGACAGACCTTAAAATCTGCCGATTCGAAAGTTTTTTCTACTCAATTTATGATTATCAGGGGGGGGGGGGGGGAAGAATGCTTTTTCTTTGGAATATACCCTTAATAGTATGCAAACAAGTATGTAGGCAGATCGCTTTTATGTTACTGTCAACGAAATTTAAAAGTAAACCAATAACCTCGTTTACCAAAAGATGACAGTAGCTCCCTCAACCAGCATACCCGAAACTAAAATTAAACGTTTGAGATTATATCTTATTTATTCTCATAATTTTAAATTTTATCGCTATCATTAACAAGCCTCATGTTACCCGTATTTGATATATACATGTATCCGTATCTGATATATCCGTATTTGATACATGCATGATATATGTATCTCTAAACCACTTCTGTTAACTTTTTTTTTTCTCTCGGCCTATCTTCTGCGATTAAAGTCTAAATCAGTCTCGAACTAAGGATCCCTGGCTCTTTGAACTAAGATATATATATATATATGTGTGTGTGTGTGTGTGGTCTGTTTGTTTGTTTGTTTGTCTGTTTGTTTGTTTAAAAAAATGCATTTATTAAAAAGTGAGAAAAAAATAATATAAGGTAAACTTTCCTTTTGATAAATTCTTATGAATCTTCATATAGAAGATATTTCTTTGTAAAATAGTTTCCTTCAAAATTTTTGGAAAATAACAGGTTAAGTAAACTAAAGGTTTATCCCCCCCCCCCCAAAAAAAAAAAAAAAAAAAAATCAGATAGTCTCTTCTAACGAAACTACAGCGGGTTATTAACGTAGGATTACTTATCGCTGCTTACCTCTTTTGTATGTGTATATGTATGTATGTGTTATGTATTTATGTATCTATATAAATGTACGTATGTATATATATACATATATGTATGTCAAAATTTTAACGCATTTTGGTACTTTTCTATTTAACTGTTTACTGCTTGTCGAAGCGATACAGACTGAGTTTGGCAATTATAACTCGCAAGGATGGTTGGACGGACGGTTACAGTGGTTGAAATTTTGCTTTCCGAAGGACCGTTATGAGAGAACGTAATCCTGCATTTAATAAAAAAGAACGGAACTAAAATCCATCACAGCTCTACTTAATTAACTTTGAATACAATACAATACAATGGACTGGTACCATCATTTTTATTTCATAGTTATCCGTTTAATGTGAAACAAGATTTTGATTTGTTTGAATACGAAACATTCTGATTACATGTTAGATATATATTATTTTTGTCAACGTGATTTTTGAGTTCTGGATTATCACGTGTTTCTGTGCTGAAACACTTATCCGAAGGCTTGCTTGATAAATGATTGTGAAAAAAACAATCGGCTAATTGATAAAACACACGGTTGTTGTCATAACTGATAACATGAGAGGTAAATAAAGCGATTTCAACTAGACTCAGGAAATACAGCTGACGTATAGTTAAGAGATGGGGGAAACGGATAAAGCTGAAACGAATCATAAGACACTATCAATCTGTTTTATTAATTTCTCACGTTGGAATTCACTTTTTAAGATCGGCATCGGATAGATTGATTATACTTTCCGAATTGTAGGTGCCGTACTTTTGATGGAACAAGCTTGATACGTAAAATTGCTATGCTTGTAGTTTTTGATTCCGATGATGATGTCTCAAAACTTTTCGCTCATAGATACCAAAACTGGAAATTTTAGCGCTATGGGACTGAACTTTATCCAAATTTAACCCCACCCCCAAGTAGTAAGATTTAATAAAATACCACCATGCATCTAGACCAGGGGTACTCATACTGCGGCCCACCAAGCTTGAATGTGCGGCCCGAGACACTCACACTCATTATCAGGCATGTGCTTTTGGAAATGAGTACTTGAAAAATACAAAAATGTGCCACCTGCTGTTCACGTTGTTTGCATCAACGTATCTTTGTGAATCAAGCAGTTTCAAACTGAAATATGCGAAGAACGTATATAAAAGTAGACTTACTGATTCTTACCTTATGACGTATTGAGAGAAGCATGTAGCAAGTATAAACCTGATTTGTCTAAAGTAGTCTAAAAGTTTGTGCCAACAGAAAAGACACCCCTCATTTTTCAATAAACTTTTGAATGCATTTAGGTTTTGAGTTTTATTTTTTACATTATTGTATTATGTGGTATAGTGTACTATGTTCCGGCCCGCGTACCGTAGCAAACATGTGCATGCAGTCTGAGAGGAAAAAAGGTTGATCTAGACAGAACCCTCAACCTCCCTTTTCTTCCCCATGTTTGATACTTTTTCTTCCCAATGTTTATTGACAAAACGCAAAAAGTTTTGATAGTGGGATAACAGAACAAATAAAATTAGTGTTCATTAATTAAAATAAAATTAGTGTTTATGTGGGTTACTACATTATGATTTTGATTATGTGTTTTTGTCACTAAACTGTTTTCATTCGGTTTAAATGTTCACTCTCAGCATGTATGTGGGATGCCATCCATACAGCCCCATGCATGCCACTCTCATATGGAGTGCGCCCCTGTAAACCCCGGCGAGCGCCACCTAGCGGGCGCCGCGAAGAACAGAAGAGATAGACGATGTTTTGCTTCGGACGAGCGTGCACGTGTGTGTGCCGCGTTGCTTGTTTTTCCCCCCTTTTAGACGCTAGTTCCCCCTGTACATAATGCCCCTCTTTAAATAAATGTTACTTATGTTAACACTGTTTGTGATTATTCCCCCCAAAACCCCACAGATGGGGGCTCTGGCCTCCTTTTACCCTTTAATCCCCTAGATCACCCATGCCTGCCGTATCAACTCTCCATTTGACGTGATAGTTTCAAAGACGTTTACAGCTGATATTTACCGACTTTACCTCAGACGTATAATTCGAGACGGTTTGAACGAAGTATTTTGCTGATGTGACTTTTCCACGGATTACTTATCAATTTTTCATGACGTGCCGAGGACTGAGTTGAGTGAGATATACAAATTGTTGGATTATTCTGTTTAGAAGTCTGCATTCAGTGAGTACCATTTTTTTTTGTTGTGTCAATATGTGTTCAGTTTCACTAAACGATATTGTGCCAATCGCACAAGCACTCAGCTGTGCACCAACTAAAAGTATTAAATTATTGTTTTCGATTTGTTTCGATGATACATTTGATCGCTCATCCCGATCTAAATTACGCAGTTTTCAGAATTTCTCTGTAACTTTCGATTTCAATTCGCGAAAGAAATCCATCCTTAAAACACATTCATTAAATGATTTTATCTGTGTTGCTAATATTTTGCATATTGATTCCGATGGTTCTAAAGACAAACTATGTGATTCCATTTTTGACGCACTTTCGAATTTAACTTCTTTTCAACCGATAATTGACTTTGATGAGAATGACGAATTGGCGCCAAGTTCTTTCGCGCAGACGCCAGCTGCTATCGCTACAGTCGAAAACGCTTATACAAATTCTTTTTCGCCTAAACAACAATCCGAAATTGACACTTCCGTTCCTTATTCTAATTTATGGCTTGTTTTGAGAGATGTTTCCTGTTCTATGCGAAAATTTACTGGTAGCAATGCGTATACTATTCAAAGCTTTTTGCGCGACGTAGAGGATAATTTATCTCTTTTACCAGAATTAACAGATCAGCATAAAGTGATTTTTGTGAAAACTAATCTTTCTGGATCCGCTAAATTATTTATTCAGAGCCAACGTAATCTAAACACTTTCAGTTCTTTAAAAGAAGCTTTAATTGAGGAGTTTGGTTCGAAAATTACGAGCGCTGAGTTACATCGACAGTTGCGAAATCGAAAGTTAAAACCAAATGAATCTCTTACAGAATATTTAATTGCTCTTCGCGAGTTAGCTTCGCAAGCCCTTGACTTTGCCGTGGACGACGCTAGTATAATTGAGTATTGCATAAATAATATTCCAGACGCTCCGTGTAATAAATTAATTTTGTATGGTTGTACTAACTTTACGGAATTCAAACAGAAACTCAAAATTTATGAAAAGATTTTTGACAGAAATAGATGTAAATCCTCAACTGACCATTTCGGTTCTAACTACATTCGTAAACGTGATGACGTGTATCATAAAATTTCAAACCCAAGACGTCAGATGAAACCAGAAGCATTTCGTCCTCATGCTCAAAGTAAAGAAATGTGCTATAATTGTTTTAATTTTAACCATATATCTAAATTTTGTCCAGACAAACATCGCGGTCCAAAATGTATTTCTTGTGGAAATTTTGGCCACATCGCCGCAAATTGTTCAAAATCAACTGATTTACACACACAGAGAGAAACTAATGTTAATACGCTGAATTCAACTGCTTCAAATTTAATGTACAAGGATGTTACACTCAACCATGTCTCTTTCAACGCGTTAATCGACACAGGTTCGATGGCTACGATTATGTTAAAGCGATCGTATACTAAAATTGGATCTCCTGTTCTTAATAACTCTAGTACATTGCTTACGGCTTTTGGCAATGGAAAAATTAAGCCGCTTGGTTCTTTCAAATCCCAAATTGTTATTGATGGTCAATTGTTTACCGCTGATATTTGTGTTGTTGACGATAATACTATGCCAGTAGATTTGATAATTGGTATGAATGTACTTGGACAGGCTGAATTCACTATCACTAAAGACGGACTTTCGATTCATAAACCTTTAGATTTTGACGCTATAGACGAAGACGTTACTCTTATTAGTAATATATTGGTAATAGATGATTCTAGCCCTGACATAGGCCCTAGTGCTACTAAACAACAGAGAAATACCATTCAACACCTCGTGACCAATTATAAACCCCATAAAATCAAAACTACTAATATTGAAATGCATATACAAGTTGATACTTCGACTCCCATCTGCTACAGACCCCGACGTTTACCATTTACTGAGAGAGATATTGTAGATAAGCAAGTTAATACTTGGATTCAGGACGGCATAATAGAACCCTGTTCATCAGACTACTCGAGTCAGGTTGTTCTTGTTAAAAAGAAAGACGGAACCCCACGACTTTGCATTGACTATAGACAATTAAATAAACATATAGTTAAAGATCGATACCCTTTACCTCTCATTGACGACTTACTCGATAAACTTCAGAATGCTCGTGTTTTCAGTACCCTAGACCTTAAAAATGGATTTTTCCATGTTAATGTTCATAAAGACAGTCGACGTTATACTTCCTTCGTGACACATTCAGGTCAGTTTCAGTTTCTTAAAGTTCCCTTTGGTATTTGTACATCACCTTCCGTATTTCAGCGATTTGTTAATACAGTCTTTAAAGATCTCATTTTATCAGGTCAGATATTGTTGTATATGGATGACTTAATCATTCCTGCTAAAGATGAAGAGGAAAATATTGAAAAAATAAAATCAGTCTTTTCTGTCGCTTCTGACTACGGTCTTGAGATAAACTTTCGAAAATGTAAATTCCTTCATACACAAATTGAGTTCCTTGGCCATATTATTCAAAACGGACAGTTATTTCCCTCCCCTCTTAAAACAGCCGCCGTTCTAAACTATCCGGAACCAAAAAATCAAAAAGACGTCCAATGTTTCCTTGGTTTGGCTGGTTATTTCCGTAAATTTATCCAAAACTTTTCAGTTATCGCTAATCCTCTATCTAACCTTCTAAAAAAATCTACTATTTTCCATTTTGGTGTAAACGAGAAAAATGCTTTTTATCAATTGAAGCAATGTTTGGCTAATAAACCCGTTCTTAATATTTATAATCAGAAAAGCGAAACTGAATTACATACTGACGCTTCTATCCATGGTTTTGGATGCATTCTTCTTCAGAAGTCCACTGATGATAACTATTTTCACCCTGTATATTTTGCAAGCAAATCTACATCAGACGCTGAGAAAAATTACTCAAGTTATGAACTCGAGATGTTAGCCGTTATTCATGGATTGCAAAAATTTAGAGTGTATCTACTTGGTAAAAAATTTACCATAGTAACAGACTGTAACGCCTTCAAACTCACTATGAGCAAGCGCGATCTCAGTGCTAAAATTGCTCGATGGGCACTATTATTAGAAGATTACAATTATACAATTCAACATCGAACTGGAGCGAAGATGGCTCATGTTGATGCGCTAAGCCGCTATCCGACGATGCTCATTACCACCGATTCACTGACTTTCGAAATACAAAATGCTCAGTCACACGACCCTAACATTCAAGCAATTAAAGAAATTCTTAAAACTAAACATTATAACGATTATTTTATCAAAGCAAATGTTCTCTACAAGTTAGTTGACGGTTACGAAGTTCTAGTCGTTCCAGACTCTATGCAAGACGGCATTATCAGAGACGCACACGAGAATGGACATTTTGCTACGAAGAAAATTGAGGAGCAACTCAAACAACAGTTTTACATACCTAATTTAAAAGATAAAATTGCCAGGTGTATTGCCAACTGTATTCCATGCATCTTAACGAACCGCAAGTGTGGTAAACAAGAAGGACTCCTACACCCTTTACCAAAAGAGGACACCCCACTCCATACAAATCATGTCCAGCAAATTATTAACTCAACTTTCCAACGCAGCATTAAGACGACTCCTTTTGAACTGCTTTTCGGTACAAAAATGCGTGTCCGCAACAATCTCCAAATCACAGACCTGTTGAATGCCGAAATACAAACTGAGTTTATAAATTCACGCGACGACCTCCGCAAAGACGCCAAACAACAGATTTTAAGAGTGCAAGACGAAAACCGTAAAACCTACAATCTACGACGAAAGTTACCTCCGAAGTTCAAGTTGCACGATCTTGTCGCCATAAAACGCACCCAATTCGGACCTCGTTTAAAACTCTATCCAAAGTTCCTCGGACCCTACAAGATCATCAAACTTAAGCCCAACGACACCTATGATGTTCAAAAGTGTGGACATTTCGACGGACCCATGCATACCAGTACATGCATCGAGTTCATGAAACCGTGGACGCATAACTTTACATAACATACTTTAACTTTTGAAATATATTTTCATATTATTATTTTTCTTTTTTCAGGAATCTTCATTAGCCAGGATTGTTTTGCTGTTTAGATATTACTACAATTAGTGTTATATTTTTCATTTTCTTTTCCAGCTCATTTTGCTAGTATTATAACCTATGTGTATTTCTTATAACTTTTATACTTTTTTTTCATTTCGTCATAATAAATTGTCACCTGTATTTGTTTGTGCCCCTACCAGCATCTGGGGGCAGATGCTTTTTGTCGGATGGCCGATGTGGGATGCCATCCATACAGCCCCATGCATGTCACTCTCATATGGAGTGCGCCCCTGTAAACCCCGGCGAGCGCCACCTAGCGGGCGCCGCGAAGAACAGAAGAGATAGACGATGTTTTGCTTCGGACGAGCGTGCACGTGTGTGTGCCGCGTTGCTTGTTTTTCCCCCCTTTTAGACGCTAGTTCCCCCTGTACATAATGCCCCTCTTTAAATAAATGTTACTTATGTTAACACTGTTTGTGATTATTCCCCCCAAAACCCCACATGTATATATAAAAAAAAAATTCTCTAAAGGTTCATATGAACTAGTAAGAAATATCTTCTAACCAGAATTTGTTTCCTAAAATTAATTAGCATGATTTCCTTAAGAAATGTAGCACGTTTTCTTACAGTCAAATATACAGATAAACGGTAGGAACTGCGGTAAAAGAATTCCATTTCACGAACGTTTAGTTCAAATATTATTGTAGATTAACATTTCATTCTCACGTGGAGCTCGTGGAAATAAAAAGAACTGAAGTCAAGTATCTTAAATCCACAATAATTTATGGACGTGGCTTCCAGTTTTAGCCAAACCGAGTGAGTTAGACTGAAGCATTATACGCTATTTTTTTCTCGGGATAGTTTTCAGTTGGCTTTTGTCCTTGCATTTGTAATTGGCCTGTGAAAGAATTATATCCAAAATTTAACGAAGAAATGTCCCGATACAAGTCCCAATCCCCGTAAGGTACAGTTGATTTTCGAAACTTGTATTCAGCTGAACATCTTAAACTTTAAACAGTTTTTGAGAAAAATATTTGACATGAATATGCCAGAGCAATGTAATTAAAAAAAATATTTTTAACTATAATAAAATATAGTAAGCTTTCTTTTTAGAGGGTTTTCTTTTCTTTTTAGCAAGATGGGCGTAGATTTGAAAATGAACGAACAATTAAAATGAAAATTCAGACACCATATAAGTTTACTTTAACATTTCGGCCTCCGCAGAAAATTAAGTAAGTATAGTAATATTTTTATTCATTATAAATCTGACTACTCATGGAATATTGATAAACTATAAAAGTATAAGAGAATGGTCACAGTTCCTTTTCTTTTTCTTGTGTGTGTGTGTATTCGAACTTTACTACAAATGTTAGATAAGGATAAGAGAGAGCCTGACTAAAGCGAAAAGACTTAAACTGGGGCATTAGATATCGTCATCATATTAAAAAAACTGAACAATTATACCATAAGTTCACAGTTGATTGAAAATTCTCCCTCATTTCACGGTTGGGCATTGTCCAGCGAGAAATCTCCAACACAAAACTTTGCAAACTTTTGACACGTTCTATCAGTTACAGCACCTTCTCAATACACTGCACAAATCCTTTGTGTTTTAGTTGCATTTCTACCTTTCTTGAATTAATAAAGCATAATTTACCAAAAATGTTGCTTGTTTTCTTCCATCTTCAAAAGAAAAATACTTAAAAATTCACTGATTTTGAAAGGTTTTCATTTTAAATGCCCTCTGTCAGCTGTCACAGCACAATCTAATAAAATTGTCTCGAATGACCTTAAAGACAACAAAACGCTTATAGAGCCATCTCGCAGAAAAAAAAAATCGAACGAAATCTTTGGCCAACCATATATATATATATATATATATATATATATATATATATATATATATATATATATATATATATATATATACTTTTGCATATCTTAATAATGAGTTTCATCTCGCTGTGTTTATACAAATTAAGTAACGGGTCGTTATAGATCAATATCTAAACTAATAGCAAAGCATTTTGGAATAATTCATTTTAGAAACTGTTATGAACACATTTAAAATGACAGTAAAACATCTTATCGTACAGTAGAACAAAAGAAATTGGCGAGAATGTGGTAACGTACGATTCAGTTTTACCCGTATGAGATTTTATTATTTTTTTTACATCAGATTTTCCAATTAACGGGATCTTTTCGAAACATTTGTGGTGTACAATAAATAATAAGGTGCCTTTCATCTTTCGTTGCAGCTCGGTGTGTTTACGAGGAGAGCATCTAGGAGTAGAGAATGAAGAAGCAAATGAAGATTTGTCAAAATACACCCTAAGCTGGGATAGTAGTGATATTGCCATAACGAAAAAAAATAAGCGAGAACGCTTTCCGTTGATTTTAGATGTGAGTAAACTTTATCATTTTTTGCAATTTTTTGAAGCGATTAAATATTCTTTCCTTTAAAAAGTTCAGCTTCCGTAGGTCTATGCTTAGTCTCTCGTTATATATAACACAGTCATTTGATAAATTTCCTTTCAGGCTGCTGTGTACTAACTCAGTTGGATTCGCTCACGTTAACCAATGGAGAAAATGTGACCAATGATTGCCGACTTAGATTTAAGATTTTTTTTTAATTGCACTCCGTAATAGAGAGAAATTTTACACTTTGAGGCATATTTCGTTTAAAAAATGCAAATAATATTTTTAAATTTAAATTTGGTATAGTGTGTTTTAAACGCTCTTAAATTCCTTTGGTGGACATAATTTCTAAAATGAATCCTGTTGCAAGGTGCAGAAAAGTTCAGGCTATCTGAAAATACCATTTTTATTTGATTGTCGGCATTTATGTAGCTGTAAATAGTAAACAAATTTTCTCCATAGGTGAGCTAGTCCAGTAGGGTTAGTACACAGCAGCCTTAAGGAAAAATCGGGATGCACGGGGGACCCGTTTGAGTAATTACGTTAAGTTCAATAGTTATTGTGAATAGCATTTTAATGTACTTCTTCAATGGGCAATTTTTTTAATATGCACTGATAAAATTTTTGAAAGATTTGAAGAATCTCTCCAATTTGCTTCCGTATTACTTGATAGTAAAGGTGACTTTTTTAATTTAGACAGAAATAATGTTCGTTAAAATACGTATATGCTTTCAAAAGACAAACAGTTTTGTGAAAACAGACTATAAGTTAACTTTTCAGTTGCGTTGAATTGTGTAATAGTATATTACTCCGATTAATATACAAGCTTTATTCATAACTTAACGTATACATAATTTTGTTGACTTCGGGTACGTACATTTAAATTTAATGTTTAGATATATTAAAAAAAAAACATTTGAAGTTACTGATTTATTAACCCATCTAATATTATGCAAGTCATTGACATCAAGGGAACAGATGACTCTGGTAATTTTTGAAAGGAGAGTTTTGAAGGCTATCTTTGGTAGTGTCCTTGATAATGGTATTTGGTGAAGGAGGCACAATTTTGAACTATACAAACTGTTTAAAAATGAAGGCGTAGTGAAATTTGTGGAATTGAACAGAATGGGATGGGCAGGTCATCTTTTGAGAATGTACTCAGAGAGAGCACCATTGAAAGTTTTTACTGCTGACCCTTCTGTGAAAGACAGAGAGGAAGACCAAAAAAGAGATGGAAGGACTGCCTGGATTCTGACTTTAGTGCCATGAAGGTTAGGAACTGGAGATCCAAGACTGGTGAGAGGGTAGTTTGGGAAAAACTTCTAGAGATGGCCAGGACCCATGTGGGGCTATCGTGCAAATGATGATGATGATGAATATTATGCAAGTTATAGTTCTTAATCAAATTTTAATCACTCATTTGCTTCATTAAACCATTGAGCGAAAACACATTCCACCCGCTAACACAATGTTCTCCGACCTTGCATTAAATACATCAAATATCTGACCAGAATTTTTGATTTGTAAAATTTCAAATACTTTATGTTGTCCTTGTCGTTTAAAGAGCTTAAAATAAGTCTTATAATATATGTGAATTCATTAGGAAAAATGTGTTAGTAGGGGTATCCTAAATACATGCCTTAGCTGAAGACTATTGGAAAGTCCTTTTTAAACTTGTGCAACTCCTTCCTGTCACGTATTTCTCCGACAAATGCTCTGTACAAGTTCCTCCCTTGTCTCAACGCCAAGAATGACTGCCCGAACTTACACAAACCGGACACATTTGGAACGTTACTGCTACACTGACTGCATCCAAAGTGAGCATTAACTGATCGCACAGGTAGGCTAAATCCCCCTTAGGGTGACGAAAATTTTTATTTCCGCAAAACTAGTTTGCTAGTGATGAAATATTAAATATTGCATATTCTATTAACTATATCGGTTTATCTCACCAATAAATATTCGGTTTACTCTAACAACATAACTTATTCACTTGCATAAAAGTGCATACAGCCTGCACTGTAAAAATGCAATGCTGCTTCGGGTCAAGAAAGCTACCTCTTTCAGGGTGTAATGTCTCTGGGTAGCGAATTCACCTGTTTGGGGTATCCCACTTCTGTATCTTAAACATGGTTTCGTACCATTCTAGTTATGTATCCATTTTAGTAATTACTTAAAAGAGCTTTTCATTTTTACAGTGTGTGTTTGGAATAATCACACAATCGGCTGCTTCTAAAGGCTTCAATTTTTTTGTGTTTGTTTGTTTAAACAAGAATGAATATTATTGTTAATCTAACATAAATTCTTTCTCATCCAGGTTCAAAATGTTGGAACATTAGAGCTAGCCCTGCAGTTCAAGTTCTATGACGCAGTCGATACTGAGCATTCGGCATGGGGAAAGTGCTTGCACCACATAGATTATAACTGCTCTCATAGACCAGGAAGTTCGTTTATTGAGATATTAAGTGAAACATATAGATGATGTTTTAAGGTTTTGTTTGGAATTTAAATGTAATATTGTTTACTTAAACATTGTTTCTCTAATATATTTTACAATAAAAATGCTTTTACAAAAAATGGTTGTGATTATCTTTCTCAGTTCGTGTAAAAAGCTTGGCATTTCAAGTAGCTTGTGATGGAAATAAGACTTAAATTTCCCATCTTGCATTAATTAGCGTAGTGTGTCATCAGTAGAGAAATAACGACTAAGATCAAAAATGTAACTTAAAAGTTTGCTTAAAAACACTTATATTATTGAAACATCTTGCTTCCATTAAACAATGAATACAGTGAACAGGGCGAACCTGCTCTTTACAACTAAATCTGAACTATATTTAAACCACATTTACATAGACAAAGATTCAAATTAAAGTAGCATAAATTATGAAGTAATTTTTAATTCAGCAGTTGATATTGAAAATGGCGGCTCCCAAAAAACCCGGTGTATTTTTTTTCTTCATAGCCTAAAATTATATCGTAGACCTAATACTAAAAGAGTGTAAATTTAAAATGAGATTATGTTTATTTCTTATATAACCCTAAAAACCGACGTTGCCCCCCCCCCCTCAAAAAAAAAAAAAAAACTCTGGACTGGAACCGCTCCTGTCACTGACCTCGGCAAAGGTGAGCCTTTCGGCTTAAATGATATTTCGCAGTTTATGAAATAATGACGGGAGTGAGAATTAAGTACAATACGAAGTTTCCTAACATAGTTAACTGAAGTAAGAGAAATTAATGCTAAATCTGGAATTTTAAATCTCCCGTTTAAATATCACTTCTTCAAAGGCAGTAAATAATAGAACTGAAAGGGTTTCCCCTCATTGTTTGTACGGAATACGATTAAGGGTTGATTTATACAGGCACGTAACGGGAACGAGCCGATCCCGGGCGCCGGATGCATGTGTTTATACAGAGACGGGAGTAGAAAGTGGCGGGAACGTGTTTCATTAGTTGTGAAAGATTTGTAACGTCATGGCGCGGTTTCATTTTTCAGTTAAAGATTTAGCCATTATCACACTTTTGTTAGAGGAGAGCCAGGGCCGTGCTTAGGGGTGGACAAACTGGGTAACCGCCCAGGGCCACCATTTTTATTTCTCATAGCAACACTTTTCTAAACGTTACGGGTTTTTAAAGAAGTCCCTCATTTTTCGCAGTTTCTATAATTCAACTTATAAAAATATATGTTTCGATTTTTTCTAAAGAATCGCAGAAAGAATCTTAATTGACAAACTACCCTTTTGGTTCGAAAATTTCTCGGTTAAAAAAAACATGATTTATCTTCAATTCAGCTATAGTAAATCCTTGATTATCAATCATTTTCAATATCAGTTTCTACTATCTGTTAGTCACTACATACAGTCATTTGAAGAATTATAAACCGTTTTGTCGGACTTTGTTCGTTTTCACGGAATAGTTGCAAACTGAGAAAAACGTGAACATATCCTTGTGAAGGAATACTAATACCATTTGGTCAAATGTTTGCTCCATTCAAAGCAAACAATAGACAAGACATTTCTCCAGAGAGTGTAAGACAAATAAGTAAATGCACTCCAAACAGGGCCGCCCAGAGACTTTACGGGGCCTGGGGCAAACTTCTGTTGGGGGCACCAAGAAATCTGATTAATCGAATCGTTTTTTTTATTTTTATTTTTTTTTTTGGGGGGGGGGCCCTTTTCTCAGGAGATTATTTTGAATTTTGAAGTACGGTACAAGTTTCAGAATTTTCTTTCGGAGGAAATCTAATAAATAATTTTTTAAAAAAATTTTGGGGGGGCCTGGGGCAAAGTGCCCCAGTTCCCCCCCCCCTCTGGGCGGCCCTGGCTCCTAACCTGTTGGGAAGAAAGGGCTTTGAAGGCTGAAGGAGTGAGGTAAACAAAAAATGGCTTTTACTTGTTCTCCCTATCATTATAATGGATTTTTTTCCCACAAGAATTGAAAATATTACAAAGCAGGTACAATCAGAATGCTTTGAATACGGATTGTACGCCTGTCCTCCTTGGCACTTATTTCTAATGAAAATGATCTCTCATCATCTTTGGACTTTTAATATACAATTCTGCTGCTCAGAAAACAAGAAAAATTGCTTTATAACCAACAAATCCATACATGTAAGTATTTGTTTTTAACAATTTACACTTTCGAAATCGTGTAAATAATTTTTCCATTGTTTCATTATTCATACAAATTGATAAATTTTATATTTTAGTGAACCAATTGTAATTTCAAGTATAATTTTCTCCTATTGCCTTCCGAATTGTCATTTTGAACTTTGGATTCATGTATTTTGGATGGGCCAAATCGTACAAAACCTCTCACCAGCTCAATGAGTTTTCATCATCCATATTAAATATCAAACATAAATAACAGTATGTAAATTATATCTTGAATAGCCACTTTTTACTTTCTGCCATAAACGAGAGACGGCCGAGCAGTGAACGACTTCCTGCTTCGAATCGTTGGCGCCGATTCTCGGCCGGGAATCTGCCGAGAATCGGACGTGTCACGGCGCAGTATAAACAGTTCCATTGAAAAACAGGGAGGAAATGATTATGACAACTCGTCGCGCGCTCGGCTCGTTCCCGTTACGTTCACTTCACGACGCTATATAAATCAACCTTAAGGCGCCACATCAGTTAATCGTACAGATCTTCCAGCTAAATGTTAATCTATGAAGATTTTCTTGTTAGTATTTTTTCTAATCACAGGGCCTATAAATACCTATTTTTGAATTCGGTTTTCAGCATTTAAAAATAGTGTTGGGTGGATTAAACAGCATAACTTGTCCCATACCTAATTATCTGAAATAAAAAATCTTTCACAAGAAAGTAGACTTGATGAAGCTAACTAAAATGCCTTTATTTTTCTTATTTTACATAAAAACCTAGTAAAAAAGGGGATCGATTTGATCAAATAGCTTGGAAGAAAAATATTTGCAAAATTTAACTTTTACACAAAAAAGAATACAGATAAGCGTGTCATGAACGGGCGAAAATTAACCTACTTTAATTTTGCAAAAACCTACTTAAACTGAATGGTAAAGCTTGGGATAGGTACAGGAAGAAAGAAGGGATACAAGCTTAATGGCTCGACAATACGTCGCAAACACATCTAAATATCAAAGTTGCTGCGAAAACAGCTATTAACACAATGGCTGAAAGCCCCAACTCACTCGCAGAATAGTTACTGCTTAAACAAAACCCCACTCGCTCAAAAAATACGTACATCTTAAATACTTGTTGTATTTACTTGTACAAACCCCATTGGTTGTGACGCGATAGCTTCGTAATTCCAGTCCTGCCTTCAAAGTTGAAAAATCTGCATATTTATTTTAAACCATCCGTTCATGACACGTTTTTAAATGTCGCGTTTTTCGATGAAGAGAGAACAAATACTACAAATTCCCCCTTTTTCTCTTCATCGAAAAATGTGCTCACAATATCTACTTAATTTGTCAAATGTAACTGGCTTAGTTAACAAATCTGCAAAGTTCCAATTTCCAGCAACTTTTAAAAGTTTGAACAGTCCATCAGCTAATAGCTGTTTAACGTAATGAAACCTAATGTCTATATGTTTGTTTCTGACATTCTCAATAAAGTTTTTACAATAGTAAATAGCACTTTCAGAGTCACAAAACATTATAGGTTTCACAACAGTTACTTTCAATAGTGTAGAACATTCATCGTAAATATTGTGTAACCACAGTAATTCTTTAATCGACTCTGAAATGGCAATATACTCGCTTTCCATTGTGGAAAGCGCTACACACCTTTGCTTTTTGGTCCTCAATGAGATAGGAACATTTTTAAAGAAAATTATAAAGCCAGAAAAAGATCGCATGTCATCACGATCTGAAGCTCATGAAGCATCTGTAAAGTTTGTCAAAGGCTTCATATCATCTACTAACATTGGAATACAAAAATTAATCGTTGAAATAACGTAATTAAAAACTTGGCACAACAATTTCCAATGCGTTAAAGTGGGATGTGAATTATACCGAGCTAACATTGTAACTGTAAAAAGTATATCTGGTCTGGAACGTGTCGCTAAGAATAAAAGTGATCCGATTAAATTTCGATAAGGTTCACATAGGAGTCCGTTGCGTTGCGTTAAGGAAAAGATGACGTTGAGACGAAAATAAACCAATCATAGGCCTCCAAACGATTAGCAAGGAACTTTTTAACGCCTATGATTGGTTTATTTTCGTCTCAACGTCATCTTTTCCTTAACGTTATGCAAAGGACTCGTATGTGAACAGGCCCTAAAAGTGATCCGATTAAATTTCGATAAGGTACTTCACCTTCCACTGACTGCTCATTAATTCCACTTTGAACAATTTGACCAGGCGACATGGGTAATTTACACTTAACGTAAGGTATTTGTTTAAAATTCTCTTTTAAACGTTCAATGTACGATTTTTGGTGTACGGCCCAGTTACCTTTTGTATCTTGAAACTCTATACCAAGAACTTTTCGAATTTTACCCAAATCTTTAATTTCAAATTTAGTTTGTAAAAGTTTAGTAATTTTTGCCATTTCAGATTCGGTTCGTGAAAACACTATTAAATCATCAACATACACTAAAATTATAGTATTACAATTAAGATGGTAAACACAATTTGTTTTTGAAAAAGAGGAAAAACCTAACTTTAACAAAGTGGTTTCTAATTCAGAATGCCACTGCCTACCGGCCTGGTGTAGACCGTAAATGGCCCGCTTTAATTTTAAAACATGAGTTTGTTGTGTTATACCATCAGGAAAATTGAAGCCTTTGGGCGTCTCCATAAAATGTTCCGTATCAAGATTGCCATAAAGGTAGGCACATTTAACATCAAGATGTTTGTGGAACCATTTTAGGGAAATGATCAAAAAACTTATAAATAAATAAATAACTTCAAAATTTACTACAGGTGAAAAAACTTCATGATAATCAAGTCCCTTAATTTGTCGAAATCCTTGAGCAACAAGTCTAGCCCGGAATTTCTTAACCTCTTTATGCTCATTTTCTTTCACTTTATACACCCATCTGGAGCCAATAATTCTCTTACCTGGGAGACGAGGCACAATGTCGTAGACGTCTCGCTCTTTCAAGATGTCGAGCTCTTCATTCATCGCCCGCTTCCAGTGTGCAGCTTCAGGGACACTAGTAGCTTGTTCAAAAGTTAAAGGCTCCATGATGCACACAAACGACGATTTATTCCCAGAGATGTCGGTTCCTTCGTCAGTCTGTGGACTTGTCTGATTCAGGGTGGTGTTTAAAGTCGAACACTTCTTTTTCGAATTCAATGTTATTCGAATCACAATATTTTTGAACACCTTTCAAACTAATTAGACGGTTTTTCGAATTGGGAGGATAATAGTACACATCGAAACGGCCTTTACTTTCACCAAATTTTCTCTGTGTCATTTCACGTCTCCAAGGAATATCACGACAATGCTTACGTTCAACGGTAACTACTTCGGGGGTTGAACTGGAATTTTGTGGCAAATCGTCAGTTTCTTCTTCGATTGGAGGGACATACTGAGACGTTGGGCACAAGGAAAGTTCGTTTCTTCCATATCCTTTAACAAGTTCATTAAATTTGACATGCTTGGTTTCAATCACTTTTCGTTCCTTCGGCAACCATATGCGATATCCTACAGTTTCAAAAGCATATCCTATCAGGATGCCTTCTTTGGTTTTAGGATCTACCTTATCCCTTTTATTTCTTTCCACATGTACGAAGGCGATACAACCTATAACTTTCAGGTGTCTAACAGAACATTTTCTGTCAAAGAATAAGGTAAAAGGAATATGGTTGTTAACACTTCTATGAGGAAAACGATTATGTAAATAAATGAATGCAAAAGCTAATTCTGCCCACAACCCTTTTGGCAACTCAGCTTCAAGCCTAATAGTCCGAATACCATCAGCAATGGTTCTGTTCAGTCTCTCCGCAACGCCATTCATCTCTGGCGAATACACGTTCGTACGTTCAGCAACTATATCATTTTCTTCAAGAAACTTTCTAAACTGGTCTGAACAAAACTCTAGACCGCAGTCAGTACGAACGGCTTTTATCGGCCGGCTTACTTGCTTCTCGACTTTAGTTTTAAAATTCTTAAATTTAGCGAAACAGTCATTTTTATTTTTGAGAGGAAAAACCCACGAATATCTGTAATAGTCATCTACTGCAGTTAAAAGATATTTAGCTTGGCCATACGAAGGGCCTGACGCACTACTCCATAAATCGAGATGAATCAAATCAAGAGGGTGTTTAGACTTTATTTCACCTATACTTTTAAATTGGGCTCTGGTCATCTTTCCTCGAACACACGGATCACAAAATTGTGAATTTCCGCTTAATTTGTTTAAGCCTTAAACCAGATTTTCTTTAGCCAAATGTTTTAAACCTTCTAAATTTTGATGGACGAATCTACGATGCCACATCATAATGTCATTACGAACATTTTTCGATTTACTTATTGACACATTGACAGATGGGACTTCAGGAACAATTTTTGAATGTAAAATATACAAGCTTCCTACTAAGGGAGCAATTCCTATAGTTCGACCTTTAGAATTTATCATAGTGCACTTAGAATCACAAATGATTAAACGATGACCATGTTTATCAAATTGACTTCCAGAAATTAAATTTTTTGTTAAAGATGGGCCCCAATAGACTTTAAGCAAAGTCAACATTTCTTCATGACCCATTACTTTTAAACTAAGTGAGATAGCACCGTATCCCTTGGCTTTTACAGAATTATTTCCAATGCCTTTCACGTTGATATCACAGTCTCGAAAATTTCTAAGAAGGGGCTTATCAGATATGAAATGGTTTGAAGAACCAGAATCTACAATCCAGTCAAGGCTAGTGGCCGAATCACTTAATAAATTTACCGGTTCAGCAATTTCTGCATAAGAACAAGAACTAGACTTACTTTTCCCGGACTTGTCTTCTGAGCTTTGCATTGTGGGGAAATATGCCCTACCACACCACATCGGTAACATATTTTGGTCTCTTTATGAATTACTGGTTCAACTATTTTAATGTTCCGGTTTCGAAAACGGTTCTTGCTTTTCCTCGTCAGCATTACATTCACGCTGCGAGACGAGGTAGCGACTTCATCAGGATCAGACTTTTCGTACTTTAAACGATCATACTCCGCCAGTAGCCTCTCCTTAACTTTAGTAGAGGTAAATTCTTCATCGTTGAGCACGTATAGCTGTTGCGCCAGGTTTCCATACTCAGGTGGTAAATTCATGAGCATCTGATAGGCAAATTCATTGTCATCAACTTTCTTTCCGACAGCATTCAAACAATCTCGAGCTTGTTTTAAACGACCTAGAAAAACGGCCATACTTTCGGAATTTTCAAACTTTGTTTTCATAAATTCAGTTCTTAAATGAGCAATTCGAGCTCTGCTAGCCGGTTCAAATGCCGCTTTCAAAAGTGTCCACATTTCTTTTGGGTCACGATTACCCATAATGAGATTTTGCTGGTCAGGCTTGACACTCAAAGCTATAGTAGAAACAGCTTTCTGCTTACGCCGATTAAAATTCAGAATGTCTTTCAATGAGGACGAATCATCAATGGACTTTCCATCAGGTTTTGTCACTTTTATCGGTGGGACTTCATTACCGTCGATAAATCCATATAAACCTTCGTGGCAAAGTAACATCTCCACATTGTAACGCCATGTTCGCCAATTCTCACCGTTCAACTTAGGAAAACTAAAAACTGAACCTATCATTGGGACTTCAGCCATTTTAATCCAAAGGGAATACCGATCTTTGCGTTTTTAAAAACCGAAAAATATCCTAACATTAAGCTCTACTTCTTACACTAATTTCAGATAAGCACAGAGGGACAATGCGTAAACCATGCTCCGCTACCATTTTGTTGGGTGGATTAAACAGCATAACTTGTCCCATACCTAATTATCTGAAACAAAAAATCTTTCACAAGAAAGTAGACTTGATGAAGCTAACTAAAATACCTTTATTTTTCTTATTTTACATAAAAACCTACTAAAAAAAGGGATTGATTTGATCCAATAGCTTGGAAGAAAAATATTTACAAAATTTAACTTTTACACAAAAAAGAATACAGATAAGCGTGTTATGAACGGGCGAAAATTAACCTACTTTAATTTTGCAAAAACCTACTTAAACTGAATGGTAAAGCTTGGGATAGGTACAGGAAGAAAGAAGGGATACAAGCTTAATGGCTCGACAATACGTCGCAAACACATCTAAATATCAAAGTTGCTGCGAAAACAGCTATTAACACAATGGCTGAAAGCCCCAACTCACTCGCAGAATAGTTACTGCTTAAACAAAACCCCACTCGCTCAAAAAATACGTACATCTTAAATACTTGTTGTATTTACTTGTACAAACCTCATTGGTTGTGACGCGATAGCTTCGTAATTCCAGTCCTGCCTTCAAAGTTGAAAAATCTGCATATTTATTTTAAACCACCCGTTCATGACACGTTTTTAAATGTCGCGTTTTTCGATGAAGAGAGAACAAATACTACAAATAGGTCTTTAAATGTAATGCTCATGCTTTTCCATTTTACTTCTATTCAAAATTTATTTTTCAAGTAATATCAATAATAATGCAGTGATATATATCGATTATTTAATGCTCTTCGAAAGAATAACTATTGAAAATTTTAAAAACTTCACGCTTTTTATTTGAACACCTAAATAAGGAATTACTCAAAAATGTGCATTTGCTAACCCGAGAACGGAATAATATTGAGAGGAAAGTACCCCGCAGCTTAACATTCGAGATCCTCCAAGTCAACAGAAGTGCCTTCTTAATCGTGTTGGGAACTCGACTCATCCAAAGACGGGGTGGGGTACATGTGCTAAGTTAGTAACTCATATTTGATTTTAGTCTATTGATTCATTTAGATCTTTAGATTTTACTTGCTGTTAATTTTTCCTTAGAACAAAAAAAAGAACCCCCCCCCTCCCATTCCAAAATATATTTTTTATATATTTCGTTTCTGCATTTAAGCTGTTGTAAGCTTAAATTAAGAGTCAAAAATTAATGTGCAAACAGTTGTACACGGATAAATACAAAGCGTTTAATATTAATCAAGCCTTACATAACCCCCATAAAATAATTTTACGATAAACCATACCCAAAATTCTGGCAAAACCTTCTGGATAACCCCTCAGTACTTTGGATTACCCACTCTACAGCGGATGAGTTTGAAAGAAGGTAAAATAAGGCCGTCCGCACACGGAGCGACTTAAAAGAAACTCAACTGATTAGCGACTGAAATTGCTCATCGGTTGCAAACTCGTTAGTGATGCGGCTCCGCACACGGGCCGACTCAAAAGTGATTCAAATCAATAGTTTGCGACCTGTCATGGAAGGAAGAACATCATTATTCCGGGCTACCATGGATAATGATTGTAGTGATGATTCCAATGATGAATCAATGTTGCTTTATTACTATTATCGTTACAGAAGAAATAGAATACGAAGGAAATTTTGGGTTCATCCATATATTGAAAGAAATTTTAACCACCGATTATTTGTTGCTGCAAAAGAACTACAAATTCCGGATGCAAAATTTCTATGTTTCTATCGTATGTCTAAAGACAGTTATTCAGAATTAGTACAACTGATTTCTCCTGCACTAAACAGACAAAATTCAAACATGAGGGAATGTGTGTATGCTGAGGAACGGATATTAATCACTCTCAGGTAAGAAAATTGTTTTTATTAAAATAAACTCGATCAGGTACATTATTGTATAAGTACATCAACTTAATATAGCGAGAAAAAATACTTAATATAGCTAAAACGAGAAGTCCTGGGTTCGATTCCGTGTTGTGTCCGACAACTTTTTCACTCATTTTCACTTTCAATATCTAGAATTGCTAAAAAATACTACGAAATTATTATTGAAATTATTTCTAATCAATTAAATAATTGAAAAATAGAAATTACTATTGACATAAGTCGTTCAAGGCTTCAAATGCTACGTAGTACCCTTCTGCACTTGTAACTATGTTGCTTCCTGCTCCAGTGGTTGCACCCCTTACTTCAAGTGTGCTGAGTTGTGGTGTCTCACAAGTTGCTTCTGACTGATGTTCAGGTTGAGGTATGAGTTGAGATTGTGATGCAGGGGTTGAAGATCTGGATGAAAAAGATAGTTGCTGAGATATTATAGGATGGGTTGACAGGATTTCATCAATAGAATCTAAAGCCTTGCGCTTAAATCGTCGTACTTGTTCATCTGTCATTGTTAAAAGATCTGGAAGCATACTAAGCAGGAACATTTTCAACCCTTCTGTTTTTGAGTCCTGGGTACAGTCAGAAGAGCTGCTTTTGGATTTTTTGCTCAGCAGGTATTCGATAAACGCTTTGTCTACTTCATGGTTTTTCATTGCAAGCTTATTTTGTGTTGCTCTTGGCGATTGTTTTTTACATATATCTGAAGTTGAGGTTAGTGGAGGGGCAACTGGTGGCGGTGACATGGTTGAACACGGGAGTGTCAACTTTTGAGATGATGAAAATGGTTGTGATCCCTCTGTGGCGTTATTTGCATAGTCAATTTCCTCGAATTCCTCATCGTCTTCCTGGTGTGGTGGGTTGGGTAGATTTCCTGAAGAGCCCCCTAATGTCTTAATATTTGGAATAGGGAATTTCATAGCTTCCAAAAGATAATATGCCTTCTTCGGCTTCGCACCTGCACCACTTTTCGTGGCTTTCGTGTTTCGAACAAAAACTGTACGAAGATTCTTCCACTTTTCTTTACATTCTGCCGCTAGAGAGATGAAAAGTTTACATTAGAGCGGAGATTACAGCAGAGAGAGAAAAAATACCATGATTAAAATCAAAACAATTTGAGCATATACGCGAGTCAAGTGCAACCGAAGCCATGGATGACTAATTTGTTCTCTCCGTGAATTATGACCTTCGACCCTCCATATTCTTTTAGGATAGCGCACGCTGGTTCCGGCGTGACCTACTTTTTTTTCGCATTTTACTCCAGATTTTGAACTGCGTGTGAAGCAGATCATTAAACAAAAAAATGACTAAAATAGAAACTTCAAAGTAGAAACCATGTGTTCAACTTAGAATAAATCGTTGACAAGTATTTAATTTCGAGACTCTTGTCTTATATGGGGGGATTTAGGACCCACTAGTTTTATTCATCTTCTAATTAAATTAATGTCAATCTTACAAATATATTAATATGTTTAATTATTTATGTTACAGATATTTGGGTACTGGTTCAACATTCGCCTCTATTGCGCTTTATTTTGCTAGAGGGGAGACTACAGTGGGTGGAATTGTGGCGGTTACATCAAAAGTAATATGGCAAGAGTTGGAAGAGCTATACATGCAGGTACCAAACAGAGAGCAGTGGGAATCAATAGCAAAACGGTTTGAAACTCTCTGGAATGTTCCAAACTGTATAGGAGCATTAGACGGCAAACATGTCAGGATCGAGAAATTTGCAAACAGTGGTTCTGCTAATTTCAATTACAAATCGTATCATTCAATAGTGTTAATGGCGTGCTGCGACGCCGATGGTTTATTTACTATGATCGAAACCGGTTATGCTGGAAGGAACAGCGATGGAGGCATATTCCGTGCCTCAGCAATGAAATATTGGATCAAACATGGTGGACTTAATATCCCTCCCCCTTCAACATTGACATATGATGAGAATGGTCACCCCTTTCCTTATTACTTTATTGGTGACGAGGCATTCCCACTGTCACGATATTTAATGATACCTTACCCTCGACGAATTTTAGATGATGTGAAAAGAATATTCAACTACAGGTTGAGCCGTGGACGTAAAACCATTGAATGTGGTTTTGGGATGGCATGCGAAAAGTTCGCTGTTTTGAATGGCCTTATTCGTATCCGGCATCCTGAAAATGTGAATTTCTTCATAAAAGCAGCTTGTGTCCTTCACAATTATGTACGACAGCAAGAGGGGGTTCATTTTACGGCTACTTATTCCACAGATTGTGAAGAGACAAATAACGACGACGCAGTACAATCTTCACCTCAAAACATTACAATAAACAGAAATTCTCCTGCAAACCTTCTCAGGAATTACTTAGCTAACTATTTTCTTACCCCTAAAGCATCTCTGCCCTGGCAATGGAAGTATGCTATTGATTTATTTTAATTGTACTCATTCTAAATTGAAATAAAAAAATTATACCTGGCATTAGTAATTCTTTTGAAATTTCTTTCCACGCCTTTTCCGTCTCATCCTTTCTTGAGTATCCTGGAAGTTTGAAGTTGTATAGAACTGGATATTTTACCACTTCACCCATTAATTTGATATTAATTTGTTGATCGTTCATTTTTTAGTTAAATTATTATCAGAAATTAATTGAGATATGGGCGCACATACAGCTTATATTCAAAATATTAGAATAATTACATTTTTTTACAAATTGAAAATATCGTTTGGTAATATAAAGTCTTTTAATGCAAATATGCAAACGATATTTTTATTAAGAACATATTGTTGATTAAACTTATTTATTATCTTAAAATTAATATCATTTTTGAAAAGATTAATTGAAAAAAAGATTAATTGAAATTTAATTGCATTTACTTAGTATAAAAAATAAATAAATGGAATATAATTTCTTTCTTGTTACTTTATTATTCTAATATTTTGAATCTGAGCTGTATTCCATACAACAAAAAACGTTAGAATTTCATTTCATCGCTAGGCAGAAGTCACGTGACTCGTGTACGTCATATGTCAGCTTGCCAAAAGAGCGGCTGTAACATAGATTGTGTAATGACACGCACAACGCAAGAGAAACTGGCGACTGAAGTTTCTAGCGACTCGACACGTTGAGTTGCCTGCGACTGATTACAAACGCGTTGCTGACGGGTTTGTAACCAGTTGCGCCGTGTGCGTGGCTCCATTCAATTACATAGGTTACGATTCATCACGGACTGGTTTGTGATTGGAGTTGGTTATCAGTTTCTTTTGAGTTGCTCTGTGTGCGGCCATCTGCACACGGAGCAACTGAAAAGAAACTGATAACTGACTCCAATCACAAACCAGTGCGTGATGAAGTCGCGGACTCTCGTGTACGTCATTTGGCAGCTTGTCAAAAGAGCGGCTGTAACATAGATTGTGTAATAACACGCACAACGCAAGAGAAACTGGCGACTGAAGTTGCTAGCGACTCGACACATTGAGTTGCCTGCGACTGATTACAAACGCGTTGCCGACGGGTTTGTAACCAGTTGCGCCGTGTGCGTGGCTCCATTCAATTACATAGGTTGCGACTCATCACGGACTGGTTTGTGATTTGAATCGGTTATCAGTTTCTTTTGAGTTGCTCCGTGTGCAGACGGCCTAAATCTCTACCCAAACCAGGGCACATTAGTTTTTATCATACTTGGATTACGAAAATTAGCTCCTATGCCTCAATAATACTCCTATAAATGTGCTAAAAGATTTTCTTCCTCTGACAAAAAAAGAATTAATATGTAAGTGTCGTGGAATAAAAACTTTAAAAGTCAACTTTTTTTGCCATTTTAGAAAATCTTACTAATTCTGTCGGTCATAAACCAATGTGATACACTTTCGTGAGAGTTTTATGTCATAGTAATGTTGCAGAATTGCCCCATACCTCTTCCATTATTGTATCTCTCTTTCGGTTATAAAACAGGACTCTTAGGGCCTGTTCACATAGGAGTCCGTTGCGTAGCGTTAAGGGAAAGATGACGTTGAGACGAAAATAAACCAATCATAGGAGTTAAAAATTTCATTTCTAATCGTTTGGAGGTTTGTCATTGGTTAAATATATTTCAATACTTTAACGCTCCGCAACGGACTCCTATGTGAACAGGCCCTTATAGGGAGCTGTGTTGACTCTTAAGTGTTCTATTTTATATATGCAATCCCGTGCATCGTCAATCAACTTCTTTTAATCACTTAGCTCTTAAGCCCGAGTATAATCGGGAACGCTTTGCTACGAAACAAATGCTTTTGAATATCGCAAATGAAATTTATGAATTAATGCACATTCCGGTAAGATTTTGTGCGATTTAATATAACAATAAAAAGCATCATGTATTTTCATTCTCTCGTTCTTTTTCATACTAGACAAAAAATATTTAGGGGATCTACGGCAATGTTATAAAGACGCGTGTACATGCTGCGAACGAAGTTGTTCGCTAAATGCATACGTAGAAACGAACACTACCAAACGCATTTGTTTACCTTTGCCATGGTTCGCTCACTAAAGCAGTACATCAAAGGTTTGATTTGGTTCGGAGCGCTGCGGTCAACTTTTGCTACACAAGGGCTAATTGGACCGGGATCTACTGTTTAAAACCGATTCCGAACGGTTACAAGCGTCCATACCAAGAGTGGGATTCGAACACACAGACTCTGGTACCGAATGCCAGCGCCCTAGCAATTTTCCATCGTCCGGCCAGTGCATTAAAGGAAGTCCAACCGAGTATATCACGAATATAAACACAGGGACACAGCTCGGACATTTCTCCAATAAAGCGGTGATGTCACTGAGGCCTACAGAGTTACACACAGTGAAGTATATCCCGAAATAATAAACACGAGGGCGCAAGCTCCGAATTATCCGTAAAATCGGTGACGTCAGAGATAAATTCGATATATCAAATTTATCGCTTTTTCCGCTACCAATCAGACAAAATATGAGCTGTCAGGAAAGCTTCCCGTCCCCCTTTCTTGTCGGTCCAGAGGCCCAGGAGCACTCGAATTTGCTCCATCTTTGAAATCCCGGAAAATAAAGGGGTCTCGAAGTGTCCCCGATGCTAGCAGACGTGTATATCGTTTCGTCGGCACCATAGCGGAATAAATAGCCATAGACACGCCTTTCCAAGAACTTCTCAAGTCTCTCTTAGAGACCTCTGCTGCGACAAATATTTCTCGAAAATAAACACTGGGGCACAAGTTCCGAATTGTCCACAAAAGCCATGACGTTGTATTAGCGAAATTACCGTTTATTCCGCTACCGTCAACTTGCCGCTACTTTTCCCACCTGGGTAACTTTGTCCTCTTTTAATAAAAAGTTTGGGCGCCAAACAGCGATTACTCAAATGGCATTGAATGCTCTCCAAATAATCAGCACTTTTAGTTGTAATGTTGGCAAGAGTGAAGCAGGAGTTTTTCATTTAGCTTACTAATCAATTTGTAAAGTGATTGTGAGTAAGCAATTTGAGAACCTTAGCAACTTTGATCCGTGAAGCCCATAGGGATAGCCGGTAAGTTTTTCAAATTATTTCTATTTGCTTTGCATATAATAACCATTGGGGGAATATGATTCTAGGATTTTTATACCTTAATTTTCATGTTATTGTTTTGATGGGCAATGTTACCCCATAATCCGTAGAAAAATTGGGGCGATTTTGCCCATCTCTCACTAGTTGTGTAAGGGGAAATTATGAAGGCTTTTAACCGTCTAGCAAGCGGCGTATATGGAAGCAGAACAACGTTCTGATGAAGAATGAAAGATGAAAACGGAACAAAACATTCAAATTGATGAAAGACCCCTAAACTTGCAAGCAGTAAACTAAAGCAGTCTACTAAAATTTTATAACGAGAATCTAACAATTTAACGAGTGCCTAGTATAAATATAATTTCTAAAAATAATGAATAATAAATAAATAAAATTTCAACTGTTCTCACGTTTATTTTGGTCACTTTTACTGCCGGCAAAGGTAACATTGCCCAGGGTTGACTTTAAAGGCAGTTTTCAATAGAAAACATCTGTTGGGCAAAGTTACCCCTGTTGTCTAGGTATCTTTTCCCACTGGATCTTTGAATTATTACTGAAAGAAAAAGGAAGGAAAATATATATTTAAACGCATAAATCAACTCGATAAGCCCTCCACCAAGCCTAGAAATTTTTTTCGCCTCTCTAATTGATAGAGAAGTACACGGATTTTTTACTAGAAATTAAGAATTTGGCAAAATAACCCCGGTTGATGGCACCGTTCTTAATAAAAATGGAGAAATTGCACATCCCCCTTGCTTTTTAGGTCCCTCCAAGGCCTATGCTCAGAGGCCATACTTGAATCTCCTCCCTTTTTGAAATCCTGCAGGGGTCTCTGACGCGTCTGTGATGTCGGCGGTGACGTCGTAAGACTATATAGTTTCGTTGCCACCCTAGCAGCAAAAAGTAACACTAAAGATGCCTATGGACGTTTGTAGCTGCTCGGAATCGGCTTTAAGCAGTAGGTCCCGGTCTAATTAGCCCTCGTGTAGCAAAAAATAACCGTAGCGCTCTAAAGCAAATCTTCTTAATCCAAGTACCACATATACGTCGGGCCACCCTACTGCCGACGTTTGACCGACATCGGTAGGTCGGTCAAACGTCGGCGTCGGAATCCGACTTAAACTGGAGGCTAACAGTCGTTTTCCGACTCTATATCGACGTCAGTTAGCCGCTTTGAATTTTGCTTCTCTTCCACCCAAGAAGTCATTTATCTTAACATTTTTAAAATGGGAAGTTTTATACATTCGTTTTTGTTTAATTTTGGTAATAGTTTATATTCAGAATGTCAGTATAAATAATTAGATACGAGGTTATGGTTATTACCCATTATTGAAATCTTTTATAAGTTTAAGATAGTAATTGTAATATTTTTCCATTGTTTGATAAGTTTTTTTAGTTTTCAGGTTTTGCTTCGAAAAAAAAATAGTTTGTGGCATTAGGAATCATCCAATGCTACTGTCTTCTGTCGCCGTCGGTCCAGTTACGCATGGCGACGTCGGTCCGACGACGAATACGTTGACGCAGTAGTAGGTCCCGCGACGCAGTTTGGGGTCGGACCTCCATAAACCGACGTCTGTACAATGTACTTGTGCTAATAGGGAAAGCTATCTCAGGCCGAATGTAACGGTCGGAATTCCGATGAGTTCGGATAGCGATACTTCTAATCTGACATCATCAACAGCGATGGCTACTAACGATGAATTCATTCTTTCATTTGAATATGGATTAGCGGATGTGACCTTAATTTCAGATTAGTGGAATAGCGAACGTTACAATATTTGAATTGTCTTATATATTTACTATTCTCATATACCTCCTTATCAGTGTGCTCTGGTTGTACAAGAATTGTGATCGATTTCTAAGAGCTGCTCGCAAAATTGTTTTAGGAGGTGTCATAACTTTGGGATTACATTGACTATAAAATAGCTGAAGTGTTCCCATCATTAGAGTAAAATGGGATAAAGTATCTTTCAGGGGTTTGAACATTATAGCTGTATGTAGCTTTTGTGACTTCAATCAAAATTTTACAACTGAGCCCTTTGATTTCCACTAAGGGCCTGTTCACATAGGAGTCCGTTGCAGAGCGTTAAAGTATTGAAATATATTTAACCAATGACAAACCTCCAAATGATAATTTTGAAATTTTTAACGCCTGTGATTGGTTTATTTTCGTCTCAACGTCATTGTTACGGTTCAAAAGCACCGCAACATTAAGCACAGATGAAGGAATCAATTAAGAAGTGATCGAGTTAAGAGAAGCAATGACGAGTGATGAATAAGCGAGGTACGTGGACAGAGTTTAGAAAAGAAACAGGATGTTTAAGTGCCATTAAGGATGATAAAGAAGCCGCCAAAGGAAGTGTACAATGTGGGGTATACTTAGGCATGAAAAGAGCGCACAGACCAGTTGCAGATGTGAAAGATATAGGAAGAGGGGAAAACACGCTAACGAGGAAAATGCGTTGAATAGTGATGGTTTGGGCTAAATGGTGGAAAATCAGAAACAGATGATATTCCAGAAGATGGGAATATTGCCGTGGGAATGATGATGGGGAGGCGAGTGGTCCCACCTACGAGAAGGCGGAGAAAAAGAAGATTCTGGAAAGAAATGAGTAGCCCAATAGAGTAAAAATAAAATAACTGACCAATAAAAACGAAGGAATGAGGCGGATCCAAAATGAAAGGGCGAAAGAAGGTAGTGGACTAAAAAATAAGACACGCAAGAAAAAGAGACATTCATGCTAGAGAATTATGAAATGACAACTTGCGATCTGGCAGCGAAGCAGCGGCATTAGACACTTTATGCAGAGAGCAATAGCGGCATGCCTAAGTGAGAACCGAAGGTTGGAGAATAGATTGGAAAGAAGTAATGATAATAGCATGCGACCAGCGGATGAAGTGAGACTAGAATCGTATTATCTATAAAGGCATGAAAGTCTGTAGTGAATAAGAACAGTAGCTGAATGTATAAGATATTGTACTGTTGACGGCAACCAGCTAGCCATTGATGGGAGTGATGGGAAAGTCATTAACCCGAATGCCTCGAGTCCACGATAAGCAGAGAAACCCCTCTATATGATAGTCAATTTGAAAGAGCTACGAGAGACGAAAATGAACCCCAGCCAGCAGAACTCCTGTGAATAAGGCCCGAACCGACAACAGGGCGAAAGAATTGCCCCACATCCCCAAGGAGCTATTAGAATTATCCGACATCGAGCCAACGAGACGGACAAAGGAATGAGTTTCGGACGGAGCGTGCAGAACCGACAACGACAGAAGTCTCGAGAGCAGAAATGAGCATGTCCACTTGTGACAGCTGCAATCTCTGATACTTGCACCTGCTTGTCGCCGAGACTGCTCTCAGGCCCCTATCCATTTGTGAGTCTAGTGTCGAGACTACTCTCGAGACTGTTTTGTCACAAGTGGACACTTAGCTTAAGACCACGGTACTAACCACTGTACGCATAACATTAGACCATTACAGTCGCAACAGACTCCTATGTGAACAGGCCCTAACAGCTTATTTCAAGTAGCAAAACTCCATATGTACCGCTTCATAAAGAGAGGATAAATCAAAATAAAGTGAGTGAAAAGTAGAGATGCCAAAAACGAGTATTTTTCAGTAACAGGTACAACCGATCCAGATCCAAAAAAATACCTGTTACAAATACCTGTTACAAAATACCTGTTACTCTAACTTCATCTTCCAGTTTCATTCCCGTGGTCCCGCCATCCTCTCTCCCCTCCATACTCATTTACCGAGGTCTATACCACTGCCCTCTAGAAAGCCCTCTAGTGATCTAGAGGGCAGTGTCTATACCCCGTACCTGTTAACTCTTCACCTAGTGCCTAGTCTGCTATGAAATGGTGGCCGGAACAAAAATTTAATTACCCGTCTCTTAGCCAATTGCCAAAAAAGAAGCTTTGTGTCCTCGAAACTTCTGTCCCGTGCGAGAGAATATTTTTCTAGTCTGGTTAAATAATATCCGATCACCGTTCTTGATTAGATGGCGAAAAAGTCATCAACTTTTATTTTTAAACACGAACGCTCAATTTTGCTTATAAAGGGCTTCGAAATTTGGCAATTATCATTAGAAATTAACTACCAATCTTTTTATTACTTACTGTCATTATTTTTCATTGTTTTATTTATTGATAGTTATTAAGCTATTTTGTATTCATAAAAAAATAGAAACTAATAGACCAATTCTGTGGTGATTGACCGTCTATCGTGAGAAATTATTTTAAGATTAAAAATAAATAAAGAAAATAAACAAATAAGTAACGAAACCAAAAATTTAAGTGTAACAACTTTTTTAAAGATTAATGTAATATTTTTACAAATGCCATGTACATTTTAACAATAATGCGTAATAATTAATGTAATGCGTTTATATTTAAATACCTATTCAGTTTTTTTATTTGATTTGGATACAAAAAGTTAGTATTAATATTAAGGTAGCTGTTAATACTGTTAATTTTTAGAACATTAAATAATATTCTATTTTTTTTATTCAATAAAACTTTATTAAATAGATTTTCTGTAATCTTAATATAATTGTATTAGGTACAGTTTATTTCATATTTACATAAAGGGATAATTAATATTTATGTGCAAACTACAATTGTTCAGTTGATTATTTATAAAATATGTATACCTATTGTACAATAAATACATTTATACGAAGTTGTTTTTTCTAAAAAATATTTATGTTTTCCTAATGATAATCTTGTTTAATATAAAATAAATTTTTTTTCATAAGGCGTTGTTTTTATTATCATCAACAATTTAATTCACAAAATCCTGACAAATGAGAAGATACAATTTTTTCACCTGTCATAAAACACATAAATGATTACCAATAATATAATGAATAATCAGTGAATTTTATAAAATCTGTATACCTATTGTACAATAAATACATATATACCAAGTTGTTTTTTCTAAAAAATATTTATGTTTTGCTAATGATAATCTTGTTTACTATAAAATAAATTTTTTTTCATGAGACGTTGTTTTTATTATCATCAACAATTTAATTCACAAAATCCTGACAAGTAAGCAGATACAATTTTTTCACCTGTCATAAAACACATAAATGATTACGAATAATATAATGAATAATCAGTGAATTTTATCAACAACATTAACCCAAAAATGTTTATTTTATTTCAAAACCAATGAAAGTAAATAGTTTTATAAAGGTATTTGGGTGTATTAGTATTTAATAATAGTCATGAATTAAAATGAAGAAGAAGGTAAGAATATGTCCAACGAAATTCAGATCAACTGTCAATTTTATTGGAAAATTATGGTTATAAACGAACGTGAAAATGTTTAGGTAAGCGAATATTTCCTGGTAAACAGTAAGTGGGGAAGGTCACAAGACAAGTAGAAATACTTGTCTATTTGTTTTGTATGCCCCAGACGACCCTTCCTACGTACTACGTAGAAATACAGTTGGTTCTCTGTTTAACGACGCTCTACTTAACGACGATCTCTATTTAAAGACGATATTTCCCGGTCCCTGTCCCTCCGACGTAAAAAAATTCTATTTAACGACGATTTTGTTTCTATTTAACGACGATTTTTTCTTAAATGATAAACTTTTTCTTCAAAATTTTATTTACAGGAGGGTTACTTTCTGTGGGGGAGTTTGGTTTCAATAACAGACCCAGAATTTTCTTTATGTTTGTTGCAATCATAGACTTGTTGCAGTGGAAAAAACCGGGAGTGGGGGGGGGGGGGGATTACTGTTTCTCGGAAGATCGACATTCTTCCCTGGTGGATCGAATTTCTTAGTGCGGGTGTGGAATCACTCTATTGTACCTACCATGTTCTCATGTGATTTACGAATTGTCCAAAAGCACCCCTCTCTCACTCCTTCTGGGAAGAACGTGTTCATGTTTAGAGAATTCATGGTTGTGTGTAGGAGCTCATTCCAGTACGAATACGAGGTGAGCAGAGCAAAATGGCATCAAAGCGAAAGCATCTTAAGCTACACGAAAAAGTGAAAATTATTGAAAACTGGGAAGAAAGTGTTGGAATAACAAAAGTCCAATTCGCAAGACAATTTCAGCTATCCGAGTCTACTCTCAAAGGCATTTTAGCAAGCAAAGAGAAAATTCTTGAAGCAGCACAAAAATTTGGTTTGGGATCCAAATCCAAACGGCAGAAAATTCAATGTGGCCGATCAGAAGAGCTTGAGAAGGCAGTCCTGCAATGGTTTCATCAAGCAAGAGCATCTAACATTCCAATTTCCGGAGTGATATTTAAAGAAAATGCTATTATTCTGGAAGAAAAGTTTGGAATGCAAAATTTTCAGGCTTCGGCTGGTTGGCTAACAAAGTTCAAAGAAAGATACGGGCTTGTATTTAAAAGCATATCTGGCGAAAGTGGCTCCGTAGATGAAAAAATAGTGGATGAATGGAAAATAGTGCTGAAGGGGATATTAGATGGATATGACGAGAAGAACATATTCAATGCAGATGAGACGGGCCTATTCTACAATATGGTTTCTAATAAAACCTTAACGTATATGGGCGAAAAGTGTTTTGGTGGAAAACACAGTAAGGAACGATTGACGGTTTTACTGTGCACTAATTCTGATGGATCTGAGAAATTTCCACCACTAGTTATAGGCAAATCAAAGCAACCAAGGTGTTTTAAGAATATCACCAGGAAACCTTGTGTGTACCGCAATAACAATAAAGCGTGGATGACATCACAAATTTTTATTGACTGGATTAGAAAATTTGATACAAAAATGCATCGAGAAAAGGGAAAAGTTTTACTTTTAATCGAAATCGACCGATGCACTGCACATACTCCAAATATCCCTGGACTTACAAATTTGACTATCCATTTTTTACCAGCTAATTGCACTAGCAAGTTGCAGTCATTAGACCTAGGTATCATTCGCAGTGTGAAAGCATACTACAGAAAGTCTTTAATTAGGAAATTAATAAACAATTCGGCTGACAGTATAAAAATTAGAAAATTTACAATCTTGGAAGCAATGCACATGATAACATCAGCATGGAAAGAAGTTTCTTCATCCACAATAAAAAACTGCTTTCCCGTTGCTGGAATTCACAAAGAACTTGTAGTGGAACTGCAAAGTACGGATGTAGAAATCAACGGAGATGACATTACCCCTGAAGAATGGAGAAGTCTTGTTGAAGATGAGGATGTTTCAATTCAAGATTTCTACAATTGTGATAAATATGTTTTAACAACAGATTTCAGAAATGTAGAACAAATTTATGAAGATATTGTAAACGAAAACACAGTGTCAGACGATGAAGGTGAAGTTGAAGACACGGAAAACGAGACACTGCCACAGTCTTACACAGATGCAATTTCTGCTCTAGATGTTCTCCGACGCTATATTACATCGAAAATGGAAGGTGACTCATTTAACATTTTAGAAAATCTGGAAAAGAGAATAACGAAAACAAGGCGAATGTAGCAATCAACACTTTTTGAATTTTTTAAAACGTAATTTATTGCATTGTTTGCACTCTTTTTTTTCAATGTAATTTAAAATAACTTTTTGTGAATAAAATAATGATGATAATAAAAATAACATTTTTAAACACGCTAATATATTAAGAAATATATTGACAGTCCTAAGCCTGTAAAGTGTGAAGGGAAATGCTATTTTTTCACAAATTCTGTTTAAGGACGATCTCTACTTAAGGACGATTTTTCATGGTCCCTTGAAAGTCGTTAAACAGAGAACCAACTGTATAAATTATAAACGAGTGTGGAAATACTCGTTTAGGCAATGGAGTATTTTATGGTAACAGGTACGGAAAAATACTCGTTTACTTATTTCGTCCCCGCCCAGGCAAGGGAGTATTTTCTGGTAACAGGTACGGAAAAATACTCGTTTACTTATTTCGTCCCCGCCCAGGCAAGGGAGTATTTTCTGGTAACAGGTACGGAAAAATACTCGTTTACTTATTTCGTCCCCGCCCAGGCAAGGGAGTATTTTCTGGTAACAGGTACGGAAAAATACTCGTTTACTTATTTCGTCCCCGCCCAGGCAAGGGAGTATTTTCTGGTAACAGGTACGGAAAAATACTCGTTTACTTATTTCGTCCTCGCTCCCCGCCTGGCGGCCCTATTCTATTCGCCTGGCGGGAGTATTCTATCGTTTGACACGTACGCCGTACCTGTTACTTTTGAAAATCAGTAACAGGTCCAAAGTTCAGTTAACACATACCTGTTACAAAATAACAGGTCCAGTATTTCCGATCCATCCCTAGTGAAAAGTTTGAATTCTTGATAAATGTACGGTCTTGCGTTCTTAGTTTTCGGCTTAAACTGTGTGTAAAGTATACCAAATATTTTATATTTATTTGTTGTATTTTAACTTAATCATTATTTAAGTGCTGTTTTTGATTGGAAATACTTATTGTTGTTATCCATTGTTTGTATACAATAAAATGTTAACTCTCCCCGAAAAAGCATTTTCGAAAAAAATTCTGCTTAAGAATTTTTAATGGTTTTTCTCTACTCACAAGTCTGTGAAAAACAGGGAAAAAGAAAGGCATGAATTTCATTTTCCAAAATCGAAATTCGCTGTATACTAAAAAATTGATGAAATGAATTGTTGTGTATGAATAATTTAAAAATCGAATAATAATGAACCTCTCTGTTATTTTAATGTATAGAGAAAGACTTAACCAGTAGATGTGATGCATATGGGGTTGCTGAAGTTAAATTGCAAATCTTAGTAGAGCAAGAATTGTACTGTAACTGCTAATGACTTTGATTTTCCCTTTAATTGTATTGTACATTTCATATTTTAAATGATACATATCTTGTTTATACTTATAAATAATTTCAATTCCTATTCTGGTACCACAATTAAATTTAACAACATTCTCTTTATATTTCTAACTGTCAATTAAAAAAACATCTTCCATATTTTCTTCTTCCCAAAAGTTTTCTGTGCTTACTTGATCGATATCTTAGGCTTAGCTAACGTCTTACCTTTATATTTTCCTTATATATATATATATGGGTGCAGCTTGTCCTTTCTGGACCTTGCACCATTAAACCCAAAACAATTAACCTTATATATACAGTGGAATCTCGATCGATCATTTTCGGATCTATCATTTTTCCGTATGTGTCGTTCATTTTATCCAGTCCCAACGATCATATTGCTTTGTTATTTTTCCGCATCTATCGTTTTTCCGTATGTGTCGTTCATTTTATCCAGTCCTAACGATCATATTGCTTTGTTATTTTTCCGCATCTATCATTTTCCCGCATTTATCATTCATTTCAATCGGTCCCTTGAAAAATGATAGATCGAGATTCCACTGTATATATATGTGTGTATATATATATCTACTATGTAAGTATTACTGACATACAGAAATAGTTTTAGTTATGTCATGTCTATTAAGAGTGTGATTAAGCTGACATGAACTATGATGACAAGCCAGCTTGCTTTTTCCTCTTAAAATCCTCCTATGTAATACTATAAGAATGCCAAATTTATTTAAAGTATGTCTCTTTTTTACTAGAAGATCAAATGGTATTAACCCATACTGTGTGTTAATTAGTCTATGGCTCTGCTATTCAGTAACTATCTGATTTTTTAGCAAGTGTGTTAACAGTTTTTGACTGGAATTCATGTATTCAACTAAAATGGAGTCTGATTCCTAAATTTTATGTTGTATTAAAGAAAAACAATTCATTCATTTCGATTTCCTTTGATGTCTTGATTTGGATAATGCTAATATTTAGGGAAGTTCAGTATTTATTTAGTCACACCATGGTTATACATGTGTATGAATATTTTAATAATGTATGTGTGTATGTGTGTATATATATATATATATATATATATACACAGTGGAACCTCGATCATTTGTTACTTGAATCATCATTTTCTCATATGTATCATTTATTTTATCCAGTCCTGATAATATTTCTTTGTCGTATTCCCACATTTATCATTCAGTGCAATATCCCAACTACCTAATTTTATATATATATATATATATATGCACAATGGAACCTCACTGTATTGTTTATCAAGGGACCTCCCTTGATAAACAATATAGCAAGGTTTCACTGTATATATATATATATATATATATATATATATATATATATATATATAATGAGGTGGTTGGATATATGACACTTGGTGTTATAGTGGTTAAAAGCGTCAAGCTGCCACACCACAGGTCCAGGGTTTGATCCTGGGACTGGGCAATGTCGACTCAGTCTTTCATCCCTTGAGTGGGACGATAAAATGAGGACCAAGCATGCTTGGGAATGAAACTCTGGGGAATCTCACATGAGGTTGACCACCTGACTGAGACATATACTATATGGCACCCCAAGCTCACTGTCAAGAAAGCAAAGATGGGTACCACTGGCCTTGGTCGACAGCAAACTGTTGTGCCATGAGTTTAGTTTTTGTTTGTTTGTTTGTTTGTTTGGTTTTTTTTTAGTTTGGATATATATGTAATGAGATTTTTTCTCTTGTGAAATATAATTAAAAAAAGACTGATTTATATTTCCCCTGTATAGAAAGTCAAGTAAAAAATGTTTGAAAACAGAAAAGATACAATACTTCTTCAGGAGGCTTTGTTATCTGCTTCAAGGACAGTAAGTATATTTTAACTAACAAATATTGACATTTTGCTATTAGTATACATTTACTACCAAGTATATTTTCTATTAAGAACAAGTATAGTCCTACCACTTACATTAAAGGTTAACATAAGTATTAAGCAGAAATGAATAATTATATTTAAAAATATATGAGAGAAACCTATGTTATGTGGGATCAAACAATGTATTCTGAGTATAATCAAAATTACTGTTAGTGTATCTTTTTCACATATAAATGGAAATGTCATTCTTGGCAGTGTACCAAACTATATACTATTAAGTGCTATGCATAATATAATAATCCAATACATTTGATATAAGAAAATGTGTTGTATCAATGAAAGTATACTTAGCATGGCCAACCTTCTCTTTAAAGGTGTACAAATGAAATGAAACTTTTGGGACCCCAATCAGTATCTCAGTGTTAAAAAAACATGCATATTTCCTTTAAAAAAGGAGGATAATAGGGACAATAATAAATAAACAAACATATTTAAATGAGTTACATCTTTCTTTCCATTGCATTAATCATATTATTAGAAAAATCACAATTTTTTACAGTCTTTCTCAATACTTAACATAGCAAGTGCATTTAATTGTTCTGCACACCTTGTTGAATGAAGGTAATTTTTAATAAGCTTTAATTTACTGAAAGAACATTCTGCACTTGCTGTAGTCACAGGCAATGTTTAGAAATATTTTACTATAGTTAATACACCTGGAAAAAAATTTATTGTAATTGTTATTTAATATACAGGTGGTTATCAAAATAATGGAAACATCTATCAATATTAGTGGTATTTATGAATGTGCTTCATAATCCTTAAAAAAGCAAGTCTGGCCACCGGTATTTTTTTGTATAATATAGTATATGTATTATTCTATTGTCAGGTAGCAGTAATGAAACTAAGGGCATCGTGCTTTGGGGGGGAACAGCTTAAAATGTCAAACCTCGCAGACCTTGCAAAAAGGACAAATTGTTGGGGCGCATTTAAATTGGAGTATCTGTTACTGCAATCCCCCAGGCTAATGCGTGTTTTTCAAGCTATGGTATCGAAAGTCATGATAGTATACAGAGTGCATGGAAAAATAACCTTTGCCAAACAAAATAGTGGACGAAAGGGAGAGCTGAGTGAAAGAGACAGATGAGGTATTGAAATGGATTGTGGCTTGAAGAAAGAAAACAACTGCAACCAAAAATGACTGAAGAGCTCAATCTGCATCTGCATGTTCCGGTATCAACCATTAGAGGTAGAAGTCAACCTCACAAACAAAGTTCTCATATTTTTCCCTTTTGTTTGGGCCCCTGTACTGCCCTGGGTCTGGGTGTTATGTACTTACTGCATTCCTGCTATGGCCAGCCCTTTAACCTGCATTAATATAATGAATGATCTTTGAAGTTAGCTGCACAAACTTAGTTGCTTTTCAGTAAGCTAGAGCTAGTTACTTATCAATTAAGGTTAAAAGTAACAGCCTCCCAGCAAGCAAATTTTATTTAACATTGTATTCATAACACTGAATGTTGTAATTTACAAAACTCTAGTTTGAAAATACTTATTAGCTTCAACAAAACTTTTTAAACTAAGAAAAGGTAGTCACAATGGGGTTATACATGAATTGTATATGCTATTTGCTTATGAACTACTAATTTAAAAACCTACTCTTTGAAATTTACATAAATCACTGAGCATATAAAACATTATTATAAATTTTTATTTGCTTCCTTTCCTTATATCTAAAATATTATAAAACAATAGTAAAATGTTTCTTTTTAATTCAGAATGCTTAACACATTTTACATGGAGTTAATTTTCCTTTACTTACCATTTAGGTGGTGTGTAAATACAGAATTTGTAATAAATTTGCGAATAGTAAATAATGTTTGTGTATGTGCATTAATTTTGCATTTATGCACTGCCTAAATGGGAAGATTATTGTTGGTTTCTGAGGAATGTATGGTACTTAATGTGTTAATTCAAACTAATTTTTTTTATTTAATATTTATCTAAACTACTAGTGGAGTTAAATAATTTATATATGATCAAAGTTCAGTTTTACAACTGCTAGTTGTGTTTCTTTTGGACTAGTTTAAATCTTTCTGTAAAGTCAAAGAATGTATTATCCAATTTCATCTCTCTACTATAAATACATAATAGAGAAAAAAATGCAGTTACACGAGTAAAATAACTTTGAGAAATGATAACAGATGATTGTGTTGCATTCTAAAATGTAAATTTCTATTATATACCGCGCACATAAAAAAAAGGTGCATTATTGTTATTCAGTGTCTTCATCTATTGATCACATTCTGTTTAAATTCATGAATTAAACCTAAACTTTTTACCAATATATTATGAATAGTTAATTTAATATGAGCATTAATATTATATGAAGATGTGATGTGTTTTAAACTGTTAGCTCCTTGTTAATATATGTTAATTGCCGCTCTTATTAGAGCAGATGATCAGATCATATTCTGTTCTATAACTACCTTTCATTTATTTGAGAAATTAATGTTAACTTTTAAAATTGTGAATTAAGTTGATTTTATTGTCGATATGAGTGTTTTATCCAAGTTCTATTCTCTGGTTGATCATCTTTTTGAAGATTAGTTTAAACCTAAGTTTATGTGTCATAGACAAAGAAACATGATTTAACTAGTTGCAAAACTTTTTTAATTTTTGAAAAATATAATTAATTTTAATTCTAGGCCATATTCAAAAGATTTATTTTACAGCATAAATGTGTTTATTTATTTTTACATTCTATCTAGAATTCTGGAAGTCTTGATGCTGGTGCTTTAGAGGATGTTCTAAGTAGTGTCGTTAATGCTGTAAATAGAGTTTTAAATCTTCATTTAGTTGACATCAAAGAAGAAAAAGAAAACATTGAAACACAGCTTCTTATTCATAGAAGGTTGCATGCTGCAGTATTTTACATGACGCTCAAGTATTTAGTTTTTATATTTTTTATCTCGACAAATGTTATAATTTCATACATATATATATATATATATATATATATATATATATATATAAATGTGCATGTAAAACCTGGAGAAGTAATTCTTAGCCTTTTCCTTACAGTATGAGACAGCATCTGTCCCAAACTACTGTTTAAATACAGGCTTACAGGATAATTCTTGGGATGATAGGATACCTGTCATCCCAAGAGTTTACCCTAATTTTCTGTAAAAGCATCTCCAATACAGGATGTCAGAACAGTTGGGGAAAGAGGTTTTTTTAATGGTGGGTAATGGTTTCATCCTAGGAAAGGTCAGAGTTTATGAGCAACAAATGGGGAAAATAAACATTTGCTGCTAACTTCTGTAGAGAAATTTTCTTCTACACACTTAGCAAAACACTGCTCTTTAATCTATAATGTTTAAATATTGAGAGTTATATTTATTTTCTTAGTCTGAATTTTATTCAGCTTTAAACTGGCAAAAACCAACTCATGTGACAAGGTTTTTAAGAGAAAGTGAAATTCAAGTTTTAAAACAAAATATAAGTGACAAAAATTTTCTTAAGCCTGATTTTGGCTGTGATAGGTAAAAATAAAAATAACTATGTTATTCCTCTATGAGACATTAGTTTCAGAGATGAATTGTCTTCTCAGTGTCATTTTTTAAGTCAAGATTTTCCACATTGCCCAACTTTTCTTAAGAAATGGCTTGTACAAGGATAAAAATTATTTTAAGATTGATTATAGAAAATGTGAGAAAACTTTAATGTGATGAAAGAAATTTGTAAAAGAGCATACTATTTTCCAAAAGTGGAATTTAGTGAAGTTACCATAATATTTAAATTAGGGTTTATTTTCTAAAAATTTGTGGGGGAGAATTGAAATCGATTCTTTAAGTCTTATTAATTTGCAAGTAATTTTCAAGACCCTCCTGTATTTAAAAGAAAAGTACAGTAGAGTCCCGATAATCCGAAATGATTGGGACCAGACCCTTTTTGGATTAACGAATTTTTCAGATTAAGTAAAATCATTCTTAAAGTAAACCTAAATTACATAATAAAGTGTGATTGCATAAATATTACATATTACATGTGATTACACAGTTTATTTTATATGGTCTCTTTAAACATAACCAAATCCCGGGACAAAATGTGTGATAAGAGAGCGGAGCGCTGCCTAGTACAGTACAGTAGAGTGTAAGTTGTTCTAACAATACATCACAGTGCTTGACAGTTGGAGAGGTGCAGCCCGGGTAAAGGAGGGGGTTTGATGTAGCGCTACGCTACGTAGGCAACCCTCCGCAGCTATCCCAGCAGACACCATTTTTCTGACACGTTGGTGTAATTTGGTTTCAAGAGAGAGAGATTCTTGTCTTAGACAAAAAAAATTAATAGATTTTTTCAAACCAATGTAGTTCAGTAATAATTAGTTCAGTACATTGTCTAACTTTGAATTTTCTTGTAATTGTCAGAAATATACTTTATATTACTTAGTATCACTGTGGTTTTATTGTAACCTTAGTTCTTTTTGAATTTTGGTTTCGAATTAAGCGGAAGTTAGCGGAAGGATTATCAGGACTCCACTGTATTAAAGATCACACTCAATGTCAGCAATTAGAATAATGTATATATTTTAACTATGAAATTATTGCATTGGGTGTGTGAGTTTGTGTACATGTAAATACTACTTTATAATTAAATGTCTTTATAAACCATGACACTGAATACCTTTATTAATGTAGTATCAATTTTAATATCTACTTTAAACTACTATCATTTGAAGATTTTAGTTTTGTTGTTTATGAATAGTGTTGGTTTACCATTTGTGGCCCCTTTAAGGATTTACTTTTTTACAAGCAATTTAAAACACGATAATAAAATTCAGTTAAGTAATATTTATTTAAAACTTGCATTTCACATCATAATAATCACTAAACATAAGAAGAAAAAAAGTGTTTTCAAAGTTTAAATTGTTTTTGAGAAAAAATGTCATTTTTCAGTTCTGGTTCTTGTGATCAGCTCTAAATAACTAACAGAAATTTAATTTAAAGATGATAAATGGTAAATATGAAAAAGAATTCATGTAAACAGCCTTCTAAAAAAATGAGAGTTTAGATCACAATCAAAGCACTGTTGTAATTTTCTTCCAGTTATTGTTTCACCAAACAATGGAGAAAATGTGAAAAAATTCCTATGAAATTTCAGTTTGGCTGGTGCGTAAACACCTTGATTTTATTCAAATTTTGCTTAATTTGGGTAGTTCAAATTCCTTACACACTCAGTATGATATTTACTTTAATACACTCTGAATTAGTAATTTTACATGCTTATTCTTTGATTTAAATAGAATCAAAATAATTTTGCATCAGACAGTATTTTAAAATGTATATATGCATGATAGTTATATTACTACTGAAAAACTTAGTAGTGGTATGTATTTTCTCATTCCAAAATATCAAAACTCTGCTCCTCATATACCAATAGTGCTGTTCCAAAAGTGTATGTTACTTCTCCAAAATGTGTTATGAAAGCTAGGCATAGAGATCTCATCTCTCGTATTATACAACTTTTATGATTCAGTAATAACCACCCTAAAAATTAATTGTATCACAATATCATTTTATTTTCATTGTTATTAGCTGTAAGGTGCTATCACTTTGACAGATTTGTGTTTCTGCTATTTTCAAGTTCCCCCAAAATTTCCAATTAAACAAGTAATATAGCAATGACATGGTGACATTTAACAGAGGATGAAAAAGTCAATTTAATCAGTAACACCTTGGTACTTATTTAAAATGTCAAAGTTTTTTTATAGTTTTATTATTTATAATAAAATTGAAATTGCCTTTAATTTATAAAGCATGCAACATTATCAATATGTTTGCTAAATGTGAGGAGGTAGAAAATAAAGCTAATTCACTTCCATAACTGTATATAATGAGAAAATGTTTTCTTTTAGCAAACTAGTTAAGGCTGCTATGTACAAAGAAAAAAATCTTATTTCCCTTTTCCTCTTGCGGACTTTTGTGGTGTGAGGAGTCCAGTTGACAGTTCGAGAATTCCACCCCCCTCAGGATTGATATTTTGAGGGATTGTAATGGCTTTCTCTCTATAGGGGGGTTAAGCGCTGCCCTCCGATCACCTCCCCTTTCCAAATGAACCCCGAAGCAAAGCCGCAAACCACTGGTCTATAGTTGGTTGTAGTGGGTGAAAATTCAAAACGGTCCGGCAAAATGAGGCAGAGTACAAATACGAAATTATCATCAAATAACAATAAAATATAATAGCAACTAATAATAATAACTCGTTTCAAACTATTTGATATAGTTTAGGCCTTGGACAACGGTGTTTAATGCATTTACGAAATTTTTAAATAGTACATTCAAAAGTCCATTGATTCATTCTTAATATTTCTTATACTTTTAAGATGAACTTGAAAGAAAGTTTTATCTCTGTCCTGTATATATTTTCTTACCTTTTCTTTTTTTCCTATATATACCTATAGCTAAATACCCGTGCTTCGCTACAGAATACATTACTACCACGAATTATGTAATTGGGTTCCTTTTTCCTTAATTTAAATTAACTTGAGTAGTAAGTGTTATAATTTCTTAGAGGAGTTCACCCTATAATTTAATGACCAACATTAAATAAGGGTTTTTATATTTATATATTTTTTTATTTTGGGGGCCTTGGGCCCCTTCCAACCCAATTATAGTTGGATTTTTTAGCTTTCTTAGTGAGCACCTTGGGCCTTATATGAGCCACATGCAAAATTTCAACTTCCTGGATCTTATGGTTCCAGTGATAGAGTGATCAGTTAGTCCATGTTTCATTTTGAGGGTTTAAATCCCTTTTCACATCTTAAAAGTTTAGATTTTTTTTAAATATTTCTTAGATGTTATTGTTAGTGAGAGCCAAAGTGCAACCACTATACGAAATTTCAGCTTCCTAGAACTGATAGCCTATTTGTGCTGTGGACCAAATAGGATGCAAAAGTTGAAATAATTGAAAAATATGATTTGGGGAAAAAATTATATAGAGCCAAAAGTTAAATTATTTTATTTCGATTGCTTGCTTACAGAGATCATAGATCCACAATATCTGCGATCAATACCAATATGCAATCTTTCTTATATTTTGGCTGCACAACAAAAGAAATATAAAAAAAAAATTTAAAAACTTGAAGTTTGTAAAAATAAAGCTTAACATATTGTGACGTTTGGTTCTTTTGTATTATAGACTTCAGGTGTTGAACAACATAAACATTTATTGAGAACTAGAAAATAAAATATTTATCACAAGAGACTGAGATGCCCTACTCGACGATCTCAGGAGATGCCCTACTCGGCGATCCCAGCGAAGTTAAATTGTACATAACTGGTTCCTTATCCTAAATACAACCTAAAATACGTATTCCATCCTACTTACTAAAAATATATAGAAATTGCCATCTTCAGTTATTGTAAAATACGAATAATACAAAATATAATATCACGTGAAAAAAACAAAATATAATATCACACGTTCAAACAATCTCAGGTGCAGGAATCTAGCAAATATTATATTACGTCATACTGGTAGACTGAATTTCAAACATCACACCTCCCCCGCAAGATCTGTGTTAAAATTTTCTTTACATGTAACACAAAGCTGAATTTAATTAGTTGGAAATTCTGACCGTATAAAATTTAACATATTTAGTACAAAATACAAAATGAATAGGAATAAACACATAAAAACAACAACAATAAATACACTAAACAAAATACTAAGATAATATAATGAAATTTAAAGTTCTACGTATTTAATGTCCATATAATAGTCTCTACTTATCTTCAAATAGTCTGGATAATGCGTCTGCATGGGGCATTTTAGATCCAGGACAATGTTTTATACTTACATTATATTTTTGGAGCGCAAAAACCCATCGTTGTAATTGTGAAGAGATATGAAGCCGGAGAGCCTACTTGCTTACTCCAGTACAAAACACAAGAGATTCCGGGTAAGCCTACTTGCTTATTCCAGTACAAACAGACAGCGTATGTGATGCCCAAAAAGCCTACTCGCTTGTTCGGTACGGAACAAAAGAGATGCCGGGTAACCCTACACGCTTGCCCGGTACAAGAGACAGAAGCACTGCCGGGGTTAAGCCTACTCGCTCCCCGATAGAATACAGACAGCCAGTCACATGCCTTACTCGCATGGACTTCCAGAACAACACAACACCTCTCTGCCTACTCTCAGGGGTATATATATCTCTGAACACACACAGAACCCTCTCATCTGTCACCCTGATTAAAATTTTGACGTTTAAAATTGCTCATTGAATTCTCCTTTGAATATGAATCTCTTCTTTTCTTTTCCGTTCTTCTTTCAATGTTGCTAAAAGTCCCTTCACGAACTCTTCATCGTAGTTTTCATTTTCAGTAATTAGTTTCTTTAATTGAACCATAATAAGGTTTCCAGTATCTGGTATTCCTATTTCAGTGGCAACAGTCCTTAAATCTTATTTATGTGGTTTTGCTAAAAAAGCCATGTTAGATCGAGACAAAACTGTCCAACAATTAACAAAACTGGAAAACGGAAGTTCCTATCGTTTTATTTTTTCTTTGAAAGATGCAACATATAATTCTCAACACCAAATATAATACAAATCCTGTTCAGATGCGCCAATGTGACGTTTGGTTCTTTTGTATTATAGACTTCAGGCTTTGAACAACATAAACATTTATTGAGAACTAGAAAATAAAATATTTATCACAAGAGACTGAGATGCTCTACTCGACGATCTCAGGAGATGCGCTTCTCGGCGATCCCATCGAAGTTAAATTGTACATAACTGGTTCCTTATCCTTAATACAACCTAAAATACGTATTCCATCATACTGACTATAAATATATAGAGAAATTGCCATCTCCAGTTATTGTAAAATATGAATAATACAAAATATATCACGCGAATAAAACAAAATATAATATCACTCATTCAAACAATCTCAGGTGCAGGAATCTAGCAAATATTATATTACGTCATACTGGTAGACTGAATTTCAAACATCACACATATATTTTCAATTTAATTTTTTTTTCATGTAATTAAATAAATTATGAATAATTTTAGTGCTTGTACAGTGGATAATTTTAGTTTATATGTGTTATAATATTATTTTAATGATAGAGAAATTTGAGAATCTTAGTTTGATTTTTATTTATTATATCTACATTCAGAATATGTATGCGCGTAACATTCAATTAAATTGTGTTTTTAGATTGCTCAGTCACATTAAAAATCATTCCCAAATGCTATGTTTTGTTTCTTTGTTTTACTTTGTCAGTTTAATGATTTGAAGTTTGCAAAATTTTAATTGGGATCCGAAATATTGTTTTGTATATATGGTGATATGTGTCACATATTTTTTTTAGTCTTTCATAATCTTTACCCTTTTTATAGAAATTTGTAGTTTGATTTCTTTTTATTATGTTTACATTCGGAATAGGTATGCATGTAACATTCGATTAAATGGTGTTTTTAAAGGGCTTATTCATTTGAAATTTACATTTAAAATCTCCATTGATCCATTCTTAATTTTTCCTATAATTCAGGATGAACTTGAAAGAAAGTTAATTTTGGTTATCTGGGGGAAAAAAAAAAAAAAAAGAATCCTTGATATGACAATGAGGCCAACATGAAGGGAGCTATTTCTGATATTCAGTCAAGAATTTTACAGATTAATCCCAGTTTTTTCTTTTTTGTTTGTTTGTCCCATGTTCCTGTTTTCCAAAGTTCAGATTTTCAGAAACCCTAATGGTAACATTTACGCCTTTTGTTAACTGACCCCTCACTCGCAGGGTGGCAAGTCGGGGGCGCTTCCCCTCACAGCAATGAGCAGTCCCATCAAAGTTATCAATTATCTTCCCCACCCCAACAGGTGAAAATCTCAAAATTTTTTATTTAAAATATATTTTTATCAACTATTTACAGCTACATAAATGCTGATAATCAAATTAAATTGGTATTATCAGATAGCCTGATACTTTTCTGCAAAGCGCTACAGGATTCATTTTATAAATTTCGTCCACCGAAGGAATTTATGAGCGCTTAAAACACACTATACCAGATTTTTCCCCGAATAATTTAAATTTTAAAATATTAATTGCATTTTTTAAAAAAATGAAAAATGTACACAAATGTAAAATTTCTTTCTCTATGACGGAGTACAATTTTTTTAAAAAAATCTTTGAATCCAAGTCGGCAATCCGTGGACAAATTTTCTCCATAGGTTAACATTGAGGTGAGCAAATCCAATGGGGTTAGTACATAGCAGACTTAAACTGCTTTCTGGGGTAAAGGGTAGGTTACGAAAATGAATTAGATATCAGGTTAATGTCTGATTCCTACACTTCCACAAGCAAACTATTTTTATGGCTATCGGGCTATAGAAAGCTTTTTTAAGCATTTTGAATCAGCGACAAATGGTACACCTACCCTGTGTCTTTTTAATCCATTTTTATTTGTATTTTTTATTACTTGTAATATAAAAAAAGTCCTTTATATTATAGGTCCAGTGGTATGTCATTTGAAGAATTAGATTCTTTCTACAGTTCAATTTCTTATGTTTGGCCTGCAATAGATTTGAAATTTTATATAGAAATAAATTTTAGATGCAACTGGAGTGAATATTTTATCAAAGTAAGTTTTTATAAGTTTTAGTACTACTTTTGTTTTGGCGAACTCACCCTTTTATTGTATAAAATTTCTATCATTTTATGTTTCTTTAATATGTTGTGACTTAATTGTTAAAGTCATGGCTAAATACATCCCAAAATTTTCATTTTTATTTTGTTTGTCTCAGCTCCCAGCCTAATTTTTTAAATTGGGAAATGAGAAGCCGTGCACCATACCAACAAATTAAATTGCCGAATTTCTAATAAGTGTTTTGTAATTTTATGTAAGAAAATTCGTACTGTAGGTCTGATTTCCTGATAAACTTCTGGTAGCAAAATACAAACGGATTATATTTATATGGAATTATAAATTAAGGCATGCAAAAACTGAAAGATAGGTGTAAAGAAACCCTTTTATACATTGTGATTGCTTTTAATGCATCATATAATTAATGTTATTATTTGGAGTTAAAATAATGAAAACGTAGTAAAGTGCACCATGTTTAATATCCTTCACTTTTGTTTACTCCATATTAAATACATAATATACACTGCTCAAACAAATTAGGGGAGCAAGCAAAGAAGTTAAGAAAACCGTGCGAGACAGCCACGTATTGGCATAAAATGGATAGCACACGTGTATCAATGCGCAATATAGAAAAAAAGACCTTAAAAAATTTGTAATTAAGCTTTAATTCTTTGAAAATATGGAAAAAACATGAAAAGATGATTTAGGGCAACAATTTTGTTACATGTAAACGATTAAAAAAAAGTATTGTTTAGAAATGATGCAAGATTTTTAATATGGCGTGTGGTCTCCTCGAACAGCTAAGACTGCTGCACATCTGTTTTCCATGGATGTGATGATGTTATCGATAAGACTTTGGGGGATACTATTCCACTCCTCAAGAAGTGCAATCTCCAAGTCTTGGAGAGTAAAAGGAGGCCTTGGTCTCTGCAGCAATGCGTCGTACGAGCATGTCCCAAACATGCTCAATTGGATTCGGGTCAGGAGAGCACGCTGGCCATTCCATACGCTGTATTGTTTCAGCTTCAAGCATGTTCTCCACAAGACGAGCTGTATGCGGTCTAGCATTATCATGCTGGAAAACAAAGGAATCTCCAATGGCTGCAGCGTAAGGTATTGTTGAAACGTAAACGTAATCTCATTTTAGAGACAAATATTTATTCAAAACGTATATCTTCAGAACAAATCGTAATGCTACTGCATGAACATCGTAGCATATAACATCGTAATGACTCGAAAACTAAATTCAAAAAACGCCATCTAACTGTGTTGCCACACAGCAACTTATAAATAGTAACATAATCTCGGCGTAACCATGGAGTCGTAACATACTCCCACCTTTGATTATATGGCTTATAATCAAGCAAAAAATACAAAACTTCTTACAAACGTACCAATTCGAGTAAATATTACAATAAAATTACATTCTTTTTCCTTTTCTCATATTCAAATTAAAATTAAACAGTTAACTAATAAAACAACATTATAAACACACTTATAAAAAATTACAAATATACATTACGATATAAGCAAAGTTACTAATGTTCATTAAGAGAGTTCCTTTAACTAAAAGTTTTAAGAGTCACAATATCTAGCTGGGAGTTTTACAACTCTTCCTCTTTTTGTGGTTTTGTCCTTCTCTTTAATATCAAGACACACATCGTCTGGACTGATATCAACACTAGGAAGTTGGTCCTTTTGAGCCTTAGTAGAAGTTGATCTGATATCCACTTCATCTTGATGCAACTCTAGAGGGTAGAGACGTTGAAGCGGTCGAATAACATTGCCATTAGCGGAGTAGCTCTTAATTTTGCTACTCTCTGAATTGTATCTTTGCCCGGAAAGAGTTCAAGAATTCTGGCAATCGGCCAGTGAATTCTTTTCAGATTGTCTGAACCGATCAACACTATATCTCCCGGAGCTAACTTATTCCTCTTTGCAGTTAAATGTGGATTTCGAACAAGCTCTCCGAGATATTCTTCTTTAAATCGTTGTCTCAACCTTTCTCTTAATGATTGTAGATATCGGGCCCGTTTTAGCAAATATTTTGAATCGACAATATCTAGGTCTGTAGTATCCCCTTCTCGTATATCTTGGATAAATTGAGATGGTGATAAAGGCTTTAACTCCTTCGGGTCATCCAATAGGTATGTTAAAGGACGATTGTTAATTGTACATTCGATGTCACAAAGTAAAGTGACCATCTCTTCATAATTCAGACTAGCTTGTCCAAGGTTTCTCCTAAGTAGCTCTTTCACGAATCTGACCATACGCTCCCACCATCCACCATACCATGGTGCAGGTGGAGGATTGAAATGCCATTTGATTTGGAGCAACACACTTTCTGTCTCTATTTTCTTCCAGTCAAGTGCTTTTAAAGCTCGAGCTGTCCCGCTAAAATTGGTACCGTTGTCTGTATATGTAATTGATGCTCTCCCTCTTCTCGCAAAAAACCGCCTCATCGCTTGGATAAATGCGTCTGTTGAGAGAGAAGTCACAACTCTAAATGGATTGCTCGGTAGACTCCACAGGTAAAAAGGACGATCCATGATTTTGTACCTCCTCACAAATAAAGAGGTCCTGCTAAATCAGCACCAGTCACTTGAAACGCAGCCACTCGATTAATTCTATCAATGGGTAATGGAGATGTTTCTGGAATCACTTTCTTAGAAGAGTAACGCTTGCACTGTATGCAAGTACGAAGGACTTCACGAACTACTCTTCGGCCTTGGGGAATCCAAAATCGTTGCCGCAAATATGATAGTGTTGTTTGCACTCCACTATGTCGTAATATCTTATGATTGTGTTCAATCAGTCGCCTTACTATAGGATGATCTGGCAAAACAATTGGACGTAAAAAATCTTCTGGATCATCACTGAGAATCAGCCTTGTCTTTACCTTTAGTAAACCGCCATCATCAAAGAACTGTATGCTTTTGGCATATTTTTCTTTCTTTTCAGGCGACCATTCTGACTGAACTAATCGTAACGCCACTGCTTCGGCATTTTCTACTTCTTGGCTGGTTAAATCTGAAGTGATTTTTGGAAGTTTCTCCTTAGCATTATGACAGAATTGGAGTACCCAAGCAATCGTTCGTATAATCTTATTATAACTTGAGAAATACAACAATCTTCGGCTAAAATCTTCATTCTGAAATGCAATGGAAGTGCTTGCTGTGACATACTTCTTTCTCTCCTTCAATGCTTCTTCAGGAATCGTAATCTTCGCACTAGACCAAGTGTTTTCTGGTTGACGTAACCAGGCTGGTCCCTCCCACCATCGACTGCGTAATAGTTCCTCAAAGTTACAGGAGCGAGAAGGTAAATCTGCTGGGTTCATTTCCCCGGGTACGAATCTCCAGTTGTTGATATCTGTGAGAGTCTGAATTTCTTTTACACGATTGCCAACAAAGGTATTCCAGGGCTCATTCTTCGTAATCCAACTCATCACAACCATAGAATAAGTCCACAAAATAATTTGTAGAGGTAACTCTAACGCTGACTGTATTGTGAATGCCAATCATGCACCAATCGCACCTCCTAGTAACTCTAGATGGGGAATGGAGGCCCTTTGTATTGGAGCTATTCTTGATTTAGCAGAGATCAATCTCGCAGAAATGCCAGTCTCATTTTCTGACCGCAAAAATGCACAACACTCATAAGCATCCTTAGATGCATCCGTAAATACGTGTAAACTATTTAGTGCATATTTTCCCATAGACATTCTTCTTGGAATGCTACACTGTTCTACTAAATGCAAAGTTTTAATCCATTTTGTATATCTTTTCCGTATATCAATCGGTAATATCTCATCCAAATCAATTTTGTTTTTCCATGCCTCTCGCAAAAGCAATTTAGGCAATAATAATGCAGGGCAAACAAATCCAATCGGATCATAAACACTATTCACAACGGAAAGCAAACTTCGCTTAGTAATTGCATCAGAATCAGTGAATTCTTTCGGACCACAGCACGACAGTTCATCCGTAAGGGTGTTCCATTTCAGGCCCAGCAACATTTGATCCTGCTCTGCGGATCCAGTATAGGCCCAACATCGGAGATCAAATTTCCCTTCATTCATAATTTGCTTAGCTTGGTACATTAATTCATTAAGTTCTTCCTCAGTAGCCACGCTCGTAGTTAAATTGACTACGTAGAAGCCTTCTTTTAATTTCTGGGTAGTTTTCTGCATATCTTCAGTTTGGTACTGTTTGGAATTCAGGTGGTGTCTAATGGTAGCATTGAGAAGGAAAGGACTTGAAGAAACTCCGAATACCACATGGCAGTGTCGGTAGGTTTTCATCTTGTTACATTTTCTATCCTCCCACCACAGAAATCTTAAAACATCCCGATCTGGCGGGCTGACACTAAGCTGCAGAAAGGCTTGTTTGATGTCTGCAGTCACCCCTATGGCATTCAATCGGAATTTCATAAGAGGGGCAATTTGATGAGACAAGCTTGGCCCCACACTTAGATAATCATTTAAGGAAGTGGAGCCTGGTCCCTTAACGGATGCGTCGAACACAGGTCGAATTTTGGTTGTGTGACTGGACAGTTTTATCACCGGTCTGTGGGGCAGATAATGGCAGAATTCGTTAATTTCTGGATTTGCCAGATTTTCGATGATTCCTTCATTTTCCCATTGTCTGAAGACATTATCGTAAGACTCAAAAATATCTTCTCTCTTAAGTCGCTTGGAAGTAGACCGCAACCTTGACTCTGCCAAGGGTCATAGTGATTACTGAGAGGAGGGTGACCAGCTAACCATGGGAGGGTGACTTCATATCTTTTATCTGGATTAACCCTAACAGTTTCTTGGAAATGCGTAAGTGTTTCTTCGTCTAATAGATGTGAAGATTTTTTCTCCAGAGGATCTGTTATTCCTAATGTTTCTAACTCCCATAATTTAGGCATTTCAAAATTCTGTAGACTGAAAGATATCAGATTGATTGTAGCTCTTCTTTTCTGAGTACCCAAAACGCTCCATCCAAATCTTGTCTCGATTGCTGAAATTCCAGATCTTAAAATTTGTATTTTACCTGTCAGTATTTTTCCCAGTATATCGGCCCCAAGCAACATACGTATAGGAGGTTCTCCGGGTCCTATGTCAGTCAGGTAAATTCCGTGATCAGCGAGCTCAGAGATCAGCTCCGGATCTTTAACTCTAGGCAGAGTCGTACATATTGTAGGTTGATCTAGAACAGATACTTGGCAAGAAAATTTCCCATTTAGACTTTCTAGGTTAATATCGTAACGGCCATGAGCTGCTTCTGGTGTTTGCCCTCCACCGAAAAGTCCTTGTGACAACACCTCTTTTCCAGAAGGAGAAAGTCTGAGCTCCTGTGCCAGGTCTTCTTCAATGTAGGATCGGTGAGATCCGTCATCCAACAATGCTCTTACATATTGTTTTCTACCCTTATTGCGTATACAGACCATTAGAGTTTTCAAATATATGATATTTGGGGATGATTCTGTAGAAAATAAAGAGCTCGTATTTTCATCTTTCTTGGAATGCTCTTTCGTACTTAATTCTGGGCACAGCAATGCATAATTTCTTCTGGCACAGACAATACATCTCACAGAGCTATGGTATGCCTTTGCCATATGACCAACTTTCAGACATACCAAACAGCACTTTTTCTTCATTACTGCAGCCTTTTTCTCCTCTAACGACATATTTACAGTTTTCCCACAGTCCTGACTGTTATGACCCTTTTCACAAAAGAGGCAGCGTAATTTAGAGGATACATTTCCTGAGGACGAAACGAGGGCCAAAGCAGAAGGAAAATCAACTGGATGTGTTTCTTGACTTTGCCTTTTAATTTTAGTTTGGGGAATGAAGCCAGATTCTGCCAGAGCTCGGTGCTCTTCACCCTCAACTTCGTTTCTTAGAAAGGTCATCAGTTCTTCGAGAAGTTTTTCTTTAGTTAGAAACCGTGAAGAATCTGAATCCGACTCTCGATTCAGCCTATGCCTATCCCAAGCCTTTAAAATATCCATTGGCAGGCAAGACTCCACGACTGGATATAACATTGCTGCGTAATTTTCAGTCGTGACACTCAGTGTTTCTAAAGCTCTGAGATATGTACCCAGTTGGTTGTAAAGTGCACTGAGTTTAACATTAGCTCGATTAGTCACTAAAGTTAATAAATCCCTGATGTATACCTCTATTAGCAAGTCATCTCGCCCAAACCTAGATTTTAGGTGATCAATAGCCTTGTTATAATTTTCTTTGGAAGTCGGGTAACTGTTGGCTATATCTCTTGCTTTCGTTTTTGGTTTTAAAGAGGATAGCAGATACCAGTGGCGCCGGAAGGGGGGGGGCAAGGGAGGGCACTTGCCCCCCCTTGAAAATTGAACTTTTTGTTTCTACCTAGCTAGCACTCGTAAAATATTAGAATATGTTAGTATAATAGACGCCTTCGTCACTCAACCGAATTTTTTTTTGCATCAGCGTCTCGAACTGCAAGGCATAGCGGACGCGAGACTATGACGTTATTTTTCTTCCGTAGTTCAAGTTTCACGCATTTTTGCCGGAAGGTGGCGTTTTCGGCATATGCAAATACGCAGCCGTGACGTTTGTTGTCAGAACCAATCAACAAGCACCTGTTAGAAGAAGAAGAACGCAGACCTTCGCCGAGAGATGTATAAGAGGTACGGATCGGAGCGAAGCTCTTGGCGGTAGTGCGGTTCTTCGGTTGAGCGGTTGAGCTCAGTAGAGCGCGGGTAGTCTGGCTTTTGCCGTGCGGGCAGCCGTGCCGATAGCGATGTAGCTCGTCTCTTTCTCATCTGTGTAGTTTTATTTAGGGTGATAGTAGTATCGCTTGTAGTTAGGCAACATAGCATAATAAATTAACAGGAATACGAAACCTTTATATGATTTACAAGTAGTAAATGAATTTTGCATCTAATTTATTTTTAAGCATGTAAGGCTTTGTGCTGAATAATGTATTTTTTGTTAATCTTTTACCAGATATGCTTTTTAATAAATTAATTTATTTTAAACGAACTTGTCATCATTGCTTCAGAATTATCTTCAACTCTACATGCTCTGCTGCGCCTTTACTCTGCTAATTTAACTTTATCAGAACGTACTAGACCGTCCAGGACTAACAGGGTTATGGGCCCAGAGCCCATGTATTAACCAGCTCAGAGTTTTAAGATATAGCGCATTTGATATCGCAGAGCATGAGTGTAGTATGACCCTTCAATAGTTTTAGGAATATTTGAGATGGGGGGGCCATACGATGACAAGTATAAAAGGATAACTTTTTTAAATTTGCTATACCAGGATAAGTTAAGATGGCGTTGGCCCAAGTCAGTATACAAAAGCTAAATTCATCTAATTATGGGAACTGGAGTGCAGACGTTAAATACCTGTTACTAGAGAAAAACGCGTGGGGTATAGTCACCGGCACTGAAACTAAAGTAGAAGATGACCCAAGTAAGCCTGAAGTTACTGCAAAAGAGCGTAAAGATTTTGAATCGCGGTCCAGAGCCGCACTTGCCATTATATATTTAAACGTCGAACCTCAATATCGCCGTATTTTAGAGAGTATTGACGACCCAAAGGAGGCCTGGGAAACTTTGAGAACACACTTTCATCCCGACAATAGAAGTCGACATATGCAGCTTTTTTCGGAAATCATTGCATGTCGTATACGAGAAAATGAAGAGGTGGATATGTTTGCTTCCCGCTTAATGAGGCTCGCTGATCAATTGAAAGCAATTAATCAACCGATTAACGAAATATATTTAAGTTTTCAGCTATTACGGTTTTTACCTTCCCAATTCGACAGCCTTGTGCAGGCAATCTTACGTTGGCCAGATAACAAGTTTATCTTTAAAGAGATTTTAACAGAGTTAGTAGCCGAGGAAACTCGCTTAAAGCTTCGCGAGTCTGACAGACAGAACGAGTACGATGCTGAAGTACAAAATGTCCAAAGACGTAGAAGATACAGGAAGATAATTTGCTATAGATGCCAGCAACCAGGACACACCAAAAACCAGTGTCGTTCAGACGCCGCCAGTTCCAGAACTTCTCGAGCGGAAAAACATCAGCAAAAGTCTTCGACACATCGTGGTAACTCCTGTTCAACAGTTTCTAGTACCTCTAGTTCTAGAGAATGTTCCCCTAGAGAAAGATGTATCCAAGAAGGAGCTCGTCATTCCAGAACCCGGAACAGCAATTCTACCGGAGCCAGAAGCAGAAAGCCAGACCCAGATAAGTCACTTTTTTTCGTTACTGAAGCCAATTATAGTAATACTGACTGTGATGAGGGGGCTTGGGTGTTTGACACCGCCGCCTCTCATCATTTTTGTAAAGATAAGGAACTGTTCACCGAATTTACACCCACCACAGATGAAAATATGGCTGTAGCCATTGACGGAGTAATTTTCCCGATTATGGGAAAAGGGACTGTAAAACTTAAGTTCGGCCCCCAGGTTTTAGGTTTTGGGGATGTAATGTATTCGCCAAAACTAAGGCGAAATTTAATTTCTGGTTCTCGGTTAGATACAAAAGGTGTAACATTTAAAGGAGGTCATGGCAGGATTAAAGTTACTCAGAACGGGCAAACTATGTTTAGAGCATTTTTAAAGAACGGTATTTACTATTTACATCCAAAAATTCCCAGAAAGGTAAATAATCACGTGAGATTTGAGTCCTCGGCAGTAAACAAAAACGAAATGGAAGTGTGGCATAAACGTTTTGGGCATGTCTGTCCTAAGTTTATAGTCAACACATATAATAACAATTGTGTGAAAGGTTTACCTAAAGTAAAAGAAAATAACTTTCATTGCGAGACTTGTAGATTGAATAAACACAAAAGGGTGTCTTTTAAATCCTTGAAGGGTACAAATTCAAAACACCCACTGGATTTGCTTTATGCTGACGTCTGGGGACCTACACAAACACCCGGTCGAAATGGGGAGAAGTATTACTTAGCAATATTGGACGATTGGTCCAAGAAGGCATCAGTTTATCCCATGCGTCACAAATCTGAAGCTTTTAAAACTTTTAGAAACCATTTAGTACGCGCAGAAAGATTTTTAGGCCGTAAAGTTAAGGCTCTACGCACAGATAATGGTGCGGAGTTCGTGAATCGGGAATTCAAAAAGTTTTTTTCAGATCACGGGATAAGGCATGAGTTTACAAATGTTTATACGCCGGAGCAAAATGGCCCTGTAGAGCGTTTTAATCAGACTGTTACAAATGGAGCTAGGTCAATCTTAGATGAAAGTAATTTTAGTAGAAGTTTTTGGCCGGAAGCAGTTTTATATTTTACCTATACTTGGAACCGGCTATGTCACAAAAATCAAAAAAGAACGCCATTCGAATTGTACGGTGGATCTCAACCGTCTGTGAGACACCTTAAGCCGTTTGGTACTGTATCCTACATTGGTATTCCTAAAGCCCATAGATCAAAATTAGACCCGAAAGCTAAAAAGGGTTATCTAGTGGGATATGCTTTTAAAACTAAAGGGTATAGGATTTGGTTGCCCGATTCTGACAAAATCATTGAAACCATAAATGTATCATTCAATGAGGACATTATAGGGCGTAAAACACGCAGTGGAGCAGTACTGGAGCCCAAGTCAGGAGACCCATATCAATCTGACCAGGAAACAGATGATGAATATTTTGACTCAAATTCCGAACCCCAGTATTATTATGAATCTGCATATCAGACCGGAGAATCGTCATCTGAAGATGAAGGTGAACCTGAGAATCTAGTGAAAACTAAACCTCTACCTAGAATTTCAGAAACTGAAAGCGATTCGTATGAAAACGCCGAAAAACCTTTGAGGGAAGCCACATGGTTTCGTGAAGTTTCACGAAGAGCTATAGGTTCACGAAATGATATATATTATTACGAACTGGGAAGTTCTGAGCATTTAAGGTCGGAAAATGATGTCAAGAAATATTGTAGTGAAAACGGCATTTTATTTGAAAGTCACATATTTGATTTTACAGGGAAAAATATTTTTGAAGGGGTTGTAAGAGGTCAAAAGGGAAGCTCGTGTTCAGATTTAAACTCTTGTGATACAGACACCAACCCAAAGATAAGTACCAGCCATTCCAATGCATGACTAGATATACAAATCCCAAACACATATAAACAAGCTCTGAAATCGCCGCAAAGCGTATTATGGGGGAAAGCGATGAACGAAGAAATCCAAACAATGCAGGATAGAAAGGTTTGGAATTTAACTAAACTACCAGAGGGAGTACAGCCACTTGGTTGCAGGTGGGTATTCACTGTTAAGAGAAAGGAGTCCGGAAAAATAGCTAGATATAAGGCTCGATTGGTCGCCCAGGGCTACAAGCAAATAAAAGGAGAATCGTATGATGAAACTTTTAGCCCGGTGGTGAATTTCGGCGTAATTCGTTTTTTCTATGCTATTTTAGTTTCATATCAAGGATGGACCCATTGGCAGTGTGATATAAAATGTGCATACCTTTATGCCCCTCTGAAAGATAGAGTTTACATGACCCAACCTCCAGGTTTTGTGGTGAGTGGAAAAGAAAGTTTTGTTTGCAAATTAGAAAGAGCTTTGTACGGTCTACATCAAAGTGGCCGTGTTTGGTTTTTTGAATTAAATAAAGTTTTGCTTGATTTAGGTTTTGAAAAGCTGGAATGGTGTAATTGTGTATATGTCCTTAAGAATAGTGTTGTTTTATTGATTTATGTCGATGATATAGTTATTTTTGGTTTGAGTAAAAGGCATGTAGATAAAGCTGTAAATCTGCTTAGTAAACGCTTTGATTTGAAACTTTTGGGTAAAACAAAAAAGCTTTTAGGAGTGGAGTTCGAGGAAGGGGAAAATAGTCTTTTAATTCATCAATCGTCTTACATTGATGAGATTTGTAATAGGTTTAAAAGTTTCAAGTTTCCGATATCCTCACTTCCCATAAGTAAAGGCATGGTGTACTCCAAAGCTCAATGTCCTCAATCTAGTTCAGAAATTAATGAGATGTTACAATACCCATACAGAAGTGTTTTAGGATGTCTTTCGTTTATAGCTAACCGTACCCGTCCAGATATTTCATATGCTGTGAACATATTTAGCCAATTCCAAAACAATCCCGGAATTGTGCATTGGGACGGCCTTTTAAAACTACTAGGTTATGTTTGCTATACTCGAAACCATAAACTTTGCCTATCATGTAAGAAAATCAATTTAATAACCTTTTCTGATGCTGATTTTGCCGCCAATCGCGATGATAGGACTTCAATGGGAGGACAATTACTTTTAATAGATAAAGCACCTATAGCATGGCGTACTTTTAAAGAAAAATGTGTAAGCCTTTCTACTATGGAAAGCGAATTCGTAGCCATGACAGAAGCTGCGAGAGAACTATTATGGTTCGACCGTATTTTAAATGAATGTTTTAACAAGAAAGTTTTTGTAAATTATAAAGTTAAATCTAGTTTGCTAGTGGATAACATGGCAGCTATAGATTTTGTGAAATCCCCCATTGAAAATTACCGTACAAAACATATTGATGTTAAACTTTTTTTCATTCGCGATTTAATCTATCAAAATATCTTTGAAGTCAAACATATTAGGAGCAAAGAAAATCTTGCGGATGTCTTCACTAAACCTTTAACGAAATATGATTTAAATAGATTTAAAGAGCAGATTTTTAATGACAAAGTTTAAAGTTTTCTTGACCATCCTCCTTTGAATGAGTATTTTATATATATATATATATAAATGATTGTTTATGAGAACCTTTTTTGTGAAAAAGTTTTTGAGAAGTGTTTAGACTTACGAAGTCTGTTTTAAATTTTTGTATTAATGTATAACTTTTTTATATATATATATATCCTTCTAGTTTTCACTAAAGTGGAAAATTTTGAATGTATTAGTAACTATAATTTTTAAATTGAATAATTTTGTATGTCAAGAATATTACAAGAATGTTAAAGTAGTACTTCATTATGTAAAACAAATTTTTGTTATTGATTGTATTTAAATTACGATTTCATGATTGAATTGAAAGCATAGTTGCTGAAGTTGTTTTTCTTGAATTTGTTATACTGTTAACGACTGAAATTGGCATACTGTTAATGACGCTTTAAAGTTTAAAGGTAATATATTCATTTTATGAGTTAATATGATTATGAGTGACAAAGTGGGGGGCATTGTTAGTATAATAGACGCCTTCGTCACTCAACCGAATTTTTTTTTGCATCAGCGTCTCGAACTGCAAGGCATAGCGGACGCGAGACTATGACGTTATTTTTCTTCCGTAGTTCAAGTTTCACGCATTTTTGCCGGAAGGTGGCGTTTTCGGCATATGCAAATACGCAGCCGTGACGTTTGTTGTCAGAACCAATCAACAAGCACCTGTTAGAAGAAGAAGAACGCAGACCTTCGCCGAGAGATGTATAAGAGGTACGGATCGGAGCGAAGCTCTTGGCGGTAGTGCGGTTCTTCGGTTGAGCGGTTGAGCTCAGTAGAGCGCGGGTAGTCTGGCTTTTGCCGTGCGGGCAGCCGTGCCGATAGCGATGTAGCTCGTCTCTTTCTCATCTGTGTAGTTTTATTTAGGGTGATAGTAGTATCGCTTGTAGTTAGGCAACATAGCATAATAAATTAACAGGAATACGAAACCTTTATATGATTTACAAGTAGTAAATGAATTTTGCATCTAATTTATTTTTAAGCATGTAAGGCTTTGTGCTGAATAATGTATTTTTTGTTAATCTTTTACCAGATATGCTTTTTAATAAATTAATTTATTTTAAACGAACTTGTCATCATTGCTTCAGAATTATCTTCAACTCTACATGCTCTGCTGCGCCTTTACTCTGCTAATTTAACTTTATCAGAACGTACTAGACCGTCCAGGACTAACAGAATATTCATTTAAAATCATAAAGCCTAACAAAACTGAATACTAAATTGCAACCTCATACTTGTTAAAGCAAGCGCGATAAATGTCATTCCATATACGCAGGAGCGATTAATCGCCAATTTCAGGTACGCAAGTGCGTTTAATCGTCAATGCCAGACGTTTGCTTTTGCGATTCAAAAGCAACCCTACACAATGTTTTTGCATCGCGAAAGGGAATCTTGAATCCAATGCATGTGAAATGCGTACACGTTGACGTGTGATAGGGCCTTTAAGACATTTCCTAAGTGCTACTCTACAAATTTGAATTGTAAGGTGTAACGTCCAAAACGTGCCCCCACGGGACAGTTGAACAATAGAAGGTGCAAATAGCTTAGTGTTCACAGAGAATCTGTGAGTAAAAATAAAGACAAATTTATTGAAAAAGTAATTAATAGATTTTCTCAAAACAGAAGAAATCTCTCATTATTTTTCTCCGATTAGAAAAATAACATAAAAGTTTATTTTTTATAACCATATATATATGTATTTTTAATAATAAATGTGTAAAAAAAGTTTTAATCTATTTTACTTTGCCCCCCTCTATATTTGACTCTTCCAGCGCCACTGGCAGATACTGAAATTTATCTTCTTCTTTTAAGCGGTCATCCTCATTAATGTGGGAAAACTGACCCCAAAATGCTACCCAAGTTCTTGGCATTAAATCAAATTCTTTTAAATTTAACTTAGGAAGATTCAAAGTAACGCTAGATGACGTGCTACTAACAGAAATGCTGTCATCATTCTTCATACTGTTTACATAAATCTCATACAGTCTTGATTTCAGTGAACCGATCCCTACACGACTCAATTAAATCAATCTCTTCATCTGAGTATTCAAGATAAGCACTTAGTTCAGTATCCGTATCAAACAAACGGTTAGATTTGTCAAGTATTTTATTATAAAGGATAAGAATTTGCTTACTTTCGATTTCGGATTCCGTATTCAACTCTACAAATTGATTACACGCCGTAGTAAACAAACGTCGGAATTCGTTCTTTGCTTCTTCAGCCTTTCGACATCACTTACTTCATCAGTATTTAAATTTTTTTTATCATCATTACACTGGACATGGGTCATTTGGTAGTTATCAAAGCAGGTTTCACGGAAAAAGTAGCACTTGCTCTTGTGGTGCTGAACAATCGGTGGAGCACTGTATGATAGTATGCAGTCAATTTAATAATATATGCAGAAGCTTACCTACCAATATTGATATCTGGAATAAGAATAGGTTTTATAATGATTATTACTGTAGAAAAGCCATAAGAAAAATAGTTATGGCCCTTATGGCTGTTCATTATCCGATTTCATAGATATTCTATTTCGTTGTGTGTTACACATTTAGCATTAGTCCCGTCCCCCGTCCCCCCCCCCCCCCCCGTCCCCCCAGTGTTTTTTTTTTTTTTTTTTTTAACGCATAACCGAAAGGTTGGGTCGTTTATATATTTGTATTATCATCAGTCATCTTGACCAGTATTGGGATTCGTGTATCACTAATAGAGTCAATTTCGTAAGCTACTGGAAAACGTAACAAAGTTCTTTTTTAATCGCGGACGCCACTAATGTTGAAACGTAAACGTAATCTCATTTTAGAGACAAATATTTATTCAAAACGTATATCTTCAGAACAAATCATAATGCTACTGCATGGACTGTCATATAACATCGTAATGACTCGAAAACTAAATTCAAAACAACGCCCTCTAACTGTGTTGCCACACAGCAACTTATAAATAGTAACATAATCTTGGCGTAACCATGGAGACGTAACAGGTATGACATGAGGTCTCAGTATCTCGTCTGCATACCTTCGGGCCATCAAAGTACCATTCAGAATGATATGCAGGTCCGTACGTCCACTATGCTGATTCCACCCCATACCATAAAACCAGCTCGTCTGTATTGTGACCTTTCGCGAACGAATGTGGGGTTATTTTGAGTGCCCTTTTCCCTCCATACCAAAACACGTCGGGTGTCATACTCCAGACTGAATCGGGACTCGTCTGTAAACAGCACTTGGCTCCAATCATGTTGCTCCCAATCTTGATGTTCAGCAGCCCATCTTCTTCGGGCCGCACGGTGGCGTGAGGTCAACGGAATGTAGACCATTGGCCTACGTGTATAGAGACCTCCCTGATGAAGCCTATTACGTACTGTTTGGCTGGACACCCTTCGTCCTGTTGCCAAGAGCAACTGTCTTTGCAGCTGAGTAGCATTGTCTGTTCTGTTTCGACGAGCTGTTAACAGTATATACCGGTCATCAGTTGCTGTAGTGGTGCGTGGCTGACCTTGCCCTGGTCGACGTCTAACATTCCCTGTTTCTTGGAATTGATTCCACAGCCTTGCAACGACACTTCTGGCAACTCCAACAGCGTCTGCGACACTACGTTGTGTTTGCCCGGAATCAAGTCTGCCTATAATACGCCATGCCATGGATTCCGGTAAATCACGTTGTTGAGACATTTTCGAGTCACCTTTTCTCAAAAAGAATAACTGAACAATCGAATTTCACAGTTAAGGCAGTGAAACAGACGTTTCCGCAACATCCCAAATTCTGCCCTTATGTTCTTTTTCTGGTTTTTGACGTCATGAACTTTGATTTGTATATGAAGTTTTCTTCTTCTGTTTCCTGCTAGGCTTTAAATTATGGATGATTTATTTTATGTTACTTATCGGTGTAAGTATTTGCGTAATTTCGTTAAAACCATGTGCTCCCCTAATTGTTTTGAGCAGTGTATATGTATGTCAATGCCATATTACATGTAATACATTATTGATTATTTTATGTGATGAAACATTTTATACTTAGAACTAGAATTTTGATTTTAAGTAACTTAAAATATATTCAACATAAATAGAAAATTTGAGGTCTTTTTTAATACTTTTATATTTAAAAATATATAAAATTTAATAAGATAGAATTATTTCAGCTTTTAAAAGTTTATTTTATATCAAATTATCTAGAAAACCTAAAAAGTCAGGGAAAACATTTGTTTGAGTTTTAACCTTTATAGCTGAAGTATGTGTATAATCTCATAGGTCTAATATTTTGTGTTTTGAGACGTGTGTTTTATTATATATTTATATATATGTGTGTGTGTGTGTGTGTATATGTATATATATGTATTTATATATGTGTATATACATACACATATATATATATAAGACCTACGAATTCAGTATAATTTTCTTAAGTAACATTACATCATGTCAGTAATTAATGTTATTTCATCCTCATAAATTTTATATCAATGGTTGAAAAATGTGAAATACTGAAAAAATGTAGTATAAATTTGTTATATTTTTTAATTTGAAAATTTTCCTCTTATCTTTTTTCAGTGTGCCTCTCAACTGCCATCTGAAATACTTCGTAGAGCATTCACTATGATGCTGGGTCTATCATTTCCAAAACATATTGAAAACTATACAAGGCATTTAATTTTACAAACTATCATTCTCAAATTACTTGAGGTACCCAATGATGGGGAAATAGAATCTTCTTTTCAATTAAAGTCCACAGGAGAGGATTCTCCTGTCAAAGAAAATCAAAATACTGAAATCATTGAGAATTGTGAAGTCAGTGATGCTGATTTACTTCATAAGAAGTCACAAGAGGAAATAATACAGTTGAAAGAAATGTATAAGAACTTGTGTAATGATATATGTGCTGAAATTAAGAAGTCAAATGATGTGGATTTGATCAAAATTCTTCTTCATGGAGTTAAGACAACATTAAAATACTTGCTGACTGAAAGAGAAAGAAACTATGAGAATATATCCAGATTTGTTGTTTTTATCAACATTTATTTCATCCTGAATGATCATCTTAAATCAGTTGACTGTCAAGAAAATTTAAAAGTTGCTATGAGTGATTCCATTTGTTCAGCTGTAAAACACACATATGCCACTACTTCATGGAACATCTCAGAAAGTTATCTTTGCTTCCTTTTACAATATTACTGGAACAGAATGTATACTGATTTTTGTTTCAAAATTGAGTTATCAACTAGGAATAAGCTGATTTATTCAGAGATGATAATGAATATCTTTTTATATGAAACTTTAAATGCTTTAAATCCTCTTTTTGCAGATTGTTCCAAAATAAATTATGAACATTTAAATTTTCTGCATAAAATTCTCCAGTTGAACTTTGAAGGTGCATCTTGTAAGTAAATATCTACATTTTAAAATTATTTCATAGTTAAATGGAAAATAAATTTAAATGGCTTCACATGAAATGTTTAGAGTACTCTTACGTAGTTTATTAATGAATATTTGCATCCTATATATGGTGAAACCATGAACTGAAATCTTCAGATATATTCAAATTTGTTTAAGAATATTTTTAATGTCACTCCAAAAGTAAAATGTAATCATATAATAAAATTTCTGTCTTAGATGGAAATTCTCTTATTCAAAAATGAAAGAATGTTACTGAAAATATGTTTTAAAGTTTTGTTAAAACAAAAAAATCAAATCTACATAATTTAATGATTGCAGTATCAAATTCTTTTTTGTTGGGGGAAATTTAAAATTAGCAGTTTTTCTGTATGTTTATACTTGCTTTTTATGGGATTATAAGGGAAAATATGGATCATTAATTTCTTATCATTACTAAAAGAATAAGAAATTCATTGTAGTCTAGACTTCCCTTATTGAAAATTTTTTGACTGTTGTCTTTTATTCATGTTGTCCTGGCTCATTGATTTCTGGATGATGGCTGACTCGCTAGGGTGCTGGCATTCGGCACCAGAGTCCATGGGTTTGAGTCCCACTGTTGGCATGGATGTTAGTAGCCATTCAGAATCAACATTAAGCAGTAGGTCCCGGTCTAATTTGCCCTTGTTTAGCAAAAAATTACCGTAGTTCTCCAAAACCAAATCAACCTGGCTGATCAAATGACTTTACCCTCATAAAAAATATCATTATTATATAGGGAAAAGATGCATAGATGAAAAATTTGCAGGAAACAAATTATGAGTGTTAAAAACTCATCAGTGATAAAATATTTATTTAGTATTTTCCAGTTGTATCATTTTGTTGATATTGAAAACTTAATTTAGATGAAATATAAATGTTTGTTTTAGGTGATATAAAGTAGCAAATATGCAATTATACTGGAAAAAATTAAAATTCAAGCTACTAAATTTGCATTATATTAACAAAGCATTTGTTTCAAGATACATATATTAGTGAAAAATTCTTTGGTAGTTCCATAAAAACCTGTTTGTTTCTTTTACCTTTTTTGTCAAACATGTTGCTGTAACAATTCAGCTTAAAAGCATACATAATACTATATTTTAATTAATAATTTCCAAAGTATTATTTACTTAATATGATTTGTCATGATTGTAAAAGAATAAAAATTTAATAAGTTTATTTTATAATTTGAGTAATGAAAACTTTTTACACATGTTGTTTATAGGCATTAGCAGCTTAAGTCTATTAATCATAGATTCTTTCTGCAATAAAGATGCACTTAAACTAGGTGTTCTGCTTTTTATAGCATGTTCGAGGAACATCATCATTTTTTTTTTTTTTGGGGGGGGGGGGTGTTCATTGACAGCTCATTTCTCTGTAAGCATATATTTACTGTCAGAAATTTAAATATGCATACATAATTTATTTTTCTCTGAATTTGGATGTTACACTATATTTGGACTATTATTCAGTAAAGTGCCATGAAAAGTATACCTAAGTATTGAAGGAAATTACTTCATTTGTTGAGTGTGCTATCATTCTCAGTAGCACAGGCCCAAAATGGCTAAAATGTGTGTTATTTATTCTTTTCTTTCAGTCATTTATTTAATTTGATTTTTGATACTTGAATAATGTCATGTTATAAAATAGGCACAAATTTGATATGCAAACATTATGTATTGTTTATATCATATTAATTTGAACTGCCTAGGAGCCTTAATATTATAAAATGTTCTAAAAATAGTTTTTTCTTGTTTATAATAATTTCTGATTATAATTTTCCATGTGTGTTTTATATGTCATTTTATCCATTTTTAGTTGTTGCTGAAATGTTTCTGTTAAAACCTGCTCTTTTGGAAAGAAATAAGTAAGTTTTATAAAATGTAATGGCTGTTGTATTCTTTATATACTTATGCTTAACAGAGCAGCACTTGTATGTTATGTTTAGTATATGTATATATTAAAACCCACATGCTACACTGCAATATTCTGCATATATACACATATATATATATATATATATATATATATATATATATATATATATATATATATATATATGTAATGGCACGGACGCGGGCCGAAGAATGAAGGGCCGAGTGGCATAGTTTTGATTATGATTCTTCTTGCTTCATCTAATTGAGGGTAAAATGGATGACTTATCACCCGGCCGTGCATTAGAAATGTCTAAATCCATTCCCGCATCATCTCAACCCTCGGACACACAAATCATAACACAACTTTCTCGAACTACATGTTTATTAAATTCGCCGACCGCTCCGTCGGGATGAATGCGGCAAGAGGAAGTACAGGAGTGCATCCTAATTTTGGACGCCAGAACTTATATAAACTTCAATCCATCACGTGACAAAAGGGCGTGTCTTAGTAGTTGATTGGTTTAAAGTTGTTGATGTGCAGAACTGATTTAAATTTGTAGCGACGCCGCGCCGTGTCTCTTTTCGTTAAAAAGACAGCCATCTTTAATGATATTGCCTGGGGTGACCAAAGATTGTAACAATGTGATATTTACATAAGTTTTACTGGGATGACCATATTGGAATTTGAAATTATTTTTCGGAATTTAACACGAATGCCCAAAGGGAATTAAATAACTTAAGAGATTAAAAAGGGGTATGTAATTTTGAATACTAAATTGAAGAATTAGTAGTTTTTAAATGTTAAGAGTGTTGAATTAAGAAATTACTAGTTTTTTAATATTATATATATATATATACACTCACACCCTCTGCAGCAGGTGTCGGCAAGTAATTTTAAGTGGGGTCCGGATACTATTGAAAATTTTTATCGTGGTCCAGAAAAAAAAACTCATAATACTTACTAGTTTTAAATTTTTATTTGGACTCGTTTAATTAATTATATAAAACACAATAGGTAGGTATTCTTAAAAATTAATGCGAGAAATTTCACCTGCGGTCTTAAGCCAGTTTTTTATAGTTTGGTTCATGCAGGGAAAAGCTAATGCGAAGAGTATCTTCAAGGTGGGTGTCCGTTAATCTCAAACGATATTTGTTCTTCAAAAAATTCATTTTTGAAAAAGATGATTCACATACATATATCGGGCCAAACATAGTAACCAGGTTGATAGCTACTTTTTTTCAATTTTCATACTTTTCTGAAACATGTTTACCCCAAAATTATTCAGTGGATGCAGTTTATACATTTGTAAGGAAATATGTTCTTGCAAGTCAATTATCTCCATTTGAAGTAAAGGCTTTGAAAGACTGAACAACTTCGCAGCCATGTTAGTCCATTCTGCCGCTGCAGCAACTTCATAAGGCAATTTATGGAATTAAGACAGCTTCCCTATCTCTGCAAAGTCTTGGAATCTTGCAGCAAATTCCTTCCCAAGATCTGATATAAACCTTAAAAATTCTGCAATGTCTTCTTCAGAGTTCTTCTTTTTATATTTAAGAATTGTTGAGAAACGAATAAATTCTTGACTTGCAGTATCTTTTTCAAAGATATCCAGCTTGCGACAGAAAGCAGACACACTTTGTATCAGATCACATATTAATTTTCCATTTCCTTGTAACTCGGTGTTGAACACATTTAAATATTTCAGAATGTCTTTCAGGAAAGCCACAGCTAGCATATTGCGCTCGTTTGTTATGAATTCCAAGTGATTCCTTGCTTCTTTCATATCCAAGTTTTGCAAGAAGAAGGTTACTTGTTCTTTTATTTGCCAGAAACGTTCAATAACTTGACCTTTACTTAGCCAATGAACATTGTTGTGTTGCAGTAAGTCAGAATATACCAAATCACATTGAGAAAGAAACTCCTTGAACTGTCGGTGCTGAAGACCAGAGCGAGACCTCATAAAATTGATCTACTTGACCAACCTGTCCATTACTTCTTTCAGAGTAGCACCAAGTTTTCCACAAAGGACTGTCTGGTGAATTATGCACTGCTAAGATATTTAGCCTGCATTCTTATCCCTGATTCTGTTTACTAATCCTTTTTCTTTGCCAATCATCGCTGGGACACCGTCACTTGAAAGGGACACCATTTTATCATAACTAATACTTGATTTTGGTATGAATTCATCAAAAGTCTTAAATAAATCTTCTCTGCGAGTCTTACCTTTAAATGGCAATATTGCTAGCAATTCTTCCCTGAACGCTTTACTTTCAATGTCAAAAACTCTCACGAAAATAGACATTAGTTCATCATCAACAATGTCACATGATTCATCAAGTGCTATGGTGTAGCAAGGTGCCTTCTGCAGAAGTTCGAGCAAACTACTTTTGTTGTCAGCAGTTAAAATTCTGTGTATTACTTCTTGCCAACAATGAAATACCTTGAATTGTGGCAACAATATACTTTTTCTCTTCAAAAAGTGCCATGGCCACCTCCAACATGCATTCTTTTACTGTCTCAGAGTCTGAAAATGGCTTCTGGTGTTTATTAAGCATCCAGCACACATGCAATGCTGTTTTGGGGGATTTTTCTTGCTCGCTCATGCAGCAAACTAGTAAGGCTGTGCTTTTTTTTTGTAAGAAGTTAGATATGCTTGGAGTTTTTCTTTACGAGCTTCACTACCAAGAGGAAAGTTTTCGGGGAACTGCTGATGAATTGTTTCGTAGTGTCGCTTTAAATTGGCACTTTTAACAATAGCAACAGTTTTGTTGCGTAAGAGGCAAACTGGAACCAGTTTAGGCCTATCAGGCAGCATAAAACAATATTGTTCAGTCCACTCAGTCAGAAACTTCCTATTTTCACTGTCAACTTTTTGCTTTTTAGCATCCATAGCACTCTCTTGTGCTACACAGCACAGCATAGCAACATCTATGTATTTACCTACTAAAACTAGTTATGTAAAAATATTAATTAAATTGAATAGGTAGGTAAGTTATTTAACAATATTTGGCGGTCCAAGTTTCAACCTTCCGTGGTCCGCCTGTTGCCGACCACTGCTCTGTAAAACTCCCAATTAACTGATCTATCTCTATGGGACTAGAACTTGGGCTCTATTAACAAATGGCTGGTTAATGAAAAAAAGCAAACCAAATAGCATTTAGTGAACGTTTCTTGTGCTGCTAACATTTTTAATGGAAGAATCTTAAAATGTAATACCTGCATGTTTTATTTTTGTTTATTTAGTTTAATTCATCCCTACTCTTTGTTTGTAAATAATTAAATTTAAACTTTATTTCTTTTAGTACCGTTCAGATTTTAGAAGAGAACAGCCATGCTATAGATTTCCTAAAAACATATCCATTTATTCTTCAATGTGTAAAGACAATTAAATCTCAGGACTTGAAATTTAGATTACTGAAAGTAAGTAATTTATTTCATAAGTAAAATATACATAACTACATTGTGTAAAAATATAGTTATATTTTTACACAAAGTAGTTATATATATGTGTGTATATATATATATATATATATATATATGTATTTATATATATACATATATATATTTTTTTTTTTTTACTTGTATTTCTAGATGTTCTACAAACTTTTGCCTGTAGATAACTCCAAGATTTATAATGAAGTATTGATAACTATTCTAACTGAGCATGGATTTACTGAAGAATTTCAACTGCTAGATTTTTTGGAACAACTTTCACAATGTTTTCGAACCACTCCATCTATAAAAGAGGTGCATATTTTATGTATTTTTATGTTTTTATTTTAAAGTATATATCTATAGTTGCATGAGTATTCTGCTCTGAGAATTAAAAGTTTGAAATTAACTTAATTAAATCTCGGAAGATTGGCATTAAACCCCTAGCTTAGATTTGTAATGTATCCCTTTAAACTTTTGATTCGATGTCTGATGATGTTTGTACAACAATTTAAATGTCTTCTCGTCTGATCAACTGCTTTGTTTTTGAATAAATTCTCACTAAAGTAAACTGGACATGTAATTATACTTATTTTATGCATTATTGTAATGATTTTATGTTTAACAACCAGACCATCAACGATAATATTTTATTAACTATTTCACTGCATTGTTTGCTTTCCTTATGTATTATGATTTACTTCATGAATAGATCATTTGATTATAGGTAAAGTTTATTATAGACTATTGTTTGTGAGTGACATTTTTTCATCAACCCTCTTGAAGATATTTTTATTAAATGAAATAAACATGATAATAAGTTATATTAAGTCATCCGATATTAATTGATACTTTTATATATTTTTTTTTATTTTAGAGTCCATTTTAAGAATCAGTTTTTTTTTTAATATTTTAAATTAATAGCATCATATTGTAATCTTTGAATGGCACATAAGTATTATCCTCAAATGAATAGAAATATTGATGGATAAACAGAGTAATAAGTTTTGTATGATTGTGATAATATACAAACTATCCCTATATATGTCTAAAGAGACAAAATCAATATCAAACTAGTTGAGAGTAAGTGTCGAGTGATAAATACATAGTTGTACTTACTTGAAAAGATGTTAGCCTTTGAAAGGTTTTTCCTTCATTATATATGACTACTGCCATAGGAATTGCACTCTGATAATGCATCTGTATTTATCAAGATAATTTTTATTTGACTACATATAAAACACACAAAGAAAAATTACTTTAAAAGAGAAATTTTGGTTTTTTATCATATAATCATTTAAAGTACTCCTATATCTAATGATGCTTCTGTATTTTTATGCAACTTTCTTGTGATTCTAACCTGTTTTTACTGGCTTTTTTTTCCTCTCTATATTTTTGTAACATTGAAGCTGTAGTTTTGTGATATATTAACTTTATTTTTTATGTTGTTGCAAGCATTGTTTCTATCAGTTTCATTGTAATCTATATATATAAAACAGTTCCGTAACTGACTCACTGACTGACATACAACACACAGACCAAACCGCTGGACCTAAAGGGCTGAAATTTTGCATGGCGATTCTTCTTATAGTGTAGGGGTGCACTAAGAAAGATTTTTGTAAAATTCTTCTTAGATTTTTTTAAATTAAATTTTTAAGCTGTTTTAGTAACTTTTTTTAAGTTTGCATTTAAAATAATAATCTGAGGGTTACAAAATTTATATCACGAGAAAGATCATAAAAATTCCTTTAAAATGAGAATTTTTTCATATCTTTACCTCCATTTTCTGATTTTTGGTGAAATTTTAAATATTAATTTTTAGTATTTAATTTATTAAATGCTGATCACGTGATTTTTTTTTTTTTTTTTTTTTTTTTTTTTTTTTTTTTTTTTTTTTTTTTTTTTTGGTAATTTAAATAAATTTATCGTCACGTGCATAACAACTAAATAGACAAAAAAAAATTTTTCTTGCTAATGCGGCAGACGATTGGACATTATCCAAAAAAATATTAAAATACAATAAAAGATATTATGTTCCTCAAACTGTACTATATTCTTTAGTGTGTCCTATTCATTACATTTAATTTGAATATTTTCTTCTACATTATTTTGTCTATAAAAATATCCCTTACGATTTATTTATAAATATATATATTTTTTTACATCAATTGTACAGTATACATTGATCGTCGTATTTATTATATATATATATATTTGGCATTAATTGCATACATTGACCGTTGTATTTATTAATGTACTCCGTAGCGAAGTGCGGGTTTTCAGCTAGTTTATATATAAAAAGATAGCTGGCATATTTGTGAATACATGTGAATATTCAATGTAAAATTTTAATGCTTCGGGTTTCTTACATTACATCTGGACTAGATCTATTGAAAAAATACTCTTCCTCACTATGTTATCGCAGTTTATTAAAAATTCATCTCAAAACATGTTAATATTTTTGTGTTGTGCTCTAAAGAATCATAGCAGAGCAGTTTGCCAAGTGAATGAAGGAAATTATTCCTGTTCAAATTCAGGATTTGATTTTTTTTTTTTTTAAGAGCTATTTGAACAGCCGGAAAAATGTTTTTTCCTTGGTTTTAACTTAGTTTGGTTTAAATCGTGCATTTCTTCATAATTAGTTATTTATTTTTTTAAACGGTTCCTCTCTTTTTGCCAAATTTTCTTAATGCAAGTTCCTATAGTTTAAACGGTAATCAATACATCCTTGTCTTCTTAGGTTTTATTTTGACTCCTTTATTATTGTTTTTATTAGTTTGCTTTTCTGACCTTAAATGTTTAAAAAAAAAGAAATATGTTACTCATTACATTTTTAAAAAATGATTTTTCTGACTTTAAATATAAACTACATATAGATTGACAATCTTCCTTTAGATTCTCATCAATTTAGATTTAATCTAAATGTTTTAGTTTGTCTTAGTAGACTAATAGTTGACTAATATGTCTTAGTTTTCAAAGGAGGTATATTTACATTATTCTTATAGATACCATAATGGTATTATTTTTATTTTATTTCAAAGGTTCAGATTTTATTTAATATATGTATATTTGATGTTTGAGAAAGTAAAAAATAATTATATTAATCTTTACAGGCAGAAGAAACTTTTCCTGTTCTGTTTATCCAGAACCCATTGAGTTTATTAAAGACAGTTATTGATCAGACTCTTATTCAAGGCCCTGAGGGGAGATCTTACATTGAAGTAAAATAATTTGCTGTACTGTTGTGCATGTCTTAAATATTTTTTGATTTGTTATTTTAATGTAGCTACTTTTACATAATTTTCAGTAATACTTCTAATTTTTGGTTTTAACTTAACATTAACTTACCAATATATGGGTGACTTTCTTATAGATTACAATACATTTATGCCTTCTACCTGTTAATCAGACTGTGGTTGGGTTTTTAAAAAACTATTTAGATTAATAAAATTAAATTAATGCCTGAAAACAAGCATTATTCATTAAGCAAACCAAAATCAGTGCTTAGTGGAAGGGTGAAGACTGACAAGTTCTTCAAAACTGAGTATTGCTAATAAATTTTACAAAAAATCATTTGCAGTATACTGTATAATATTTAATACCAATTCATTTCGTCTTTTCTTTCCTAATCATTAGCTTTGTTTAATAAAAGTTACTACACTTATAGCAGGGAAAATTTTCAAATCACTCTTTTCAAGTCAAAAGCTCAAAGATTTTATGTAATAATTCTGGTGAGCTGTGCTTCTGATGATTTTAATGTGGTTTCCTTACACTTAATCATAAAGATGATGTATTGTTCTTTAGACATCCTATAGAATACACCCTGTTCTCAAGAAAGATTAAACTTATAGTAAATTTTTATGTCAAAACCTTGCATTCTTTTTTTAGACTCATTAGATTATTCTGTAGTTACAAGTTTTTTTTTTTTCTAAAGTCCATTTTCATCAAATTATCATACATTTTTGTATGTTAAGGGACGTATGCTTATATGTATGCTTACAACTATGGTAAATATTTCTGATATTTTGACAATTTTAAATATTTTTCCCATATGTGCATTTCATATCAAAAATAATATATTAATATTTTTCAAAGTTCTCAAATTTAACTTTAACAAGTAGTGAATCTTTTAAACTTTTAAATATTGAATTATGCTAAAATTTGAGTAAAAATCTATGATTGCCTCATGCAAACAGGATCAACCAGTTTCGTAGCTTCTCCCAACCATGGCTTTCACTGAAGTCATCTTACTGTGAAACTGGAACTTTCAGTAGAATCATATGTTTAACTCTAAACCGAATCTGATATTTTTGCTGTAGCACTAAATAAATTGATTTTCTGCTAACTTTAACAAAGAAGGTATACAAGCCCATGGTGTGACATATTCAAAGCATTTCTCCTCTGCTTATCACAATTAACTTTTATGCTTTAAATTAACTGCATCACCAGATTACCTGCCAACTGCAATAGCAGCTATCATTGTGAAACTTGTCATCTCACCAACCTGTATTGGCTCATTTCATCTCAGAAGACATTCCTGTTATTCATACATTTAACCTTTTCCTTACAGGATGGGATAGCATGTATCCAGTAGCGTATGCAGGAAGAGTTGATGGGGGTTAACGCCCCCCCCCCCCCCATTGGTTCTGATTACATGTATTATTTAATTAGGTTTAAGCTTTGCACTGATTGCTCAAAACTACTCTTTCATAGTAACTCCTCCCCCCCCTTTGAAAATTTCTGCGTCCGCCGCTGCATGTATCCCAAGAATACGGACCCAAGAATGAATGATTTTATATATATATATATATATATATATATGTACATAGATATATATACATATATATATGTAATAAATTTTAACCACCTCTAATCACCTATAACAGAGTTCTTTCTCTCTATGGTAACCTTTCCATCCTTTGCCAGTACTAACCTACTTCGCCAATTTCTGGCAACCCATTTACAGATACTTGTATGCTCGCCAGAAGGTAACTAAACGTTATCTTGTAAGGTCATGTTTCTGTAACTCTGTTACAGAAATTCTGTTACTGTCTCATGTTTCTGTAGACTCTGTTACAGGTGTCTAATCACCTGTAACAGAGTTCTTTCTTTCTATGTTCACCTTTACATCCTTTTGCCAGTACTAACCTACTTCGCCAATTTCTGGCAACCCATTTACAAATATTTGTACGCTCGCCAGAAGGTAGCTAGACATTGTCTTGTAAAGTCATGTTTTTGCTGGAATAAACTTCTTGAATTCGAATCCTTTTGTTTCGGCCTCAATGTGCTTATTTTCAGGAGATGATCATTCGGGTCATTTCATATATATACATATATATATTGTATATATATATATATGTAGGTCGGGAATCAGCTGGCTGAACAGGATAATATAAAACCACAACATTTATTTAAAATACTTGGACGACACATGTACACATTTAAAAATAGATCAATATAGCATTACGTATGGAAACTTGTTCTCTTTAAAACAGTAAAACCCGTCATTTAAACCTGCACCTGACATTACACTTAAGTCTGTCCTAGTAGCACTCGTTCCGCACTCAGTCTGCTGGCTCTAGCCGTTCGGCTCGCTCTGCTCACGATCTACCTTCGTTCCGCCGCCCCTGCTTGCCACTACTTCTTCTCGCCGCCGCTTCTTCTTCTGTCTCGTCACGAATAAAGCTCAGTCTTAAATGGAGCAAAAGCTTCCCATCAGCATGACGTCATGGGCGAAAAGATTATGCATAATGAGGAGGGGAAAATGTAGCTCACTCTACATATATATTATATATGTGAGAGTGAGTTTGGCAACACAACTGAACTATTACTACAACTTCCACTCCTCACTACTTCGGCACGAAGGACTTTAAGCGGATGTGTTGTTCTGCAAGCTCCCGATGTTTAGCTCTTTTGATGCTTCTGTGTTTATTTTTTTAATTTCATACTAAGTGTTAGTCCTGTCTTGTAAACATCGTCTAGTTTAATTAAATGTTCAAAATAATTAAGTCTAATGATTCACTTCTAAAGGAAGGAGTACTAACTCCTTCCTACATGGGTGCTCGGCCCTCGGACTCGAAAAATACCCCTAGCATGCTGAACTTAAAAAAAAAAACTTTATTTTCTTTCGATGATACGACTTGATTTCGACTGGATTACTGTTGTCTGTCATTTTGGATTTGGATATCGAAAGCGAAAGCCAAAGTGATGTGCCACGGACTCTGATAATATTCTGATGGGATGACGAGAACCGAAAACCAGAACTGTGAGTATATTCTGATCATACTGTAATTATTTCATGCATACTTTGAAGCTTGTTCAAGAAAATTTTGAAGATTAATGGAATTCTCATCTTATTGATGATAATTATAAGAAAACTGAAAATATTTCAACGTTCTTTTGATGCAAGAATTTAATTGATGCTAAATTCATTTTTGATGGTCTTTGACGTTGAATTTATCACTTCTGTTTTCTTGAAGAGAATTCTATTTCGATGAAATTATTTGATGATTTGATGAAAATTTCGACATTTAACTTGAAGAATCTTGTTTCCTTGAACAAACCACAACATAATATATATTTTGAAAGATCGCGAATTGAATACTTTTGAAGATTATTATATTATTATTTTGATGCATAATTTTGACGAAGCGAATGTTTATTTGATGACAACTTTGCTTATTTGATGCGCTTTGATGTTGAACTTAATTCTGCTGTTTTCTTGCGAGAATATTTTTTATTTTGCAGAATGTTTTGATGCTTTCGATTTCACAATTTTGATACTTTCGATTTCCCAATTTTGATGCTTTTAACATTAGAACTTTAACTATTATTTTGATGCTGCATTTACATCCTCTATTTTCTTCAACAGTGATTTATTTTGAAGATTAATTTGATGAATATTTTGCTGAAGTAATATCTAACTTGATACATATCTAAATTTACGTCATCTGTTTTCTTCAACCAGAGAAATTATTTTGAAGAACTTATTATTTGATATTTGATGCTTATTTTAGTTCATAATTTTGTTTTCTTGAACAAAACCTGTTTTAAAGATTACTTATTTTGATGCATATTTTGAGAATCAATATTTTATTATTGAATTGGTATTTGAAAAAATTTCGATTTGAAATATTATTTTCTACTTTTGAATTTGAGTAACTACGTATTATAATTAGTGATTTTGGTTTTGAATATTTGTATATTTGTGTACTATAATTGTTTGAACCTAGTATATAGTTATGGCTACTCTCAACGATTACCCCAATATTGCAAAATCATTAAAAATTGGTGGTACGAATCAAATAAAGGTTCTACATCGTTTAATTTTTGGTACAGACGGCGACAGACAAAATCGTACCAGATTTCGTAAATTTACAGGTTTTAAACAGCCATTCGTGTTGGAAGCAACGAAACAGAAAGTACTTAAAGAGTTTTCACTTAAAGACTTGATTTCTATTTGTAATCTACTTCATTTAGAATTTTCAACTGACCCAGACAAATGTGCCAATACCATTCTTATGAGTCTTAGTGATTTATCGTTATTAAAAGCAGAATTTTCTGATCTTTCGGAATGCGAAGTGAATGATGACTCACTTCCGGGTGCACGTTCATCCCAAACTAACAGCGTTATAGAGGAAAATAGATCTCTCTTTTCCCCCACCATTGACGCAAAAGAATCTTCGAATAAGCAAAATACACACATTTCCGTTTTGTCTTCAGTTGAAACTGCGAATCTCTCTTTCCAGTTGTTTAGTCTGAAAGACGTTGTTGATTTAATAAAACCTTTCTCGTCTCGTGATAATTACAGTGTTGAGAATTTTATATCTGACGTTGAAGAACTTTTTTGTTTATATCAGATAAACAATCCAATTCACCAAATTACTTTTGTTAGAAAATGTTTAACTGGTCCCGCTCAAACTTTAATTAGGTCTATTCGTGGAATTACAAATTAGGAACAATTGAAGCACCATTTATTAGACGAATTTTCGGACAAAATTAACGGTATTCAGTTACATAAATTAATGGAATCTCGACGTATGAAACCGTTTGAAACCCTACAAGAATATTTCTTAGCTATGAGAGATTTGGCACACAAAGGTTCTCTCGATGACTCCTCTCTGTTTGAGTATGTCATAAACGGAATTCCTGATTCAACAAACAATAAAGTTATTCTTTACGGTTGTAAATCCGTCCCTGAATTTAAGGAAAAGTTGAAAATTTATGAACAAATCTTTAACAGATCACAAAATTTCAGACAAAATAATCAGAAAAAAATTGATGCTTCCTACCTCAATGTGAAAGTCGATAATACACGTAGCCCAAATACACAGCCAGTATGTTTTTCCTGTGGCTTGAGAGGTCACAAAAGCAACCAATGTTTGAATAAGTCACATGGTAAACAATGCTACGGATGTAAAAGTTTTGGTCATGTTCATGCTAATTGCCCTAAAAGTTATCGAAATTCTAAACCAAAACCTGATTCTCAAAAACCTATTTCTGATAAAACTGTAAATGCACTTTCTCCTGAAACTTCATCGAAAAATCCCATGCATGTTGACATTCAACTTGCAGGAATTCAATTGACAGCACTCTGTGACACTGGGTCACAGGCAACCCTCATCAATGAGAAAACCTATCGAAGAATTGGTTCGCCACCATTGCAGCCCACCAACATTCCCTTTTCAGGAATTGGCAAAAACCAATTTCACAGTATCGGATTCTTTCAGGATTCCATCGAAATTCAAACCATTACTTTACCTGCTAAAATACATGTTCTAGAGGATGACTTGATTCCTTTTGATGTGATTATCGGAATCGACTTTTTACAGCAAACCCAATTTACATTTGATGAAGACGGTATTCGTTTTACTCTTGATAATAACATCTTCGTTAATATTGCTAATATTCCTGATGACGAAGCTTTCCCATTTGATCTTTCACACATTTTGAATTCTGAAATTCGTAAGGAAGTTCAAAATATCGTTACTTCCTACAAACCCCATAAAGTTCAAGACACTGAAATTAAAAGGACTATTTTATTACAAGATGAAATCCCCGTAAATCAACGTTCTCGACGACTCCCTTTTGCGGAACAGAAAATTGTAGAAAAACAAATTCAAGATCAGGGCCAAATATGCATGTCTGAAAAACCTCTAACATCTACTCAAGATAAGATTTCTAGGGTAGAGAAAATGGATAATCCAATTGATTTTGAACGTGATGATGATGATGCCAATGATTTAGATTTGTTTCATGATAATGATGATGGAAAATATTTAGATGATGCTGATGCCAGTGATTTAGATTTGCTTCATGATAACGATGATGATAATGCTTTTGATATTGGAACTATCAAAGCAACTCTTGAACCAAAAATATTTGATGCCGATGATGATGCCCTTGAGAATGAATCCGTCAAAAGTGAAAAGGTTGAACCAAAATTTCAAGTTATTGAAGCTCCCAAACCCCCTGAACAAATAGCAGCTTTTCAACAACAGAAAAAACATTCTTTCACAAAATCCAGTTCTTCGTGTTTTTCAACAGGGATACCCATTAGAACTCCACACTGATGCCAGCTCCTTAGGTTTTGGCGCTGTGCTCTTGCAACAATCCGATGATGGACAGTTTCATCCTATTCATTATTTTAGCCGTAAAACTACAGTTCAACAAGAAAAATATCATAGTTATGAACTGGAAGTTCTTGCCGTTATTGAAGCGCTAAAAAAATTTCGAAACTACTTGTTGGGAACAAAATTTAAAATTATCACCGATTGTGATGCTTTCCAAAAAACGATGCACAAAAAAGACCTACCAGCTAAAATTGCTCGATGGGCATTGATGTTAGAAGACTTTGATTATGAAGTTTGTCATCGACCCGGTAGACAGATGAAACATGTTGATGCTTTAAGTCGTAACCCCATTCTTGTAATTACCTCAAATGATATCACTCAAAAGGTGAAAAATGCCCAAGACCAGGATGAATTTATATCTCAAATTAAATCTATGCTTGAATCTACACCTTCTGATGAATTTTTTGTTAAAAACGGAATTCTTTATAAACTTCATCAGGATGCCGAACTTTTAGTAGTACCACAAATGATGCAGAAAGAAATAGTGCTAAACGCCCATTCACAAGGTCATTTTGCTTCACAAAAAACCGAATTAATTGTTTCTCGTGAATTTTTCATTCCTCAACTTAAGAAATTAGTTCAAGAAATTATTTCGAACTGTATTCCTTGCATTTTGTCCTCGCGAAAATCTGGAAAACAAGAAGGATACCTTCACCCCATTCCAAAAGGTGATGCACCCCTTGAATGTTACCATTGCGACTTTTTAGGACCTTTACCATCGACAAAAGAATGTTATAAGTATCTTTTTTACAGTAGTTGATGCCTTTTCCAAATTTGTATGGATCTATCCCGTGAAGTCCACCTCTACGAAAGATGCCTTAGACAAATTATCCTTGCAACAAACTACATTTGGCAACCCTTCAAAAATCATTACTGACAAAGGTAGCGCATTCACATCTTCAGAATTTCAAAGTTACTGCCAGGAACAGTCAATTGAACACATTTCAATAGCAACAGGTGTGCCACGTGGCAACGGTCAGGTTGAGCGTGTTCATGGCACAATTATTCCCGTTTTAACTAAGTTAGCTCTAGATGAACCTGACAAATGGTTTAAATATGTCCCAAGATTGCAACGTATCTTAAATAGTACCACCACACGCAGTACAAAATTCACACCCTTTCAACTTTTAATTGGTGTTAAAATGAAACAACAAGAGGATCTACAGATTAAAAATCTTCTTGACGAGGAACACCACCAAAGAATTCTTGATGACAAAGAAGCGTTACGTATCGAAGCTAAACGAAATATCCTCCGTTTACAGGAAGAAAACATACGACAATATAACAAACGGCGTAAACCGGCTTGTAAATACAAGATCGGTGACAAAGTGGCAATACAACGAACTCAATTTGGAACCGGATTAAAGCTCCGACCAAAGTTCTTCGGACCATATGAGATCACGAACATCAACCCCAACGATCGTTACGAAGTTCGAAAGTTAGGACATCACGATGGTCCAACCATAACATCAACTGCAGCGGACAAAATGAAACAGTGGTGCAGAAACTGAACACCAATACCACTGTGTTGAACACTGCTTGATTTTTTGAAATATTTTTCCTTTTTTCTGCTCTTTTTTTTTATCTTTTCAGAATTATTGTTGACAACCCAGCCGCGGACGTCTGGAAAGTCAGAACGGCCGTGTGAGAGTGAGTTTGGCAACACAACTGAACTATTACTACAACTTCCACTCCTCACTACTTCGGCACGAAGGACTTTAAGCGGATGTGTTGTTCTGCAAGCTCCCGATGTTTAGCTCTTTTGATGCTTCTGTGTTTATTTTTTTAATTTCATACTAAGTGTTAGTCCTGTCTTGTAAACATCGTCTAGTTTAATTAAATGTTCAAAATAATTAAGTCTAATGATTCACTTCTAAAGGAAGGAGTACTAACTCCTTCCTACATATATATATATATACATATATATATATATGTATATATATATATAATATATTATATATATATATATATATAATAAAAAAAAACCTTAATGGCCGTTCTTACGAAGGAAGTATGAAATCTCCCATTCTAAAGAGGGAATTGGAAAAATGGGCCCCGGAAACTAAAGATTAAACTAAATAAAACTAGTTTCTCTACTAGAACCAGGAGCTTTGTCATTAAAGAAAATTTCTAGTCTGATCACTAGGTATGTATCTATTCGTATGATGTCCCATGAACAAAACTCAGTCCCCTTACTGTCTATTATCATTTATATAAATTAGTTCTTAACGTAGGATTACGTTCCTCAATAACGGTCCTCCTGGAAGAAAAAAAATGTTGGTCCTGCGTTACAAGTTATAATTTTGGTGGCGCGCCAAACCCAGTAGCAGTAAACAGGTAAACAGAAAAGTACCAAAATGCATTTTAAAAAAAAGGAGGTAAGCAACGATAAGTAATCCTACGTTAATAGATATACAAGAGGTAATTGGAAAAATGGGCCCCGGAAACTAAAGACTAAACTAAATAAAACTAGTTTCTCTACTACAACCAGGAGCTTTGTCATTAAAGAAAATTTCTAGTCTGATCACTAGGGATGTATCTATTCATATGATGTCCCATGAACAAAACTCAGTCCCCTTACTGTCTATTATCATTTATATAAATTAGTTTTTAACGTAGGATTGCGTTCCTCAATAATGGTCCTCCTGGAAGAAATAAAATGTTGGTCCTGCGTTGCAAGTTATAATTTTGGTGGCGCGCCAAACCCAGTAGCAGTAAACAGTTAAACAGAAAAGTACCAAAATGCATTTAAAAAAAACGAGGTAAGCAACGATAAGTAATCCTACATTAATAACCTGCAGTAGTTTCGTTAGAAGAGACTACCCAAAATATTCTTTTTAATAACGATATAATCATGTTGTTTTTGAGATTTTTTATGTAATAATGATCTTTCAAAAATTTATTTTTAGCCTTTGAAGCATGTTCAGTTTGCATGTACATATCAGAAGAATAAAGATGCTATGCCTACTCTTATTGGAATTTTAAACGATTATTTTGAAAAAAGCAAGTTAATGCCATGGGAGTCAAAAAATATGGTTACATTATACAAGTTTTTAATGAAGGTATAAGATACTTTGTTGATTTAATATATATGTATATATATATTTATATATATATTAGTTGAAACTGATTTCCAAACATGTAGGTTAACCAAAACAAGATGACCAGAAATAAAGAGTTTGATATATGTCTGTTAAACTGTTTATTTCTCGTCATCTTGTTTTGGTTTACCTTCATGTCTTCATGTACACTCTGTGCATATATTAATTAGTATATGTCCCTTTGTTTCTCATAGATTCAGGCAACGGGGACACACATTATGGTTCTGGATGTGTTTCTTAACAAATGTATTATTCCAAAATTACAACATGACGAGGATAAAATTGAACTAATTTTGGAGTGTGTGTGTGTAAGTTAAATTATAATTTTTAAGATTTGCTAATTTCAAAAGTGTCATTTAATACCTAATTGTAATTTAAATATATACTGTTTATTTTGTGTTTTAGGCATCAATTACTATTTTGATCAAAAGTGCGTGCTTTCATATTGGACATGAAACTCTGATTTCACTTATTGTTTCCCTTGGAAAATTATTAAATGACTGCATTGTGACTCAGAATGGTAGATTGAAAGCATCAGTATTGTCTGTGATACAAGCATTAGATAATCATCAACGGGCATCAGGTGCTATTAAAGGTAATCAATTTTATTAAATATTAGTACACTGAAATTACTCAAAATTTTAATGGTTTCAAATCAAGTCTGTGAGCTATGCTTATGTTAAAGGAAATTTTTATTCCATTAAATAGTTTTAATAAAAAACTAAAATCATTTCGCAAGAATGTAAATTGTTTAATTTCATGCTGGGCTTGTTACAGTGTGTGTGACTGAAAATTAAACATATAATTATTTATAAAATTTTAGTGCAACTATTAATGAGCTTTCTCCCCTGTAGATGGTGACAAGGTGAAATTGTTATCCAGTTTTCAATCACTTCATGAAGTTGTCTGTGTGTATATGAAGGAGTTTATTCCTGGAGATACTGGTAAGTGTATATTTTAAAAGTTTTTAATTATTTTGAAATCTCCAAATTTAAGGGAGGGGGAGCCCTAAAAAATTTCCTGAAATTTTTGTACTATATTTACATTTTTTTGTATGATGTTTTTTTTTTCAATATACAAGGTGTTTCAAAAAGAATCATCCAATTTGAAATGAGTATATTATGAAAAATATTGAACATAGAAACTTAAAATTAATTTTATATTACATAGCTAATCCGAAAGTTTTTTTACAAACCAAATTAAAGGGGCTCAATATGATCACCTTTGGATACACGGCATATGTCTATACGGTAGGCAAATTCATCCCAAACTTTTGCAAATATGTCTGCATACACTGCTTCCACGGCTGTTATGCGTTCACAGATAACCCGTGTCTTAGAATGGTTTTTACAGTCGAACCCCATTATGATGAACTTCAAGGGACCAAAGGTTTTGTTCGCTTTAACCAGTGGTTTGCTATATCCGAACCGTTAAGAAAAATGCTAGAGTTCACAAAATGTATAATTCCTTAGTTGCAATGTGTATTCAATAATGATGTATTAAAAAAATTATAATATCTATTAAAAATTATCATTAATGAATAAAATTGATTACATTAAACTGACACAATACTAATTAAATTACGTACAATAGGAAAATGGCAGGAGCAAAATTTCCGTTCGTTATATACCTGGTTCAACTGTACCATCACCTAATGCTCTGAGAGGTAGGAAATTCAATCTATCAGGTTTTTGTCTACGAAAATCACGCTGAACAGTTGTTACGGTCTCACACTTCACAAAGCGTAGAGCACAAAATGATTTCTGTTGTGCAGTGGCCATCTTTACAAACACTGAAGTAGCAGGCGAAGGAAGAGAGTTAGCGCTACTTGTCGGTAACTGTATGAAACTGGAGATTTCCCTCTTTCTGCCTATATATTATTCGATCAAAATGGATTAAAAGATGAATAGTTATGATTTTTTTTTTATCTGATGATTATTTTTAAAACACCCTGTATTTTAGATATATTAGCATCTCTTATAGTATTGCATACATCATCCAGGACTGAAAAGTAATATTTAATATTTGCATTAAATATTAAATATTACTTTTCTCTGATGGAAGAAAAAAACAAGAAATCATGCTATTCATTCTCTAAAAATAAAATAATGCTCTGTATAAAATGTCTCCATTAAACTTTCGGGTATTGGTGGATGGGCCTTAAATCTATAAATATAATTTATCATTGTATAAGAATTCAATGAATGCATGTTTCTCCAATTTTGTAATAGCACTAGACCTAAGTTGTGCACTATAGTAGGATCAGCAACTGACAGACGAAAGAGTAAGTAGTTATTGCAGGGTGGCGACAGAACCGGGAATTCAGGGAAATCAGGGAATTCTCAGGGAAGAATCATTTTCTGGAAAAACTCAGGGAAAACTCAGGGAGGTTTCATTTAACTCGGGGGAAAATTTGGAATTTTGTTTTGCAAGTGGCCGTTTCTTTAAATCCCAGCGAAAAGATCAAAACGGGAATTTCCCCTTCTCTTTGTCCCTCGCGGTAACTACCCTACGTATATAAAATTAGCTAAACGTTGCGAATACCACGACCTTGACCTTATTCCGACTGGCTGCTTGATCGAGTTTTTTCATAAACAAAGACATCTACTGCAGTCTGTGGCACGTATTATTGTTGTAGTCTTCAAGAATCTTCGATCGTCTGGAGTTTTGGATCTTTCTGCACGACCAGCTACGAATTCCAGCTACTTCGACCACGATGAATTTTTTATTAAAAAAATAATTTCATTTGAATTATGCATCAATACAAGGTAAGAATATATTTTGTTTTCATTTAGAGGTACTCTTCCATTAGCCGGGCGCCAATTTGAAGCAAAATCAAAATGTCGCCAATTTTTTTTTCTTTTTCCATTCCAAAAATGAAAGTGTATTTTTTACGTAAACATCCAGAAAAAAGAGTTACATACATTGTATTTTGTTATATTTAACCTGTAACGGCCGGAAATCCAGTAACCGAAGTCTATCGCGGTGCCGCGTTCCCTAATGTCAATAATAGGCGTTTAGCGCCTGCGGCTTTTAAAAATACTAACGGCCGGAAAAGCCTGTAAAAATTAAACATCCGGTTCCAATTTAATCAACATTTAAAAAATTCATTTTATTTCAAAAATACGTAAATTTGACGATTTTTGCGACATTTTGATTTTGGTTCAAGGTGGCGCCCGGCTAACGGGAAAGTACCAATTTAGATTATGCATGATTTTTTAATATATATGTGTTAGAAATTCTTATATATTTTCGCTATGTTAGTAAGTAGTTAAATAATGTAAAATTTTCAAGGCTAAGCTTCCTTGTCTGTGTCATTTATTGCCAAGATGATTTCGCGCCAATCCTTGCGGCGCGGCTTGTTCTGCTCCCCTCGGGTTTGCTTTGGTTTGGAACGCTACTGTCAATTTTTGCTACACGAGAGCTAATTAGACCGGGAACTACAGCTTAAAGCTGATTCCGAAAGGCAACAAACATTCATGCAAAGAGTGCCGCTCGAACCCGGTAACGTAGCGAGCATAACTGGCGCCCGGGCCACGATACCTTTTTGGTGCCCCCTTCCGAAAAACATATAGTAATATATATAGAATTAGTGAAAAGGACCATTTGGCGCCCCTCTGTAAGTGGCGCTCGGGGCATAATAGACCCCCTCTCGCTACGCCACTGCTCGAACTCCGACTTTCGTACCGAAAGCCAACTCCTTAGGTATTTGGTCATCGTCCGGCTAAACTCCCCTCGGGAGAGCCACCTCGATGAGCTACGTCACAAGAATTGCTGTAATAGTAAGCCGGCCGGTTCAGAAGGGTCAAACGTCAGTACACTGATTTTTTTCTGCTGTGTAGGTGACCAATTTGATTTTTTTTTCGCACTTCCGGGTTTTTGCACGTGTTCTTGGTAATTGATTTTCTAATCTGATTCTGTTTAGTTTGCACACTTCTTTTGGACAATATAGCATATTTATACATTTATATATATATATATATATATATATATATATATATATATATAATATAATATAATATAATATACATTTATATTAAATTGAAATAGATTGCTTAGATTTTTTGCATAAATATTTTGCACGTGTCATTAATTTTTTAGCCTGATTTTCTTTAATTTATATTTTTTCTTTTAGCTAAATATATTTATACATAGCATATTTATACATATATACAGCATAATATAGTAATATATAATATATTTATATTAAATTGAAATAGATTAAATTAGATTGTTGAATTTATTAATTTTATTTGAAGTGATTAGGATTGTCAATTGAATATTATTTTAGAAAATTATTTTTGCTTTATGAAAAAAATTTTAATTTACAAGTAAGTTTTATTTATTAATAAATTTCTTTATACTCTTATTTTATTGAAAAAGATTACTAAATAAGCTATGTTGTATGTTATCGGTAATAAGCAATGAGAAGTGGCTGTTATGCGTTAATGTGAGGTTTTATTTACAGTTAAATTTAATATTGACACATTCATATTCTTTTAAATTTATTCCTTGCATCTTATTATTTCTCTTTCTTTTTTTTTTTTTCAGATAAAAAAATGTCACAATTTAAGAGCTCATTTCAACAGCATTGGAAGTCAAAGTTCACCTGGCGCAGGGAGGTACCAGGCAATAAGAACATAGCCTTTTGCCAACTATGCCAATGAAAGTTTAGTTTGAGCAATATGGGTTTACGAGCAGTGAGAAGTCATAAAAGCATAATATGAACAGTGAGAATGAAAAAGATGTTTTATTATCAGGAAGTGTTGGCAGCTACTTTGCATCATCCAAAACACCTACTTTATCTGATTCTACAGATATAAATGTAACCTGTCAGAACAAGTCGAAGGATATAGATACTATTGCTCCAGCTTTTCTTGAGGCTCAACAGAATAAGCAGTCATGCAACATAAAAAATTACTGTTTAAAACAAAATGTTACAGAAGCTGAGATACTGTGGTGCTTGCAATCTATAATGACACATAAGTCATTACGGTCTGCGGAGAAAGATTTGAAATGTTTCTCCAGGATGTTCCCAGATTCTGATATCGCCAAAAGCATGCAATTGGGCCGGGATAAAATGGCATACGTAATTGTTCATGGTATTTCACCACTTTTTGAGAAAGCCTTATTAGAAGAGGTTCTTGCTTCTGAATATTTTGTCATAGGATTTGGTGAATTCTTTAACAAAAATCTCCCCAAAACAACAGATGGACCTGAATGTGCGGTATTGAAAAGCAGATGAAGTTGGGGTAAGAACTTGTTATTTAACATCGGTATTCCTTCAGCGGAGTCGTGCTTCTGATTTATTAACTGCCTTTTTAGATGCTATGAAGAGTTTTGATATAAAAAATAAGCTTCTATGGCTTTCCATGGATGGTCCTAATGTGAACTAGAAGTTTTTTAAAGACATCTAAGATAACATAAGAGATGGAAATGGAGGACCAGAGATTTTAAACGTTGGGTCCTGTGGGCTGCATGCAATAAATGTTGCATTTAAAACTGGAACTGTGGCGACTGGTTGGAAAATTTTAGAATTCCATAGATCATTGTACTACTTATTTAAAGATTCGCCAGCAAGAAGGTCCAAATACACCTTATATTGAAACTCAACCTTATTTCCCTGAAAATTTTGTTCAGTGAGGTGGCTAGAAAACTCTGAAGTTGTAAAAATGTAGTTTATTAAATGTTCAATCTATAACCTAATATTATCTATCTATTATGGTATACAATAAAAGTATTTTTTACTTGTGTCAAGTGTCAAGTTTATCATTATAGCCGGGGAATTGCTCTGCGAACGGACGAGGAAACTCAGGGAATTTCATGAAAAACACTCTGGAAATCAGGGAAAACTCAGGGAACTTTTTGCTTCAGTTTTTGTAGCCACCCTGTATTGCCTTATACTGAGTACTTCAAGGTATACACACCCAAATTTTCTTCTAATACTCCCTTTTTATAAACTGTTATAAAGAAAGGTGGATTTAATTGTTTTGAGAAAAGAAAAAAATATGCTACTAGAATATTGATTACAGCTTTAGCATTGTTAATAAGTATCAGGAAGGGCAAAAAAATGGTGCCATTTGTACCTTATAAGGGTATTTTAAACTGCTATTTATTGAACCAAACAGTTAAGGGGAATTGAGGTCTTAGTACTTTCACATTAAAAATTGAAGAGCATATTTTAAATAACTGAAAAATATTTTCAACATGTGAAATAATTTTGTAGATTAAAATAATAATAATAAATCTGAGGGGTTTTTTTTTTTTCGTAAGAAAACTTATGATCTTTTTGCTTTTTTTTTGTGTCATGAATTGAAAAAAAATTAAGGTTATTAACATAAGAAGTTAGACAACCAATTACTGTTAAGCATCTGGTGGAAAATCAAATTGGGAAAATGCTACCAACAGAATTGATATCATATGTATGAGGGTGTTTCGGAAAGTAATGATACAAGGTTGCATACTCATTCAAAAAATTCTAATTGATATAACGTTCCTTACAAATTGCTTACTGGTTCATGCCTTATTTTTCGACATAGTTGCCATCATAGTCCAAGCATTTGTTAAGTCTGGGTAGAAGCTTTTGTATCCAACCGTCATAGAAATTTGCTGCATGTTGTTGAATTGTATAGATTTTTTCTGAAAAACCCTCATAAAACAGTTAAACTCTGAACTTTTCCCTGTATGAAATATTCTGTCAAACTTTGTTTAGAAATATGTATGTGTATTCCACCTTATAACCTTGGTATATAAAGTTCTGTAATTTATTATTACAGAGTTTATCCATAAATACAATGAAAAATATTATTAAAATTTACCATTGTCCTGCTGATAAATGATGGAGGGTACCCATATTTCATAGAAATTTATTTATTGTTAATGAGTTAATATTCAATATTTTCATTAATTTTTAGTCTAAAATGCATTTTAGTAAGAACATTTTTAGTGTACTACTAAAATGCTTTTAAAATAACTGAAAATATTTTCAACTTGTGAAATAATTTTATAGATTAAAAATTGAAAGTATATTTTTAATGTTGTATTATTAAGATGATATCAAATAATTATCACTGTATATCATACAACTTTGAGTCTAGTAAATTTGTCTTGTGTAAAATCTGTGTATATACTTTAAGGGTAAGATATCACAATTGCAATATAAAGAAACACCTGTTTTACATTAACTATTATATAAATTGCTAATTGTGATTTATATAAGTCAAGAAGTAAGTCTGAGAAAAGCAAATTACTACATTTAAAGCAAAATTATGAGTAAACTCGTTAACAGAAGTCTAATTAACTCTAGATTTTGTTTTTGTCTATAATACTTATTTTTATCTCCATATTTACAAAATTAAAACATTGTCTTTCAGAGTTCTCTAGTAAATCATATTTGTGGACTTCTTGCTGCAAAAATAAAGATTCCTCTCTTTTTGAAGAACAGTTTTTCTCCAAGACATTATCTCATCCTATATTGCTGCAAACATTAGTTGAAGTATGATAAATTCTATATTCAAGATACTGATCATTTGCAAATAAGCTAATTTGTTGTTCTTAAATTTTACATTCTATATTTTATTTCCAGGTTTTACCTCACTTTACAAAAGAAGAGTGGCTGTATTCTATTGATTTAGTTAAAATATGTTGTAGAAATGATGTTCTAAGAGATGAAATTTTGCAATCATGGAATAAACCTTTTCATTTGACTGAACGTAAGTTCTACATTTATCTAAACCAGTGTTTCCCAACCGGTAGTCCGCGAGAACCGTGGGAGTGGTCCGGCACCACATATAAAAAAGTTGCCAAATAAATGGGGATTTTTAAAGCAATCATTCTTCATTGAACTAGATGGGCCGAATATATCTGTTGATTATCAGGTGTTGAATTAAAATTTCTTTTTAATTTAACACCTGAAAGTTTAACATAATTATTTTATAATTAGAATATGATATGTTAGAATGTGAGTACGTTAATCCTGTAACCCTTTTTCCTGGAGGATATTCTATACCCCCATACCTCACTGGAAGGTCCCCCCCTCAAGTCGGTGGGGATGTGGTCCGCACATGGTTCAATTTCTGTCTTAGTGGTCTGCAAACTTCTACAGGTTGGGAACCACTGATCTAAATTATTGAGCGTTTTCTTTGGAAAGAACATAAAGGTATTCCTTTTAAAACAACCTCTCTCATCTTTTCTCTGGGATTCAGTTCATTTTATAAATGCTTTGACCTCCTTAAAAATAAAATACTGGATAATAATGAGATAGTGAATTATGTTCTGTTGTAATGAATCTTGGAAATATGTATCATCTGAGACTTAATTTGACTTTTTAACAATGTATTAAAAATCTCATTTCAATAATGAAACAAAGAAAATCTTTTCATATTACTGTGAAAAGAAAAAGAGTGCATGTTTTAGTATAAGAAGCTGTCTAGATTCTGATTTATTTATTATTTTTTTTTATTTTTTTTTTTTTAATACTTGTAAACATATGCATTTTGGTTTCTTTGAAAAGTTGGTAAAGTTTTTATATTTTTTGCCAGGTATATCTAGCTCTAAAATGAGGTTGCCATGAGATTTCTCACTTGTTGCTTAGTAATTTTGTATGTAAATAATATCCTGCATATGGGCATAGCATCGGGGGTACATTTCCCCCCCCCCCCCAACTAAACTTTAAATAAATTAAAATGTTAATAGAAGTTCAGTTAACATCGGAAAATTGCAGAAAACTTTTAAGAAAGTTGGTTTTTTCCCGCTTTTTCAAACTGTGGAACTGAAGATTCCGATTATGTCTTTAGCCTCAACATAGTTTTTAACAATGATATGATCTATAACAAAAATTGGATGCTATATTTTTTCTCCTTTTATTTATATTATATTTATTTTTCTCATTGTATAACTTTTGAATATCACTCAAACATCAATTCTACTGTTATTCAATTTTTTTAAAAAATCATATTTCGCATTTAAGAACTATTCAGTATTCAATGTGCGTAGGAGGGCCCTAACTGAATTCAATTTGTGTCCTCCCCCCCCCCCCCCCCCCCCAAAAAAAAAAAAAAAAAAAAAAGTTAAGTTAGAAGCATGCTACACCTATGATGATGTTGATATATTGATCCTGCACCATTCATTGTGTTCTTTAATAATAACTTTCCTTCTGAATTACAGAATAAATGATTTGAACTCATTTATTACTAATTATGGATTTGAAAAATAGATTTATCATTACATTAACTTTTTTTTTTTTACTTAATTGTGTTTTTATTCCTTTGTTTGATGTTAGTAGTGACTTTGGGAAATTTAGTAGGTCCTTAAAAATTAAAAAAATTAAGTATGCTGATTCTGTTAAACACCTGTTGGGAGAATTAAACCAACCTGGTTTTGTTCATCCCCCTATTTTGAATTTATCTTTTTATTTTCTAAAACTAAGTTCTATTTGTCTGTAGATGAATTGGACATATATGCAGTTGCATCTTGTTTAATAACCAGTTTCCATTTCATTCTTCAAGAAAATAAAGATCCTGTATATATTATCAGCTGTTTTGCTAATAGTTTAATGGTAAGTTGTATATTCTCAATCTCTATAAAATACTTGGAACAATATTTGAAATTTTCTTTGGAATGTTTATATTTGTGATTATTGAGATAGGCCTTACAGGTAATTTTGTGGTGATTCATAGATTTTTAAAACTTTATGCTGTTTAAATTATTGGTGAATTTCTAGAATTGTTTCAATTTATTTCTAAAAACACCATTATGTGTATTTTTAGTTATTTCAACACTGGAAGATATATATCTTTATATTGTTTTACAGGCTGCCTAATGTTAAAAAAATATTTAAATAAGACACCACAGTTTTAGAAAACTATTTTACATTAATTGAACAAATTCCCCAAATCATAAGAAATATAACTAATTAGGCAGCTAAATGAAATTTAATGCTGAAACAGATTCACTCCCTCCTAAAGTGAATGTGTTCTGTACTGTCCATGTAAAATATTATTGTAGAACAGTGATGAAATTTTTTTTTTCTCACTTGACAAGTAGAATTTCATAAAATTTGATAATAATTACTTTGTGGCAAAATCTGATCCACAAACTGTAGCACAAAATCAAGATTTCTCTTTTAACAAATCTCAAGTCCAAAGAAAAAGATGACTATTTTAGACAGCAAGAAACTTGCTAGAAAAAAGACAAGCTTGGTCAATAAGCATGTGTTTGTTAAGTGTTGAATGTCCATTAATGTAATGGGCATGCATCTCTTTCATATTTGCATAGCAGCTGTGTACTATTTTGCCCTTACTAATGGATTCTTCAACATGACGTAATGTGTTAGCATTCAATAAACACAATAATGACTATTAAATAATTTTATTCTTTGATTTCTATTTGTTTGTTTTTTCTGAACTTGCAATTGGATAATTACTATTTCTGAACATGAATAAAGTTCAATTGATCAATTTTTATCTTTTTAATGAAACGAAAAACAAAAACCTTGTGAGGTATAAAAGAGCAGGAAAACCGCGCTCTTTTATACACACATATTTTATCATATCAAAAAGACAGCACAGGCTGTTGCAATTGAAAAGAGATATATTGTTTTGGCATACTGGTGTTGTAACGATATTTTCTTTTGTACATTTTTAGAACATTTATCATTGAATTAATTAAGGAAAAGTTAAGGAAATAATTATTAATTTTACTTACAGTTTAACTTATGGGCTTTATATTTAAATTTAGTTAGATTACCTTAAGGATTAACTTAGATTGAGGCGCGTTGTGAAAACCTCAAATAATTAACAATTTGATTTTATCCGCAATAACCGGGTTTTAAGGACGTTGAGAGTGTCGTTAAAAAAGGGGGGGGTTACCAGCCACCTATATTGTAATAACTATCAGTATTTTATATTTTCACACCACACTTATGCATAATTTACCAAAACATATTATGTTAGAAATGGGCTATAAATATCAGTACCACATATTGTAAATTTGGACTTTAAATGTCAGCACAACACTGGTAGTGCCACCTAGCTGCTTTACAGTTTGTACGAAGCATGTATTTGTAGTGAGTGTTACTTTTGAACGAATAAAAGTATGACGCTCGAAGCCTGATTCTTGAATTCTTGGTTATAATGACATTTTGAATTTCTTTACAGACCTTTCTGACACAGCTGCACAAGTTACATTAATCCTTTGCACAGCAGTGCTACCCTTTCACAAACAATGAATTTGCAACAATTACAGCTCCCATGGAAATGTAAAAGTACAAAAATGACAAAAATATGCATGAAAATATTGGTAATAAGTAGAAACTTATGTGTACTTTGCATAGTCTCATAGCTGGTTTGGAAAAGTTTTACCTTCAACACACATTTATCAACAGATGACAGAAATAATTCCCTGGTCATGATTAAAGGTGTAAATTTATATTTATTTTAGATAATATCCAAAGACTTTACTGGATATTCTTGATGTATGTCTTAATGAAAGTTCTCATCATGAAGGTTAAATGAATCCATAACATTAGTGTGAACTATGATGAACTCATATGTTGCATTTATAATCATTGATTATACAGGGTGTTTCAGAACTCTGTACAAACTTTAATGGTAGATAGGAAAACTAAAAGAAACATTTTTTGTATAGGAATGTATGGTCGCAGATATCATACTTTAGTGCTAGAGGACATTATCAGGCGGCAGCAATTGCTACAGAATTTCATAAGATAAATCCACCCGTCCAGTCAATTTGGCAGCAGGTATAGTCCAATCAAAAATGGTACGATTCAGTAATTTTTCTTGTCTGCTTCTTTGGATAATGATGTGAAATTTTCAATAATAGTCATCTGCTACAGTACTATTTTGAATAGAATGCAAAATAAAAGTTTTATTTTAGAAATGCCTCCAAACATGACAGTGTGAATGAACTGCAGCTTGTTGGGTGCAGCAATTGGCTCTACCCAACAGTGCCCTCTAGCATCAAAGTATGTTGTCTGTGACCATACATTGCTGTACAAAAAATTCTTCTTTTGTCCGCTATCTCCTATTAAGTTTGTACAGAGATTCCTCTGGGCACAGTGGCCCAGTTGGCAAAAGCAGCGGGCCAGTGATCTGAATGTCCCTGGTTCGATGCTCGTTGCTGCAAATCCACCGCCATGTTCACTAATAGTTGCCAGGGCATGTAAAATAGGTTGTGGCTACAATGTCCTCCAAGTTCTCAAATTTACCTCTGGAGATGCAGGGTCAAGTGTTCTGGTCTCGTCACTTGACTAGGTTCAAATTTACGGGACCAATGTTCTTCAAGGTCAAATCAGACTTCAGCCCTAGTGGTACCTCGCCTTAAAGTGAAGCTGCTTTCTACCCTTCGCCAAGGACCTAGGATTTCAGGATCTAGGTCCTTTGGACTTGGTGTAGGCTTTCCTACACCAAGGGGATTGGAAACAACAACAACAGAGATTTCTAAAATACCCTCTATAGACATGTTTTTATTCAAGTGTTAATGATTGTAGTATCTAAGTAATTAAATAAGGACATAAATCTAAATAACTCATTCAAAGTTGGAAAAACTTTCTATACCTCTCCCACTGTTTATTTTTCTGAACTTATTTCATTTAACTTTGCTAATTTGACTTATTGTGTTAATTTCAATTTTTTATAATTTGTCCTATATCATTTCAGACTATTTTGGGTGAAGAAGAAACAGAAAATACTTTTTTGCTAATGGCTATTTTACTCGACTGTTGTTACTTAGTTGAATGTATTTCTCCAGATATGAGCAGTTTAATAACCTTAGTGTTATTAGATTTGAAGAAAACCATTATAGCATCATGCTCTGAAAAAAGTTATAAAAATGATTGTAAAAAGTTATTATCATGTGCAGTTGAGTGCCTTCCAAGCTTCTGTGATAAAAATGTTTTGTTAACCTGATAATAAATAAATCTTTTTCTTATGAATGTATTAGCATTAATGTAGTTATTATTTTTCTAGCCACAGCTTTCAACTGATTTTTTTTTTTTTAAGTTACAAAAGGAGGTTAAAAATTAAAGTCATTTCAAAAATTCAACTTTTATTTTAGAGAATTAAAGGGGAATTTTTGAAATTGCAACTTTAATTTTAGTGAAGAAGAAAAGCTTACATTCAAGCATCACAAGAGAAAGTTGAAGTTATAATTCTAAAGGGTGCATTTATTGTTTATGATTTAATCATTTTTTTAAATTTCTTAACTTAATAAGAATATATTAAGCCTAATATACTTAAAAGTTAATGTTATATTTTCTTCAATGCATGTTATGGTGAATTTTTATAGAATGTATAGGTAGCAACTAAAAAAAATTGAAAAATAGAAATGAAAAGTTTTCACATACTCTTATCTTTTAGTTCAATGACTTTCTGCGAATTTGTTTGCTTTTAACTTTGTTGTTTAATTGTTAACAAAACTTTTAGACAAAGAAAGATTTGTTCAGTTTTAATAGTTAATCACTGAACATGTAATATGTAATTCCCTGTGGTCTTATTGTATTGGAGAGTTTCATAGTCATATAAATTTAAATTCTGTTTAATAACCTTGTGTTTTGAAGTGTGAAAAAAAATTATTTTACCGAGTTTTAAATAAGTAACCCAGTACAAATTGCAGTCAACATTTAGCTTTTACTAGTTGACTATTTAAGAAAAAAAATATGAAAAAGTTTCCTCCCCATAATCTTTTCCTATTCTCATCTTTATGTATTGATAGTTTCTGCTGTATATACTTATTTTCCTTCTGAGTTAAAAAAAAACAACTTCCAATCTGAATGCATAATGTTGTCTTAGTGCATTTTATATGAAAAGCAGATCTCAAATTGAAAATTACATTTTAATTGCTCTTTGTGGTATATCTTACAAGGGTTTTCGTTTTTGTAATAGTCTTATAAATATATATTTGAAATACAGATAAAATTATATCTGAATAAGTTATAGGTAGATTATAATTCCTCTACCCTGCCCATAAACAGAACTAAATTATTTCGAGTATCAAATATAATGAAAAAGAATGGTCGATCAACCACAAATTGTTTGATAATTGGCAGCGAACGTTTCTGAATTCGTATGGCTGTTATTGCTGCTGCTTCGCAGCCTTCTTCATCCACCACAAGTACTGCTTTCTGACAAACTTGAGATACTCTTAGTTGCTCACAGTCACTGATACCGGACAGTTCAGAACTCCATTCAAATACACGTTGAATTCCAATATTCTGGAGATGTTCCTTAAAGTTAGCAAAAAACTCAACTTGAAACTTAGGCAATGATACTTCTACTTGCCTCTTTCGCCATATTTTTTCTAGATCTTGAATAAAACTGGATTTCAGTTGATTTTCTAATGCTTGAAGGCCATTCATTGAACGAGGCAAAAAGATGATCATAGCAACCTCATCTCCGTCATATGCTAACTTTAGAGCTTGAAAATTTTCTTCCTCTGCAAAGGCAAAATTTTCTTTAATGTGCATCATACTTACCAGTTTGGGGTTATCTTCAGAACCCTTGCAGTAAAAGTTCTGCTGGACCGTCTTCTCTTTGTCAAACTTGTGCGCCCAAGTACCTTTAAAATAGATGGCATTTAGAAGAATGAGCACTGTGTCCGTATCAATAGATTCCATTAGACGTCGAATGGCGCCATTCGTCTTTTCTTGAGCCCACTTGTTTATTTCTAAAACTGCATGTTCATTTTCCGTTTGGAAATTGGCGAGCATTAATTGTGCCCCAAAATTAATCGCCAATTCATCTATGTACGCTTGCCTTATAGAAAAATCTTTTTGAGCAAACAATGCATTAGCTACTGTGCAGTCTCGGGGGGGAGAGCACAGCAGTTGCCCCACTGTATTTCCATCATTTCCTGTAGCATCTTTTAATTCTTGAGCAGCTTTCCCTGTGGCACCTCGCTGGAGCATGGCTAAAGCAGCACTCATGCTAACTGGAGACATGAACACATTTCCTCCATTAACCGCTAAGGCACGATGAAGTTTTACTGCTAGGTCATTCATGCCTAGAATTACCTCCGTCTGCAAATAAATATATTTCAATCAACTAGAGGACTACAAAAAAATAGTTGAGTAAGAAAACAATGCAAGTTTCTTAACTCTAGACAGAAGATAGAAATGACAAAACATCTTAAGAAAAGATCGTTAACATGGATGTTTGGTCATTATCAGATCGTATGCACTGTGTCGTACAAGTTGTGCTGCCAAGCTTCTTACGAGTTCATTAATGCCTTATAAAATTTTCAAGATATGATTATTGAAGTTGCATATTTCAACCTGCCTAAATGGGTTAGTAGAACTCATCTGTAAGTAACTTATCGAAAAAATAACTATTTAAATAAATACACCATAAAAATTCCCCCCCGCCAAAAAAATAAATAAATAAATAGTGTAACTTGATGTGGAGTGAGGTCACAATTGCATAGAAAAGTTTCTCTTTCCCTGCCGCCGATCTTAAGCAGAGCCCATACATAAAGTTTAAGAATATTGAAAATATGATGATAAAGTACAAACTACAAAAATTTCGTTAAGCTACAGATAGTCATGGAAAAACACTCTTTATGTAACACTGGCTTTAAGCCGATTAGGTCTACCACTCTTAGTCAGGCCTTGTGCAAAGGAATCGACACTAGTGTTCCAATCCACTCAATACACTGCAACTTTAACCTTGCACTGCATGCATTAAAGAGAGCACCGACGTTTTCAGTTTTCTTCCGATTTCTTGAAAATTCGGAGGAGTTTTGTCCTGTTCGTATTTTAATGGTATGTTCCCACCAATCGTATTCCCTTACATTTTGATTCTTGTTTTTAAATAAAAAATGAAATTAATCTTTTTATTAAATCATTCACAGCTTCTGAGTTAGGGTGACATCGGGGAGTACAGGGGATTGGAGAGTAAGAGAGAGAGAAGATGTCATCTATTAACATCTCATCTTTACATCCATCATCATATTAATCAGTCCATCAGGGAAGACGGATCTAATTGTTTCCCGTATAGCAATAGATGAATAAAGTACTTCAAAATCTACCATAAGGAAAAATAAAAGATCACGTTTTCGTCGTCTGCCTTCTCCTTCCCCCCCCCCCCAATATTTGGCCCCGTCTGGCTCATTGGAGTCTGTAATTCAGTACCGCAAAAGCAGCTCATTGGCATCCTGTATGTAATTCTGCGATGACGTGATATGCCTAGAAATATAGGATAACAAAATTAGTTTAAAAGTCCCCGAATTATTGGTATTTTAAATTATATTTTGTAGTGTTCAACATTAAAGTTAAGACAAAAAGTGGCGAGGTCATTTTGATTTTCATTGTTGATTCCCCCTGCTGGGAGAGGAATTTTGTTTAGGGCAAAGCTAATATATTTTCAGCGAAAGCTGCGCTAACTCTATTATGTGGCTGTCAGTCAGTGGTTCCCAACCCGTGTAGAAGTCTGCGGACCACTAAGCCAGAAATTGAACCATGTGCGGACCCCACCCACACACGCCAACTTCAAGGGGGAACCTTCCGCGGGGGTATGGAGGCATAGAATATCCCTCAGGCAAAAGGGATACAGGATAGTATCCCTTTTGCAAAAGTAAGTGTACTGAATCATACTTTTTTACCATTTTAATAAAAATTTCTGTCTCATACTCAAAAGAATTATTCCTCTGGCAGACCTCAATTTTTATTTTATTTTATTTTATATTTATTTATTTATTTTTTTTACTGATGCGGAGGCACTTGTCCTAAGATATTCGCTCTGCATACCGCGAAAATTGTTGACTACTTTTTAATCTGGGACCATCATACAGTTGAGACAACATTGCTTCCTTGGTTCTACCTCACTTTTGACCGAGAAACCCCCCCCCCCTTTCCAGGGACGACATCTGGAGAGCTCGCACCTTCCCCCACCCACTGCCCTCGTGGAAGGATAACCTCTAAAATTAGAACTATTTTTTTTTTTTTGTTAACTATTGTTTACTAAAAATGCGCTCTTCTCCTCGAGGTGATGAGTCATTCCTGCTTTGATATAGTTTAGATATTTTAGATACTTTTCATACAAAAGACAAAAGTGATACAGTCTGAATTTTTGACTTTCGACGTGGGGAAATCAATATTAATCTTTCAAATATAAACATTGGTTTGATGACTTCATAGTAAATTTCAAATCAATCAATAAAACTTTACTGTAAAATTTAGTTGAATCAATTTTTTATCTTACTTGGAGGGAAATCGGGTTATGGAGTATCTTCATAAAATGGTATGAAATATTTTCATATTCAGTGTTAAAGTTTTATAAAATATATTTTGTAACTCGAATTTCTCGGAATTCATATACAGCAGGATTTGACCAGTAATTCATTCTCATTAAATTACCACCTAATAATGAATGGAAAAATAGACATTTTTGTAGTACAACTTAATAATATTGATGTTGATACAAATAATGCTAGTTAAATAAATTTGACTGAAGATAAGATCCATAATACGCATTGGATGAGATGAGATAAGTAACTGAAATGATTGAAAAGTTTTTTTGCTTTATTGAGTGCTACGTTTATCTTTTTCTGCATGAAGCTTCCACAGACCGAGAATTTTGTGGGCTTATAACTCTTGACGGGAAAGTAATATAATGTAAATCGAACACAAGCATTTTCTTTTCCCTTAGTCTCATTGGGTTATGAATCTTATAACACCGTAATATTTTTATAACTGTCGTATGCAGTTGATTTATAAAGCTATGTTATGCGATTAAGTTGGAAATAATCTTAATAAGCAGGATATGCAATGCATAACAACTCACGTTTTCCATTTTCTAACGGCGATCTCTCAGCAATTCAGACAAGAGATTGTCTCCCACTCCTACTGACAACTAACATCACGCGATACTGAAGGACGTTACCATGGGTACATCAAGGCCGTTACTTCCGATGGAATTTTTTTTTTTTTTTCTTGTCGCAGCGTAGGTAATATTTAAAGATGATTCGTCTGCATGGCTAAAACGGCAATTCACATGATAAGGAATGGCGTTTAGAAATGTTTTGAGTCACAGCGTAAAAGGAAAGTTTCATTTATTTTTCTGAATAAATAATGATGAAAACATTTTAAACATATTTTAATATTTACCTGAGCTTAAACTAAAACGATGGCTAAGAGTTCCTACTTGTGATTCGTTTGTAGTAGAGGAACTGCTAAATAAAATCAACAATATTCGTTATCTTTTGCATACTTAGGCATATAAATAAATTTTATTTTATTCAAACTGAAGAAAGACTTAAAGGGTCTCTTTATTTTTTTAGTCAACATCAGTATCGCACCAAGTTCTTGTTGCTCTCTTTTCTCTATTTTCATTGTTTCCCGAAATGAATAAATGTTTATGGGTAACTTCAACCTCGAAAGGAGTTAAAATCCCCGTCTTATAATTTTGGTAATACACACACACATACATATATATATATATATATATATATATATATATATATATATATATATATATATATATATATATAATATAAATATTGCTCGGACCCTGAGCATGTAATAAAATCTTCAAAGCAGTGAACATAATTAAAAGGAACAATAAAAAAAGATGAACAATCGCCACCAAACGAAATGAATAAAAGCCCATAAAGTGGATGTGATACAGGTATGTTAAATATAAAAGAGAGAGAAATTCAAATCTAAAATATGTGTGGTTGTCTAAAGAAAAAAAATAACATTATTAAATTAGTATATTTATCTTCATTAAGTTTGTAAAATAGTTGATAAAATGTGCGTCAAAAACAAAATCTCATAAACTATGGAGGATTCAAGTCTGCCTTAGACAGGCGGATCAAACTCATTCCCGACCTGGCGGCTGCAGAGGAACCCGAAACCGCCCGAAATAATTTTTTCTTTTATTAAAAACTCGCCTAGCTACGCACAAGCCATCCGTGTAACATATTTATGTACTTCGGGCCCCACAAAAGAAAAAAAGGCCTACAAATGTGTTAAATTCAAGTCAATTTTCATTCCCGTCGCTGCCGACAGATGGCTGCACCACTGGAGTGCAATTTTCATTACCTTCGCTGCCGACAGATGGCTGCACCACTGCACATACTGGATATATATGATTTGATTTCTCAGAGGGATGACGCTTCATTAGAATCCAAATATATCTAAAACTATTGAATTAACAGAATAAGTGTACGCAGAAAAAATTATCAGTTTTCGAAGCTCTTTCCAAATATGTAACTATTATGTACTTTCATGAGAAGAAAAATACACCGATTCCTGTATTTGTCGACCATTTTTTTTCGAGGATGAGTCCGCCCGGTCGCGTTACGGTCACGTGATCTCGACAAACCATTCTGTTACTTTATTAATATAGAAGAAAAAGCGTAATATTATCTTAGTTTATGTTTGCTTAGCGATTTATTGATAACGTAAATGATTAGTTTGTTAAACTGCAAAACATTTATTAAAAAAATATTTTTATTCCATTCGAAATACTTTTTTTTTTATTTTACTTTATTTTTCTTTCTTTCTTTGTTTGTTGTGTGATTTTAATGTTTTGTGTTTCACGGTTAAGCTAAACACAAAATTTTGTTCTTATCTCGCACACTCTAAAATTCATTAGTGACACGGCAAGTATTACGATCAGTATTCTGATTATATTTGGAGCAACTTTTGCTCAACACTAACAGATTTCTAGGCATATCCAGCCTAATATCTGGTTGAAAGTATAAGGCATTTAATTATTATAAATATTTGATAGAGTAAAATTTTTTGCGTGTTTCAGAAATTGTGGTTTTTAAAACTTAATTTTTTTATAAATGTTTTATTTATACTGGATTATATTTATTTAAAAGTTGATGACTGAATACATATAGAAAATGTATTAGAGACAGTCGAGAATAGAACTTTAGTGATAAAAAAATCAGCTCCATATTCTACAAATTTAAAATGTCTTGAAGCCACGTATAACATCTGGATTACAAATTAAGCAATTTACATGATGTTATGTGCAATTATCGTATTAAGAATAGATAAATAAAAGGACATAAAACAACCATCTATTATTTAACATTCATTTCTGTGTAGTTTTGTTTGGAACGATATTAATTTTTGGCTAAAGTATAAAGACTTTTTTTTTTCAGACGCAGTGAAAAATACTATAATTTAAAAAAAAAAAGGTGAATTGAATTATAAACTATTGAAAAAGACAAATGTCAACTCGAAAGCTGAAGTAATCATAGATATGTATCTCCTGAGTAATCACTAAGCAGTCATGGACAAGTTTCCCAACGCTAGTAGGCTTTTCAGCATTACATTGAAGGTTAAGAGGCAAGTTATTTCATTTGTGTGAATAACTTTACGGGTAGCCGATTTTATATCCTGTCATTTTCCAGAACACAATATAGAGGAAATGAAAATCTCTGATGCGCTAAAATATTAAAAAAAAAAATTTCAGGTAGTCTCCTCTAACGAAACTACAGTGGGTTATCAAGGTATGATTACTTATCGTTTGCTTACCCCTCTCTCTCTCACTTTTTTTTTAATTATTAAAAAAAAGACGCATTTTTGGTATTTTTCTGTTTAACTGTTCACTGTTACTGGGTTTGGCGCACTGACAAAATTATAAGTCGCGACGCAGGACAGTTTTTTTCTCTCCGACGGACCGTTATTGAGGAACGTAATCCTACGTTAAAAAGACTAACCCCGGAGTTTATGAATGCTATTAACTGTCATGGATCTCCACCGTATTCAAACAGCATTCACATCCAGTTTTTTTACATCCAGGTTGGCAAAATAATCGGGTAATATTGAGAGTCCTTTAATTAAATACCATTTTACAATTATTAGGAAAATATCAGATTGTACTGACTCACAAAGAAAAATATTAAATTACAGAGACTTATACAGAGGCTGTTCGCACATTTTTTAGACGATTTTGGTAAGCGGTAATAAAAAATCGTTTGCTGCAAAAGAAATAATTGCAATTGTACTATGTTTTTAAAAGTCAAAATTATCGTCTGCGGCTTGAAAGTTTTGTTTTTATTCAAAATGGCGTTTTTAACAAAGCAGTGGTTCGAAGGCTACATTTATGCTCTTTCCGAAGAGAAATATGCATATTCCGTTTTCCAAAAACGATGTGAGACTCGTGGTTTTGTGATATCTAAAGCGTCGATAGGTAATATCGTCAACAAGAAAGGAAAAAAACGTCAAATTGGAGCCTCAAGTGGGACAAAAATTCCAAACAAGTATCCAAGGAAAAAACGGACATCTTCGACTATTGCAAAGGTACGTTGTTTAATGTTAAAAGAAAATCCCCCTAGTCAAAGGACAGTTGCAAAATCATTAAAATGCTCGGTGTCCACTGTAAACAAAATGATAAACGTTGATTTAAATCTTAAGAAAGCGAAAAAATGCAATGTGCATCGTCTTCTTCCAAATCATATCGCTGAACGCAGGACACGCTGCAGAATTCTATATGAGAAACACTTATCCACAGAAAAATGGAAAACAATTGTCACAATAGATGAATCATGGGTGTATTTAAATGATTGCAACAAAAAAAGAGCCATTTATTATCATAAAAGGGGAGAAAAAAATTTAAGTACATGGTTCAAAGAATCGAAAGAAAGTTTTTCTAAGGGATTCATAATTGTTGCTGGTTTTTCTTATAATGGCAAGTTAAAAATAAAGAGAGTGGAAAAAATGTCAAGATTAACTCCAAATACTATCAGGAACATATTTTATCGCCAATTTTTCTGAATGAAATACCATCGTTTTACCCACAGTGCCATCAATCTGTGAGACTCCATCAGGACAAAGCTAGCAGTCACACATGAAAATCCACTGTAAATTTCCTAAAAGAAATGGAACAAAAAACTGGTATCAAGGCCATACCCTTCACTGATATCCCTACTAAATCTCCCGTTGTATCACCTATGGATTTTTGTGCTTTCGGACTTTTAAAATCTGCATTATCCAAACGTCGTCCCAAAATCCTTACAGAACTCTGGAAAGCTGTTCAGGAGGAATGGGATAGAATACCTCTTCTGACACTTCAAAAGGCATTATTATCCTGGAAATTGCGGTGTCGAAAGATAGTTCAGAATAAGGGATGTCAAATAGAACATTTAAAACACAAGAATTTTATGTAATTTAGTTTTGTGAATACAATATACATCGTCTAAAAAATGTGTGAACAGCCTCTGTATAAGTAGCTACGTCTCTCTCTAGTGGTACTACAGGAAAGATCTTGTGAAAATTTAAGATTGATTGATCTGTATTAGTGACATCATACAAAAGATATGGGAGTAAAATGTGTTATAGTTGAACAACATTAAATTCTTGTGGGAAATTTTGTTAAGAAATATCAAAATACTGCGGCGTTATTGATCGCGTCAACAGATGGCACTATAAGGCCAGCTGAGTTGGCGAGTTCAAGAAAAAGAGAGTTCAGTGTTGCCAACTTGGGGGTTTTCCCCCTAAATTTTGGGGTAAGTTAGATGAAAAGGGGTGTTTTTAGGGACCATATTTTATAGGGGTATTTTTTGGGGGGGGGACATTTTTTTAATATTTTGTACAATCGAGACGCGTTTTTTTATTAGATTATAAGTTCCATACATATGTCAAATGTAAATAAACCTCCATTTCATTATGTAAGTGTGTATTTTCTATTTATTTCAATTTATCTCTCAAACAGGATGCCTATTTGGAACCAGAATTTCTTTTAGGACCGTCTAGGGTGATCTCAAGTTGGTGTTAGGGGGGAACAGGGGGATTTCGAAATGGCGCTTCGTAGAGGTTGGCAACACTGGTTCTTCTTTCAAGCATAACGACTTCGACCACGTACTGGCTAGCACGTTGTTGCTTCAGGCTTACGACATGGCGATAATTTATTTTTATGTTGCCCGTGCTAAATCAATCGCAGCATCGAAATATTTCTGTTTATTTGTTCCGTGCAGTCCATATACAGGGTGATCAGAAAATGTCTGGCCAAAATTTAAAGGGGTTTAGAGGGAACGAATATAAAAGGATTCGCAATACAATGCGTGTCCGGAAACGCCGCGTGAAAGTCCTAGAGAGTAAAGAAAGTGGAAACGTAAAAGGAAAGAGAGACAAACAAATGTAATACGCCCTTTATTAAATCAACGTGTCACAGCAAATGCTCGAAAGAGCGACCACCAACAATAATACAAGCTTCACATCGCCGCATGGAACGGTGCACATTAGCATAAACACCAGCCATGTCCTGCACATCTCCAGCCTCAGCAGCCGATCTGGCGACGAGATCGACGTCGGAGTCCACAGGGGTATCGTCGATAATGCTTTTCAAGTGGCCCACAGAAAGAAATTCAAGCAGGATAGATCTGGTGATCGTGGCAGCCAGGGAACAGTCCACCGCGACCAATCCATTGGTGTCGATAAGTAGCGTGCAGGTAATTGCTGACATCACGGCAAGTGTGCCGGCGCTCCATCGTGCTGGAGTGCTTTCGCGAAGCAGCGAAGGAGCATCTTCGCTTTCGCGAAGCTGTCTGTGCACTCACTCGAAATTTTGACAATTCGGTATTTTACTGGTAGGAAATTGTTCCCTGTACAACCTTGGCACAGCTCTCCCATTTCCATTCGCAACTCCATACTTCATACGGATATATGCTTGTTCAGCATTCGTAAGCGCTGCATGTTGTATGATGTTGCATGAAATCACAGAGGGGAATGACAGCTTCCCGCATTGCCAGCTTGTTTCGACTGACTTACGCAGTGCCCTCTACCACCTTCACGCAGTGTTTCCGGACTCGCATTGTACTGCGAAACCTTTTATATTCGTTCCCTCTAACCCCCTTTAAATTTTAGCCAGACATTTTCCGATCACACTGTATAGACCAGCGGTTCTCAACCTGGGGGACTCCCCCCCCCCCGGGGAGGCGTAGAAGAATTTCAAGGGAGGCGTGAGTTTAAAAAAAAAGTAAAACTAACTGTAATTTACTGTACTCAATTTTGTGGTCACAATGCAACCATAACGTATTTTCGACATACGAACACGAACACAATAATTGTCGTACATCTGGACGTTGAAATTGACCTGAGGTGTGCTTTGTCACAGTTACAACCTAATATTCAAAAACTTGTCAAGGACAAACATTGCCAGCCCTCTCATTAATGTTGTGAAAGTGACTGGTATTACATGCCAACCTCCCCTAGATCCTTGATTACCTCAAATATATTTGATCTGTATTTAATGCTTTGATTTCATATGTTCTAATAATAATATGGTCCAAATTAAGATACGTGTAGTAATATCAAATTTTGTGTATCAAATTATCTATTCTATATTTTCATTTAATAACCATCTTCAGTTTCAAATTCCGATTGTACAACTTGTATTGACCACATATGTTGGTGTTGGTGGCGGAGGCGTGACTTCACATCAGTGTTCAAAGGGGGGCACAGAGCCTGAAAGGTTGAGAACCCTTGGTATAGACCATCTAGTAGATGTTAGTAGATAATGTGCATGATTGATCTGCTTAATGCGAAACCTTGTGTACGTCGCGAACTTCTATAAGGGTTTTTACAATAGAACCTCGAAAATTTACAGTAGTGACCCTAACTCCTACACAATTCCTTTCTGACGAATTTATGTTTTTAAGTCCTATATAAGTCCGAAAAGTACACATTGGATACTTTTGTACTCACGAGACACTTTTAAACACAGTTTTCAGTTTTTGTTGAAGTGAAATCTTAGCTTTTCGCTTTGTAGCATAAGTATATATTAACACTTTTAAATTTAGCCACCACCCGGTGTGATTCACCCCTGATGCATTGAATATTTGCTTTGATGATCCTTCTGATTTGTATATAGCAAAATAGAGTCTTTTTAGACAACCTCAAAGGAAAAGTCTAACATCCGTGTACTGAGTTCACTGAATACAGGGGGTACGTATTGTTATAGATAAAGGGTTCAAATTATGGATTATTACAGAAAATTCAAATTCTAACGGCTCCCTGTAGTACAGCTGAACACTGCTCGCCCAAGAACAGTGCCCTCTGGTGGCAAGCCAGAAAGAAACTTCAGTAAAAGCCAAGATGGCGACCTTAATGCATGAATTTGCGTTATTGTCCCATGTTTTTCCTAAAATTTTTGTGTGTACCGTATGTAACGTACTTTATTAGTTAATAAATAATTGTTACACTATGTGACACTCTTTCTGAACCATTAACACTCCCCACAATTGGCGCCCAACGTTCTAACGTTACTAAATTTTGGGAATGTTATCTTGGCTTTTGCTCATTTTTTATTCAGCGAATTTTAGCATATCCGCACCTGTAGGCTCAGTATTTTTTTAGCTTCTACTCAACCTAGTGAAGCCAATGTCTGCACTTATTGTCTGGTTCGTCGCGACAACAGCTCGTTTCGTCAGAAATAAGTATCCTTTGTATTTTGTAGTATATATGTATAATAATCGAAATCGGTGTTCTAAAGGTAGCCCTAGCTGGTTTTTGAAACCGATAGTAAAGCAATCCTTGCTATATGAGAACCAACAGCGTTCTAACATTAATTCTGACTGTGCAATATAGAATTTTGTTTATTTTATAACATTTTGATTATTGTTGTATTTTCTTGTTAAAACCCATGTTTTCAAATAATATAGGGCTGGAATTTTTTTTAAATTTCGTTTTGATTTTGATTTTTGGTTGAATCTATCTTAATGTAAATTCTGTTTTGTTTTCAACACTTAAATTTAAATTGATTTTGGTTTAGAATTCTTTAATTCTAATTTGGTTTTTTGTTTGAATTCTTTAATTCTAACTTGGTTCTGGTTTTAAAGTTAATTTTGGTTTAAATTTTCCTTTTGTTTTAATTTAAGCTTGATTTGAAATTCTTAAGTGTAAACTTTGTTTTGGGTTTGAATTTTGATTTTGATTTTGTTTTAGAAATTGAATTTTGTTTTAATTCTTAGTTACAAACTTTTGAATTAAATTTTGTTAGGTATTTTGTTTAAAATTCTGGTTTTGAAATTCATTTAGAATTTTAGTTGATTTATCGCTATTATTGTTTCGATTTTGTAAGAATTCTATTATTACAGGATTGGCATGGTACTGTGTTCAAAACTTTATTGATTTAATTGAGTAAACCTTTCATTGTTGAATAATTTAAAAGAATTTTTTTTAATTTTAAGAATATTAATAACTTTTGATTTTGTTTTGTTTAAAAGAGAAAGTAGGCATTTTCCCTTTTGGGTACAGATGTAGTATACGCAACGAACGCCAAGGGGCGATTTTTCGCCAAATCTGATGGTTGTTTGGCGGTTTTTATAGTCTGGCAGGGAGGATTTTAAGATCGGATGGTATTTTTTTAAAATTTTTTTGCGATAAGCTTTGTTTTACTGACCGCTACAGCCAGCGGAAGCTTTTTTTACTGTACAACAGCCAGCGGTATGTAGCGAAGCCAGCGGCTGGGGATTTTCTGTAATGTTTTTGGACGGATGCGTAGCGGAGTGAAGCAAGGGTATCTGAGCGAAGCGAAGATCCCGTGTGCACCTATGAGTTTCATAAAGCCAGCAGTAAGTTTGTTTTCCAATTTATTGTTTACATTTCGCAGTTTAAGCCTAACAGGTCTCCGAACGGGATTTTGGCGCCAAATTGGAGATGGCCCGTTGCGTATACTACATCTGTTCCTTTCGTTGGAACTCTCCTTCTCCCCTACCCCCCTCAGGCAACAATGGCTTTCCTCGCACGTGGAAAGAAGGAGGATCTGAGGAACCTGGCTCAAGATTTTGGAGTCGATGTCGCTTCTGACATAACGGTCATCGAATTGAAGAATCTCATCGTCAAATCTGATCAGTATGATGAAGACTTTGCTAAAGAAAGATTGGCTACTATCGTTGAGGATAGAAAAGCTGAAGAAGCCGAAAGGGAACGACAAGCAGCCCTTGGCCGTGCTGAAAAGAAAAACGAAAGAGAACAAGATCAACACTTCGAATTGGAAAAGCTGAGACTACAGTTAGAAGCTCGAGAAAAAAAAGAATTTGAAACGAAACTTGCTCGAGAAAAGGAAGAAAAAGAGCGACAACATGCCTTCGAAGCGTATTTCCAAAAACGGTAACTTTTTGACAGTATCTGGCAACTTGGCGAAATTTCGATTCCAATAACAGGATCATGAAGCTACTAGATATTGCAACCCCGAACTTACAGTAACCCGTTTTTGTAGTCGCAACGTGCGCCATGTTGACAAATTCAAAGTGGTTGATATTCTCTTCATATATTATTGATGGTAGTGCAGTTCATAATTTTTTTTGATAGGTTTCAATTTGAAACTATTTATATTAATATTAACTCTAAGCTATATTTTTTGTTACTTTTGCATTTAACGTCAATATTGAACAGTATTTTTACTAACATATGTTTTAACAACTTTTACTTTTTAAATTTCGTATAATGAGTTGTTGTACATTATTCAAACGCAGATTTTATATATTTTTATAGTAAGACAATAATAAACATATTACGTGCAGTACAAGTAATGTTATGTATCCAGTGCGAATACTGATAATATATAATGTCATTTAGAATGTGAAAACTAAATTCTTTGCGTGTTTTATGTATTTCATCTTACGTTATTTTGTAGTTTTGTACTTTTTCATTTAACTAGTGTTATATATTATAACTTGCAAATTATTATTTTCTTTTTTTAAACTAATAATTTCATTACCATATCATCTCATGATTGAAAACTTTTGATTCACTATTGTAATTTGGAGGGCAGTTTTGTTTAAAACGTGCACTGTGCCTGTTACGTCAGAAATTCAATATGATGAAGTGTCACACAGAAATTTTAAAAAATTCCCAGAAATTTTAAAAATGAAACTTTTTTAACTAAACGTAAAAATGGGCGAGGTAGGGTTCCAAAAAAATTCAACAATTACTGTTTTGGGGATTTTTTGTAGGGAGGATAAAGAGGGGTTATTTTTTAAAGTTGGTAGCAAAAAGAAACAGGATATTTGGCCTTTCATTAAACGTTACTGCCACCCAGACACAAGTGTTATATATACAGATTCCGCACCACAATACAATAATGTAGAAAAATTATTTTCTAGGGGTACCAAACATTTAACGACTAATCATAGTAAAGGGGAATTTGTTTCTAAAGAAAATGTCACTAACACAATCAATGATTTCGAAAATGAAAATCGTTGGTTTAAAAAGTCCTTGAAGTGTCGTCGAACTGATAAAATGTAAACCCATATACTGACTTAGCATTTTTATCGTCGTCATAAATTACATTTCTTAAATTCTGATGGGGAACGGGTTGAACAATTTATTAATGATATTAAATTAGTTTATCCAGGGTTTGGCAAAAAGGGGCTTGAACTTTTAGAATTTGAGTATCCCACAACCGCGACTGAGGATATTGAAAATTTAATACCTATTAGCTATTTTAAAAAAGATGACGAAATACCTCTTTTAGAAAACGATTTAGATGATCCCTATTGGGAAAATTTGTAATTTTTAAAAAATTAATGTTTAATACATTTGTTTTAACTTTTATTAAATTGTAAATAATTATGAAATCTTACAAAATTTTTATCATGTAATACATTTTTACCGTGGTTTTGTTTTGTAATTTTATTTTTTTTTATTTTAGTTTTATGTCTTTTTTTGAGAAATTTGAACTTTTTTTAATTTTTAATCTTTTTTTTTATTTTAATTCACATAATTTTTTTCAGTTAGACGGCATTATAACTACTTTTTAAACCATTACTTCTTGACACTAATGTGACTTTTTAAATGAATTAGGTTATTCTAACTGGGAAAATTTGTAACATGGATAATTATCCATTAAACATGGACAAAAACTCTTGCCGTAAAAGCTGAATAACAAATGCCGAAAAAGGGTAACATTTTCTCGGTAGATTCTCATAGAAATGTCCATAAACAGGAGCTCATTTCATGTGACCTTTCTTGACGAAGTCTGAGGGCCTAATCCCACCCACCCTTATTGGGTATTTAATTATATAGGTACTGTACAGTTTAATTAATAGTAAAAACTGTTATATATACATGATGGGGGATCATGGGGGATATCTCTTTTTTTTAAAATGGCAGATACAAAAAGACTACCCAAAATCCCGTCTACAGTTATTATTTCTTCACAAATTGGCTTTCCGGTAAGTTATAAAATTTATTTTGTTTCTATTTGTTTTGTTTTTAAGCCTAAGTGACACCGAAAAGATGGCGTCGCTTAGATAGGTTGCAATAATCCGAGTTTTCCGCCAAACGCGGAAAAATCATTAACCGCGCCAAATAGCGCCAAGCGGCACAGGATACGGAACTCTTCCCATGCTGTTCATCATATCAAATCTATAACATAAATAAGCCAAAAAATCTATAATATAGATAAAAGAATTAAAGTAAAAAACTTATGAGTACTATTCTCATAATTTTTTTGTTTCAATTACAATATCTTTAAATTTGTCACACTCACTTTAAGTTATTCTCATAACATTCAGTAAGCAATGTCCTTTTTATGCAGAAACCAAACAAAATATATAATAGATTAACCAAAAATTTCATTGACAAAGTCAGATCTGAATGTGAATAAAAGAACAAAACAAACCTTCTAGAATGCCATCGATTATTATTGGTTCTGTGCATTCGGCCAGAGTTCAGTAAATATCTATAGTAATTATTTTTAGTCACATAAGCACATATCACCAATTTAGAAATCTTTTCTTGATGGACAGATCACTTGAAAACGATTTAAAAAATGGCGGGTAATATCGGCTTGAGCATAAAATTTGGCGATAAAAACAATGTAGCATGTTTGTCGCCAATATGAATCCTTGGAGCCGAAATTTCGCCAAGTTGCCAGATGCTGTCAAAATGCTACCGTTTTTGGAAATACGCGCCTTCGAATTGGACAAACTACGTTTACAAATCTCCGCTGAAAAGTCCGTACAACCATCTGCCGGTCTCATTAGTGCTATCCCAGCTAATTTTCACTTAAAACATTTAATTCCTAAATTTGATCCAAAAGAGGATGATTTTTCTTTATTCATTAATTTATTTGAAAGACAACTAAAATTTTTGAAGGTAGAAAAGGAAAATTGGGTTGCATATCTCCTTGGAGTGTTGCCCAATGACGTTGCACAACTCATTGCAAGAGAACCTGAAGAAAAAGCTCACGATCTTGACCACATCAAAAGTATATTATTTATGAGATTTAAGCTTAGTGCAGATAAATTTCGGCAGCTGTTTGCCATTCACAGAAAATTACCTAACAAAACATGGAAAGATTTTCATTTTGAGCTCCGAAGTTACTTTGAAAGCTGGTTAACTGAATTAAATATTCAAGATTTCGAGGAATTAAAAAATTTGAGGATACTTGACCAAATGAAGAAACGTGTTCCTCCAGACGTTAAAGATAACTTTTTAGATGTATGGTGTGACTGGATCACCCCTGATGACCTAGTAGAAAAACTGGACACCTATGAAAATTTGCGACCAAGCAAAAAAGAAGTAAAAACACCATTCACTGATGCCAGAAAAAACTTTCAGCCAAAACAAAGGGAAAAGCAAAGAACAACTTTTACAAGGAAAGGTCTCCCTACACAAAGTTCTAAATTTGGGAATGACCAACACCCTCTGTCCGGGGTTCCCAGTCAAAGTAGGCGGGATCCCAGTTCCAATGACAGAGCTCGTGATAAAAACTCTGAAGGACTTTCAGACAACAGAACCTATTTGTACTGTTATGGCTGTGGCGCTCCAGGCGTCATAAAGCCCAAATGTCACACATGCACTCCTGTTGCGGAAAAAGACGATGCAATTGCGTCAAGCCTAAACAATTCGGATTTTTTCAGTTTTTCAATGGAAAGTAATCCTACAAGCCTCATTGAAGTTTTCATTTGTGAAGAACGAGCGGCTGTGTGTGCTGGAATTAACCCTACTCGACCTCCTTTTTTCTTCGTCAAACCATTAAACTTTGGCTTATGTTTTACAATATTGCTCGGAAATTAAGATTGTTTTTGTGTTTAGATTTAGTAACAACCATAGACGAGTATGTCAGTTCACAAAAATCAATTGTTGAAAGTGGAATCAAAATCTGGTCTGGAAAGGACAGCACGGGGCCTTTTTGCAGATCCAAGATTTGTAGAGTCGTAAGCAGAGATGGAATGAAGCACTGGATTTGGGAAGAATATTCTTGTGAAGCCTAAGAGCGAGCCTTTTAATTTCGAGTAGTAAAAATCGAACGGGGAGATCTTTATGAATAACGTCACTTCGAACGTACCAAGGAGCAGATACACAAAGCTTAAGGACAGAATTCTAAATCACTTTAAGACTCCTAAGGTGGGTAAGGGCCATAGACGTAGAATGTTTCTAACTTTTTTTGGGCGGGAGGGGCACGAATTTAATTCTGTTAGGGCCCTCCTCAGCACACTGACTGCCGGACAGTCCTTAAAATATGAATTATTGTTGTGCAGGGCGCGCAGTAAAACAGGTACATTTGAATAATGACAAAGTTGGTTGAAGTTAAAATAATTTAATATGTACAGATGAATATGTACAAATGAAAAACATAATAGCGAGCCAACTGCTCAAAGAAATAATATGCTCGTACATGAAAAATATCTCCACACCTCTAACCGAGAATGTGAGATTTACAGATGCGACAGACAGACTGACTGACTGAGTGAGCGAGCGAGCGAGACATTAACAAACCTGCTCTTTTATACAATTAAACATTTCCATAAAAAACACAGTCTACAGTTACATACCGCCAAACCTGGTCCGTTAAAAATAAGTCGTTTCATATGTCAAATGCGTAAAAGAAAAAAAACTATGACGTCATATTTGCGACAGCCGAGAAGCTGAATACCATCGCATTCTTGCGATGTTTGAAAAGCTGACACCTCAACCGAATGTTAGGAAGTGACAAGATAAAAGTAAACAAGGCGAATATCGCCACGTTAAGTACGCACCGCGCAATTTTCCTATCAAATGGCCCGCCTCTTGTCACTTCATAACAGGACAAGTTTTTCAAAATAAGGTAACTTTTAAACAATACTTCATAAATAAAATATTAAGTCCACTCTTAAAAGTATATTGTAAATTTAAAGATATAAGCATAGCTTGCTCGTAAAGGTAAGTTTTTAACGTGAGCATTTATACAAGTTCAGAATATTAAGAAATCAATAAAGCAAAAAAATTAACAGATTTATATACACAATGAACTTTATACTTTTCACTTGTATAAACATTTTGTATAAACACTAATGCGAACATTTATATATATTCAAATAACATATTCAAATGAAAGTTGCTTCATGTATGCATAAAAACCATTCAAAACAGTATCAATGGCGTTATCAATTAGTGTGTCACACTATTAAAAAAAGGGATATTAAACATTTTAATACAATACAAACACAACATGCAAATATTCACTTTAATTTAATCTTTTAAAAACCAGAAAATATCTGTATTTTAACATTTAACAGTTTTTTTTTATTCTACATAGATCAAATCAAAAACAACCAATACATACATTTCTTAAAAAGTTTGACAGTCCCTGTTTAGTAGTGGCTTTAGTAAATGCATCTGCTAAATTACTTTTAGTGTTAACGTATTTAAGCTCAAAAATCTTATCGTTCAAAAGATTACGTATAAAATGCAGTTTGACTGAAATATGTTTAGTTTTGTGGTTTTCAATGGGCGATTTGCAGAAACTAATTGCAGCTTGATTATCACAGTATAAATTAATTTCAGATGGCATAGAACTTCAAATTTTGTTATCTGTGAATTCATCAAAAATACGAGTGAACCAGATAAGTTCTTTAACTGATTCAACAAGGGAAACGTACTCACTTTCCATGGTGGACAGACTTACGCATTTCTGCTTGAAAGTCCTCCATGCAATGGGGGTTTTATCAATTAAAAGTATCATACCTGCCATAGATGTACAATCATCCCTGTTGGATGCAAAGTCACTAAAACAGTTAAACATTATATTTTTAATACCTGATAATTCAAGTTTATATTCACTAGTATGACATACATATCCCAGCAGCTTTAAAACAGCATCCCAATGCACCATACCTGGGTTTGACTGAAACTGAGAAAGAATATTTACGGCGTATGATATGTCAGGCCTAGTTCGCGGAACTAGAAATGACAAATAGCCTATCGCACTCCTGTAAGGGATGGTTTTCATTTCTTTCTGTTCAACCTCAGTACTGGGACATTGGGTTTTAGATAATATTATGCTTTTCGCTATGGGAAGTGAAGTTATCGGAAGTTTAAAACTGTTAAACACGCTACGTATTTTTTCGATATATTCACTTTGGTGTATGCATAATTTGCCATTAGTTTCCTCAAATTCTACTCCAAGTAGTTTTTTAGTTCTGCCCAGATCTCTTATGTCAAACTCGGCATTTAAAATTCGTACGACAAAATCAGTTTGCTTACTAGTTTTTCCAAAAATCACTATGTCATCGACATACAATAATAATATTACATTATCTTCATAAGTGAAAACGCAATTTGCCCATGATATTTTACGAAAACCTTTTTCCTCAAGTTTATTGCTAATTTCATAGAACCATTCGCGACCACTCTGATGAAGCCCGTACAACGCTTTCTTTAAGCGACATACAAACTGGGTCTTCTCTGGGTCAACAAATCCTTGGGGTTGTCTTATATAAACAGTTTCCGATAATGGGGCATACAAATAGGCACTTTTGATGTCTAACTGCCTATGAACCCATCCAAGGAAACAAACTAAGACGGCAAAGAATGCACGAATGAGGGAAAAATTTACGACGGGGCTGAAAGTCTCGTCGTAAGATTCTCCTTTCCTTTGAGAAAAACCCTGTGCTACTAATCGCGCCTTATAGCGTACAATTTTCCCCTCAGCATTCCTTTTTATATTAAACACCCATCGGTTCCCTATAATTTTAGCATTTTGAGGTTTTTCAACCAAATCCCATACCTGACGATTCGATATTACACCTAGCTCTTCCTCCATTGCTTGGTACCAATTATTAGCTTGAGGTGTTCTAAGTGCTTCGTAAAAATTGGTTGGGATTGGGCAATTTTCTAGTCATGCTGAAATTTGACTCGCTTCTTTAGTTTCTGAAACTTTTCCGGTGTAATTATTTTTAGTGCTAAAATCAAATTTAGATTCGTCATATAAAATACCACGAGATGAACAGAATTCTTCGACTTCGCGATATGATCTCAATCTGTTTTTACCTTCAGGATAGTAATATATATTAAAACGGTCACTATCAAAGCGGGGAACTGCTTTCCGGTACCATATAATATCCCGTTTTTCAGGCATTACACCTTGTTCAGAAGACGTACTTGCAACTGCTTCGTCCTTTTCTTTCGAACTGTGCTACGGTGTCAAATTTTCAGATTGCGTGAGCTCGCTTTCAGATTCAGATTCTGAATCTAAATTAATAGGGGAAGTAACAAGTGGGTCCAGCTCGCGTCCATTAGGTTCATCTCCGAATTTAGCATTAATGGTTTCAATTACCTTTTTAGCATTAGGCGGCCATATACGATAACCTTTCGTTCGCCGGCCGTAATCAACCATAACGCCATTTTTTGCTCTAGGATCAAGCTTTTTAAGTAATTGCTTTGGAACTCCGACAAAATCGGCGGAACCAAACGCTCTGATATGCTTTACTGAAGGAATTTTACCTCCAAAAAGTTCGAACGGCGTTTTATCCCTATTTTTGTGGCACACTCGATTCCAGACGTAGGCAAAACATAATAAAGCTTCATCCCAAAACGTCTTTGGAAGTTCACTGTCACTAAGAAGAGTCCTAACTGTGTCTACTGCGGTATAATTAAACTGTGGTGCTCCATGGTATAAATTTTCCAATTACATTTTAGAAAGATTAATTACTAATTAAATATTCAATGAATCACGTTAACTTATGCATTGAATCGCTTCGAAGCAGCAAACGTCATAGCAAACTCTGATTGGCTGCGTAAGCAGTTATAAGCCATAGCCAGACAGATGGGAGTCAGAGGTTCTTAAGTTTTTTCGGTTTGTTTGTTTTAGTCATTTGTCAGTTTGCCTGATGTGTTTAAGTTGAGGCTGAGGGGCACGAATTTAATTCTGTTAGGGCCCTCCTCAGCACACTGACTGCCGGACAGTCCTTAAAATATGAATTATTGTTGTGCAGGGCGCGCAGTAAAACAGGTACATTTGAATAATGACAAAGTTGGTTGAAGTTAAAATAATTTAATATGTACAGATGAATATGTACAAATGAAAAACATAATAGCGAGCCAACTGCTCAAAGAAATAATATGCTCGTACATGAAAAATATCTCCACACCTCTAACCGAGAATGTGAGATTTACAGATGCGACAGACAGACTGACTGACTGAGTGAGCGAGCGAGCGAGACATTAACAAACCTGCTCTTTTATACAATTAAACATTTCCATAAAAAACACAGTCTACAGTTACATACCGCCAAACCTGGTCCGTTAAAAATAAGTCGTTTCATATGTCAAATGCGTAAAAGAAAAAAAACTATGACGTCATATTTGCGACAGCCGAGAAGCTGAATACCATCGCATTCTTGCGATGTTTGAAAAGCTGACACCTCAACCGAATGTTAGGAAGTGACAAGATAAAAGTAAACAAGGCGAATATCGCCACGTTAAGTACGCACCGCGCAATTTTCCTATCAAATGGCCCGCCTCTTGTCACTTCATAACAGGACAAGTTTTTCAAAATAAGGTAACTTTTAAACAATACTTCATAAATAAAATATTAAGTCCACTCTTAAAAGTATATTGTAAATTTAAAGATATAAGCATAGCTTGCTCGTAAAGGTAAGTTTTTAACGTGAGCATTTATACAAGTTCAGAATATTAAGAAATCAATAAAGCAAAAAAATTAACAGATTTATATACACAATGAACTTTATACTTTTCACTTGTATAAACATTTTGTATAAACACTAATGCGAACATTTATATATATTCAAATAACATATTCAAATGAAAGTTGCTTCATGTATGCATAAAAACCATTCAAAACAGTATCAATGGCGTTATCAATTAGTGTGTCACACTATTAAAAAAAAGGGATATTAAACATTTTAATACAATACAAACACAACATGCAAATATTCACTTTAATTTAATCTTTTAAAAACCAGAAAATATCTGTATTTTAACATTTAACAGTTTTTTTTTATTCTACATAGATCAAATCAAAAACAACCAATACATACATTTCTTAAAAAGTTTGACAGTCCCTGTTTAGTAGTGGCTTTAGTAAATGCATCTGCTAAATTACTTTTAGTGTTAACGTATTTAAGCTCAAAAATCTTATCGTTCAAAAGATTACGTATAAAATGCAGTTTGACTGAAATATGTTTAGTTTTGTGGTTTTCAATGGGCGATTTGCAGAAACTAATTGCAGCTTGATTATCACAGTATAAATTAATTTCAGATGGCATAGAACTTCAAATTTTGTTATCTGTGAATTCATCAAAAATACGAGTGAACCAGATAAGTTCTTTAACTGATTCAACAAGGGAAACGTACTCACTTTCCATGGTGGACAGACTTACGCATTTCTGCTTGAAAGTCCTCCATGCAATGGGGGTTTTATCAATTAAAAGTATCATACCTGCCATAGATGTACAATCATCCCTGTTGGATGCAAAGTCACTAAAACAGTTAAACATTATATTTTTAATACCTGATAATTCAAGTTTATATTCACTAGTATGACATACATATCCCAGCAGCTTTAAAACAGCATCCCAATGCACCATACCTGGGTTTGACTGAAACTGAGAAAGAATATTTACGGCGTATGATATGTCAGGCCTAGTTCGCGGAACTAGAAATGACAAATAGCCTATCGCACTCCTGTAAGGGATGGTTTTCATTTCTTTCTGTTCAACCTCAGTACTGGGACATTGGGTTTTAGATAATATTATGCTTTTCGCTATGGGAAGTGAAGTTATCGGAAGTTTAAAACTGTTAAACACGCTACGTATTTTTTCGATATATTCACTTTGGTGTATGCATAATTTGCCATTAGTTTCCTCAAATTCTACTCCAAGTAGTTTTTTAGTTCTGCCCAGATCTCTTATGTCAAACTCGGCATTTAAAATTCGTACGACAAAATCAGTTTGCTTACTAGTTTTTCCAAAAATCACTATGTCATCGACATACAATAATAATATTACATTATCTTCATAAGTGAAAACGCAATTTGCCCATGATATTTTACGAAAACCTTTTTCCTCAAGTTTATTGCTAATTTCATAGAACCATTCGCGACCACTCTGATGAAGCCCGTACAACGCTTTCTTTAAGCGACATACAAACTGGGTCTTCTCTGGGTCAACAAATCCTTGGGGTTGTCTTATATAAACAGTTTCCGATAATGGGGCATACAAATAGGCACTTTTGATGTCTAACTGCCTATGAACCCATCCAAGGAAACAAACTAAGACGGCAAAGAATGCACGAATGAGGGAAAAATTTACGACGGGGCTGAAAGTCTCGTCGTAAGATTCTCCTTTCCTTTGAGAAAAACCCTGTGCTACTAATCGCGCCTTATAGCGTACAATTTTCCCCTCAGCATTCCTTTTTATATTAAACACCCATCGGTTCCCTATAATTTTAGCATTTTGAGGTTTTTCAACCAAATCCCATACCTGACGATTCGATATTACACCTAGCTCTTCCTCCATTGCTTGGTACCAATTATTAGCTTGAGGTGTTCTAAGTGCTTCGTAAAAATTGGTTGGGATTGGGCAATTTTCTAGTCATGCTGAAATTTGACTCGCTTCTTTAGTTTCTGAAACTTTTCCGGTGTAATTATTTTTAGTGCTAAAATCAAATTTAGATTCGTCATATAAAATACCACGAGATGAACAGAATTCTTCGACTTCGCGATATGATCTCAATCTGTTTTTACCTTCAGGATAGTAATATATATTAAAACGGTCACTATCAAAGCGGGGAACTGCTTTCCGGTACCATATAATATCCCGTTTTTCAGGCATTACACCTTGTTCAGAAGACGTACTTGCAACTGCTTCGTCCTTTTCTTTCGAACTGTGCTACGGTGTCAAATTTTCAGATTGCGTGAGCTCGCTTTCAGATTCAGATTCTGAATCTAAATTAATAGGGGAAGTAACAAGTGGGTCCAGCTCGCGTCCATTAGGTTCATCTCCGAATTTAGCATTAATGGTTTCAATTACCTTTTTAGCATTAGGCGGCCATATACGATAACCTTTCGTTCGCCGGCCGTAATCAACCATAACGCCATTTTTTGCTCTAGGATCAAGCTTTTTAAGTAATTGCTTTGGAACTCCGACAAAATCGGCGGAACCAAACGCTCTGATATGCTTTACTGAAGGAATTTTACCTCCAAAAAGTTCGAACGGCGTTTTATCCCTATTTTTGTGGCACACTCGATTCCAGACGTAGGCAAAACATAATAAAGCTTCATCCCAAAACGTCTTTGGAAGTTCACTGTCACTAAGAAGAGTCCTAACTGTGTCTACTGCGGTATAATTAAACTGTGGTGCTCCATGGTATAAATTTTCCAATTACATTTTAGAAAGATTAATTACTAATTAAATATTCAATGAATCACGTTAACTTATGCATTGAATCGCTTCGAAGCAGCAAACGTCATAGCAAACTCTGATTGGCTGCGTAAGCAGTTATAAGCCATAGCCAGACAGATGGGAGTCAGAGGTTCTTAAGTTTTTTCGGTTTGTTTGTTTTAGTCATTTGTCAGTTTGCCTGATGTGTTTAAGTTGAGGCTGAGGGGCACGAATTTAATTCTGTTAGGGCCCTCCTCAGCACACTGACTGCCGGACAGTCCTTAAAATATGAATTATTGTTGTGCAGGGCGCGCAGTAAAACAGGTACATTTGAATAATGACAAAGTTGGTTGAAGTTAAAATAATTTAATATGTACAGATGAATATGTACAAATGAAAAACATAATAGCGAGCCAACTGCTCAAAGAAATAATATGCTCGTACATGAAAAATATCTCCACACCTCTAACCGAGAATGTGAGATTTACAGATGCGACAGACAGACTGACTGACTGAGTGAGCGAGCGAGCGAGACATTAACAAACCTGCTCTTTTATACAATTAAACATTTCCATAAAAAACACAGTCTACAGTTACATACCGCCAAACCTGGTCCGTTAAAAATAAGTCGTTTCATATGTCAAATGCGTAAAAGAAAAAAAACTATGACGTCATATTTGCGACAGCCGAGAAGCTGAATACCATCGCATTCTTGCGATGTTTGAAAAGCTGACACCTCAACCGAATGTTAGGAAGTGACAAGATAAAAGTAAACAAGGCGAATATCGCCACGTTAAGTACGCACCGCGCAATTTTCCTATCAAATGGCCCGCCTCTTGTCACTTCATAACAGGACAAGTTTTTCAAAATAAGGTAACTTTTAAACAATACTTCATAAATAAAATATTAAGTCCACTCTTAAAAGTATATTGTAAATTTAAAGATATAAGCATAGCTTGCTCGTAAAGGTAAGTTTTTAACGTGAGCATTTATACAAGTTCAGAATATTAAGAAATCAATAAAGCAAAAAAATTAACAGATTTATATACACAATGAACTTTATACTTTTCACTTGTATAAACATTTTGTATAAACACTAATGCGAACATTTATATATATTCAAATAACATATTCAAATGAAAGTTGCTTCATGTATGCATAAAAAACCATTCAAAACAGTATCAATGGCGTTATCAATTAGTGTGTCACACTATTAAAAAAAGGGATATTAAACATTTTAATACAATACAAACACAACATGCAAATATTCACTTTAATTTAATCTTTTAAAAACCAGAAAATATCTGTATTTTAACATTTAACAGTTTTTTTTTATTCTACATAGATCAAATCAAAAACAACCAATACATACATTTCTTAAAAAGTTTGACAGTCCCTGTTTAGTAGTGGCTTTAGTAAATGCATCTGCTAAATTACTTTTAGTGTTAACGTATTTAAGCTCAAAAATCTTATCGTTCAAAAGATTACGTATAAAATGCAGTTTGACTGAAATATGTTTAGTTTTGTGGTTTTCAATGGGCGATTTGCAGAAACTAATTGCAGCTTGATTATCACAGTATAAATTAATTTCAGATGGCATAGAACTTCAAATTTTGTTATCTGTGAATTCATCAAAAATACGAGTGAACCAGATAAGTTCTTTAACTGATTCAACAAGGGAAACGTACTCACTTTCCATGGTGGACAGACTTACGCATTTCTGCTTGAAAGTCCTCCATGCAATGGGGGTTTTATCAATTAAAAGTATCATACCTGCCATAGATGTACAATCATCCCTGTTGGATGCAAAGTCACTAAAACAGTTAAACATTATATTTTTAATACCTGATAATTCAAGTTTATATTCACTAGTATGACATACATATCCCAGCAGCTTTAAAACAGCATCCCAATGCACCATACCTGGGTTTGACTGAAACTGAGAAAGAATATTTACGGCGTATGATATGTCAGGCCTAGTTCGCGGAACTAGAAATGACAAATAGCCTATCGCACTCCTGTAAGGGATGGTTTCATTTCTTTCTGTTCAACCTCAGTACTGGGACATTGGGTTTTAGATAATATTATGCTTTTCGCTATGGGAAGTGAAGTTATCGGAAGTTTAAAACTGTTAAACACGCTACGTATTTTTTCGATATATTCACTTTGGTGTATGCATAATTTGCCATTAGTTTCCTCAAATTCTACTCCAAGTAGTTTTTTAGTTCTGCCCAGATCTCTTATGTCAAACTCGGCATTTAAAATTCGTACGACAAAATCAGTTTGCTTACTAGTTTTTCCAAAAATCACTATGTCATCGACATACAATAATAATATTACATTATCTTCATAAGTGAAAACGCAATTTGCCCATGATATTTTACGAAAACCTTTTTCCTCAAGTTTATTGCTAATTTCATAGAACCATTCGCGACCACTCTGATGAAGCCCGTACAACGCTTTCTTTAAGCGACATACAAACTGGGTCTTCTCTGGGTCAACAAATCCTTGGGGTTGTCTTATATAAACAGTTTCCGATAATGGGGCATACAAATAGGCACTTTTGATGTCTAACTGCCTATGAACCCATCCAAGGAAACAAACTAAGACGGCAAAGAATGCACGAATGAGGGAAAAATTTACGACGGGGCTGAAAGTCTCGTCGTAAGATTCTCCTTTCCTTTGAGAAAAACCCTGTGCTACTAATCGCGCCTTATAGCGTACAATTTTCCCCTCAGCATTCCTTTTTATATTAAACACCCATCGGTTCCCTATAATTTTAGCATTTTGAGGTTTTTCAACCAATCCCATACCTGACGATTCGATATTACACCTAGCTCTTCCTCCATTGCTTGGTACCAATTATTAGCTTGAGGTGTTCTAAGTGCTTCGTAAAAATTGGTTGGGATTGGGCAATTTTCTAGTCATGCCGAAATTTGACTCGCTTCTTTAGTTTCTGAAACTTTTCCGGTGTAATTATTTTTAGTGCTAAAATCAAATTTAGATTCGTCATATAAAATACCACGAGATGAACAGAATTCTTCGACTTCGCGATATGATCTCAATCTGTTTTTACCTTCAGGATAGTAATATATATTAAAACGGTCACTATCAAAGCGGGGAACTGCTTTCCGGTACCATATAATATCCCGTTTTTCAGGCATTACACCTTGTTCAGAAGACGTACTTGCAACTGCTTCGTCCTTTTCTTTCGAACTGTGCTACGGTGTCAAATTTTCAGATTGCGTGAGCTCGCTTTCAGATTCAGATTCTGAATCTAAATTAATAGGGGAAGTAACAAGTGGGTCCAGCTCGCGTCCATTAGGTTCATCTCCGAATTTAGCATTAATGGTTTCAATTACCTTTTTAGCATTAGGCGGCCATATACGATAACCTTTCGTTCGCCGGCCGTAATCAACCATAACGCCATTTTTTGCTCTAGGATCAAGCTTTTTAAGTAATTGCTTTGGAACTCCGACAAAATCGGCGGAACCAAACGCTCTGATATGCTTTACTGAAGGAATTTTACCTCCAAAAAGTTCGAACGGCGTTTTATCCCTATTTTTGTGGCACACTCGATTCCAGACGTAGGCAAAACATAATAAAGCTTCATCCCAAAACGTCTTTGGAAGTTCACTGTCACTAAGAAGAGTCCTAACTGTGTCTACTGCGGTATAATTAAACTGTGGTGCTCCATGGTATAAATTTTCCAATTACATTTTAGAAAGATTAATTACTAATTAAATATTCAATGAATCACGTTAACTTATGCATTGAATCGCTTCGAAGCAGCAAACGTCATAGCAAACTCTGATTGGCTGCGTAAGCAGTTATAAGCCATAGCCAGACAGATGGGAGTCAGAGGTTCTTAAGTTTTTTCGGTTTGTTTGTTTTAGTCATTTGTCAGTTTGCCTGATGTGTTTAAGTTGAGGCTGAGGCGATGGCTCCCTCATTTACGATTTATCACAAATTCTTTTAGACCTCTCGAGATGTTTAAAGTTGATTTTATCAAAGCAGGTTCGCGCCATAATTTAAGTATGTTGTGTATGTCGGCGTAATCTGCCTATACTATTACTTTGTGAATAAAGTTGTTAAGTTTGTTAATGAGTTTAGAGTAATTAACTTGGCTTCTACAATATTGGTGGTATACACGAACCACCATAAAACCTTTCACTAACCCCATTTTGCTTGGGGGAATAAGTATTTGTTCTTTCAGCCTTGATCCCTAAATTGTCCAACTAGTCCTCAAATTCATTATTGCAAAACTCTAGACCTTGATCGGTTCTAATAGCAATTACTTTATTTCCCGTGAACCTTTCAGCTCACCTTTGCCATTTCTTAAAAGTATCTAAAACTTGAGTCTTATCTCTTATGGGAAAAGTTGTTACCTTACGCGAAAAGTCATCAGTGATGCTCAAAAAGTATTTTGAGCCATCCCTAGACTGGACTGGCATAGGGCCGCATAAGTCCATGTGAACTAATTCTAGGGATTTAGAGGATCTGATTTGAGCAGTTGGTTTAAAAGAAGTTCTTCGGGTTTTAGCTATACGACAACTCTCACACTTAAATTCCTCAGATTTTAACTGGGGTAAACCCCTTACAGCCCCTGTTTTACTAGTGTTCACAATGTACTTGATATTAATATGCCCTAGCCTTTGATGCCAGGATCTTAAAGACGTAATTTGGGAGGATAATACATTAGCCTGATTTTTTGTATACAGGGGATACACATAATATAGCCCTGAATGTCTCTTAGCCGTCAAAATTTCGCGACCATGAGTACCGAAAATTCTGAGCACCCCTTTTTCTCCCTTGAAGGTACATCCCTTCTCGTCTATAACAGAACCTGCAATTAGATTCCTTCTAAGTTTAGGGGAATATCTTACATCATGCAAGGTGATATATTCAATTCGTTTACCAATTTTAAAATGCATGTCGACTTTACCAATCCCCTCTATCTCGCAATCAACACCATTAATGGCACATGCCATTTTCTCCCCAGTTATTTTTTTTAATTCAGTAAATAGCTCTCGGTTGCGACAGAAATGACCACTTGCTCCCGTGTCAAATACCCAGGCAGTTTTATTTTGCACGCCACTTAAAGATGATTCTATTAGCAAATTATTTTTGCTTTTCAATTTTTGAGGGGGTTTAGGATTAGATTTTAGAGTTTTTACAGCTTTATCACTAAGTTTGACTTTACATCTAGAAGCACAGTGACCTAATTTACCACACCTGTAACATTTTATATTATCAGTTAATTTGTTACCACGTTCAGTCTGTAAAACAAAATCCTCTTGATCTTTTCTGCATTGTTCTAACCGAGACTCCTCGGCTAAAAGTTCTTGAATTATGACCTCGGATTTAAATTTCTCATCCGGGTACCTGTAGATCTGCTGCACAATCCCGGTAAATTGAGAAGGTAAGTGACGAATCAGTTGGAACGATGTAAACCAGTCACTAACCTCTTTACCAGCATCCTTTAACTGTAGTGCCAAGTCTTTAAGCCTTGCGGCGAACAGACCGATGCTTTCACCTTCCTCGGGCCGACACTTAAAAAATTGGTCATACAGACCTATTGTCCGTGCCCGAGATTCTGGACGAAAATAAGATTTTAGTCGGTTCCAAGCTTCAATGGGGTCTTCTGTACCAGAGAGCAAAGTCCGGTAGGCTTTTGAGCAGTTCAAATATATTATAGAAAAAGTCTTACCCTTTCGGGTGTTGAACGCCTTTACATCCTTCGGGTCGGCAACTTCTGAGCCATTCGTGATATTCCACACATCTTTGTTGAGTAGAAGGACCTTAACATCTTCAGCCCACGTCGCGTAATTCGTGGCGGATAAAGGCTCCACCAGACTGTCGTTGTAGCCCGCCATCACACAGAACCTTAAAAGTCTTGGCTACGTTTTCTCATCAAATGACCCTCGACTTTAAAAGGCCCATAACCTTGTTGTGCAGGGCGCGCAGTAAAACAGGTACATTTGAATTATGACAAAGTTGGTTGAAGTTAAAATAATTTAATATGTACAGATGAATATGTACAAATGAAAAACATAATAGCGAGCCAACTGCTCAAAGAAATAATATGCTCGTACATGAAAAATATCTCCACACCTCTAACCGAGAATGTGAGATTTACAGATGCGACAGTCAGACAGACTGACTGACTGAGTGAGCGAGCGAGCGAGACATTAACAAACCTGCTCTTTTATACAATTAAACATTTCCATAAGAAACACAGTCTACAGTTACATACGGCCAAACCTGGTCCGTTAAAAATAAGTCGTTTCATATGTCAAATGCGTAAAAGAAAAAAAACTATGACGTCATATTGCGACAGCCGAGAAGCTGAATACCATCGCATTCTTGCGATGTTTGAAAAGCTGACACCTCAACCGAATGTTAGGAAGTGACAAGATAAAAGTAAACAAGGCGAATATCGCCGCGTTAAGTACGCACCGCACAATTTTCCTATCAATTATGATTTTTTTAATTGACTAACAACAGAACTGATGTTTGAGTAGTATTCAAAAGTTATACAATGAGAAAAATAAATATAATATAAATAAAATGAGAAAAAAAAATAGCATCGAATTTTTGTTATGGATTATATTGTTAAAAACTATATTAAGGCTAAAGACATAATCGGAATCTTCAGTCTCACAGTTTGAAAAAACGGAAAAAATCAACTTTCTTAAGAGTTTTCTACAATTTTCCGATTGTAACTGAACTTCTGTTAATGTTTTAATTTATTTCAAGTTAAGTTGCGGAGGCACGTATCCCCCATGCCCCCTCCCCCCCCCCCCCCCCGACGCTACGCCTATGCTCATCAAGTAAAAATAATTTTTAAAATATTAAACGAATTTAAGGATTAAAGCAAAGAAAATTGGAAAAGTGCAACCCCCGGGAATCGAACCGGGGCCGAAAGATTACAAAGCGCGCTCTCTACAAACTGGGACCCCAGGAAATAAGGATATATATATAAGTATTTTCTCATAAATAATTTATTTCTGTGTTAAACAATATACATAACAGTAGTTTTGATACATGTTATCAGTATACAAATATTAATGAAAGAAAATCTCGTTTTAATGAGACGTATGTAGTTTTTTTTTGGCCGCATAACACATTATGTTTGCCAGGCGTTGCCCAGGTATTTATTAATCTCAATTTTTTGCTACACAGGAAAAGGAATAAATTCTACCTATAGTGTAAAATCTGAGTAATTTTATTTAAAGGTATTTAAAAGCATATGTACTGTATACAAATGGTAAAATAATATTACAAATTCACTCTATTATTTAAGTCCAAACTTCATTATTAAACAACATTTTTAGTTTCCTATATTCATCGCACTGACTCCGAATACAATGGATACGACACTACTCTCGAACATGTTGGACATTTTATTTTCACGCCTCCTTCCTCTCCCCCCCCCCCATGCTGATGGGAACAAAACTTGCACTTAAACGGCATCAGGACTATCACTAATCATCACATCGACCCCAAAATCTATAGACTCGACACTACTCTCGGTCATTTTGGACATTTTATTTTCACCCCTTCTTCCCCCCCCCCTCAATGCTGACAGGGGCAGATCTTGCATTTAAATGGCCTCGAAAGTGTCGCTATTCGTCGCAGCTACCCCGAAAACTATGGATTTGACACTACTCTCGGTCATTTTGGACATTTTATTTTCACCCTTTCTTCTCTCCTCTCCCCCCTCAATGCTGACAGGGGCAGATCTTGCATTTAAATGGCATCGAAAATGTCCCTATCCATCGCAGCGACCCCGAAAACTATGTATTCGACACTACTCTCAGTCAGTTTGGACATTTTATTCCCTCTCTTCTTCCCCCCTCGCCTCCCCGTAAATACTGAGGGGGGGGGCTAACTTGAACTAAAAGGGCATCGGGAGTGTCACTATTCATCTCAGCGACATCCAAAACTATGGATTCGACACTAATCTGGTAATTTTAGAGATTTTATATTCCCCCTTCTTCCCTCCCTCGCCTCCCCCTCAATGATGATTCGGGGTTGAACTCTCGCTTAAACTGCATTGAGAGTGTCACTATTCATCTCAGCGACCCCAAAAACTATGGATTCGACACTACTCTCGGTCATTTTGGACATTTTATATTCTTCTCTTCTTCCCCCCTCTCACACCCTCCCCTAATGACGATTGGGGGCTGAACTCTCACTTAAACGGCATCGGGATTGTCACTGCTCCTCTCAGCGACCCCGAAAATCATGGATTTGACACTACTATCGGTCATTTTGGCCATTTTATATTCACCCCTTCCCCCCTCACCCCAACGTTGAAGGGGGGGGGGGGCTGAAGTCTCACTTAAATGGCATCGGGATGGTCACTGTTCCTCTCAGCGACCCCGAAAACCCTGGTTTTGCCACTACTCTCGGTCATTTTGGACATTTTATATTCTCCCCTTCTTCCCCCCTCCCACACCTCCCCCCTAATGATGATTGGGGGCTGAACTCTCACTTAAGGGGATGCCTCAGTCGAAAAATATAATTTTGCAGGAAAAACATGCTCCAATGTTGCCAGGAAAGGGGCGGTTACTCTCCTCGAATATTCTTCCAATCAGAAGGCCTAAATATTGCCTTTCCCATTACGTAACTACTTCCGTTTCTGTTTGTGACGTCTGGCTGTCGCGATAGTATATCACCTCATATACTGTACGTGTAGTCATATGGCAAAAATTTGAATGTGGTTGCTAGTGTTTTTAGTTACCTTTCAATATGTTTCTTTTGTTTTTGTGAGTCCCAGACATATCTATACATATAAAAACTAGCTGAATACCCGTGCTTCGCTACGGAGTACATTCAAATTAAATACAACGGTCAATGTATGCAATTAATGCCAAAAAATATATATATTTATCGTAACGGATATTTTTATAGACAAAATAATGTAGAAGAAAATATTGAAATTAATTCTAATAGAACATACTAAAGAATATAGTTAATATAATATATAAAAATGAATGTTTGTATCTCTGTAATTGTATAGAAATCCACAGTTTAGGAGCAACGATCGTGAAATTTTAAATACAGGCGTCTTTAAAAACAGCCGAGGGTCTGAAGAACTTCAAAAATCGAAATTAATTACCGTTGATTTTTAATTAATAAAAAACCACAATTTTGAAACTAAATGTAAGCTGTTACACTTTGTGGCATCATCCCTCTGAATATGGCGTCCACGTTAGGGTTAGCTGACAGCGAGCGAAAAGATAAAAATAAATAAAATCAAAAAGTTTCAAGTTATATATTAAACCAGAATAATAAATGAAAATAATAATCTTTCAAGTCAGATTTTATACTTTAAGACATTTCGATTAACGATCGTCGTTTATTTTCGCCGTGTTATTTTGTAAACAAACGTTCTCTGTTGCCATTTTCATTTCAGACATTTCTTATTGAAACGATGTAATGCGTAGTAAATGCGTTAAATATTTCTTATCTAAAATTTATATTTTAAAACATTTCAGTGAAATTAACATCGTCTTCAGATTATAAACAGACGTTATTTGTTACTATTTTCATTTTAGAAATTTCTTATTAAAATGATGGAATTCTCCGATATATTTCCATAGTGGAGATTTAGACACATTACAGAACTTAAAAAAAAAAACCTTTTGTGTAATTTATATATTTGTGTGTGTTTAATTATTTCAAGTGACTCTAAAGTGGGCGTGGCATTTTTTCCACTAGCGTGAAAAATCAGAATAATATTGAATTATTTAATTTTTTTTTTTTTGCTCATCAGACGACAGTAGCAGCGAGTGGCAGTAGTTACACAAGTTTGAATTTGAAACATTGTTTTGTTGTTTCCTAAAAGAAGCAATAATCCGTTACTGTATTTTATATTGTTCTTAATTTTATAATTCACGATGTACTTTTAAAAGCATAAAAATTAGTATATCTTAACTAAAAAGAATCAGTCTAAACTTAAGCACAGTTTTGCGATTTATTTACGGTTAACTATGTTTGTGTTTAGCTATTCCATTTGTTTGTTTTAAAAAATGATTTTTTAAAGGTTTTTTTTTGGTGCTTTTTGGTAAAATAGCACTTAAAAATAAAAAAAAGAAAGAAAAACTTAACTGTAAATAGCATACTTTTTCTATAAATTGGTCAATTTGAAGTAATTTTTATTGAAATTTAGCTAAAATGCCTATAACTGCATAAAAATCTTAATGCTACTATTTTAATTTCCCAAGCACAATTCTAAAAATGTTATAAAATACGCAGCCCTACTTTCCGATTTAGTACAAGAATTTAAAATTGATTTCAGGACTTCGGGGAAAATAAACAATTTTTGTTTTTGCATGTTTTCTATTCTATTTACAGTCGATATAGATATAATGCTAGCAAATTGTCAAATGGAATGCACAGAGTTGCAATCTGACATTTAACTTAAAGAGAAATTCAATCGAGTCTCTTTGTTGTACTCATAAATCATACCTGCCCAGATATAAATATCCTTCACTGCATAGTCAAGCGTTATTCTGGTCATCAACGTTTGGAAGCACGTACATCTGAGAACAACTATTTTCAAGAGTTTCAACTTTTTTGAAGCACACTAAGAGTCAAATTCGAACCAAAATTTATTCGTTGTTTTTTAGTATTGATGTGTATGACATTTCCCATCCCTTTTTTATACTATGTTTAATTTTTCATGCAGAGTTCACAAGGCAAAAGACAATTTGACAATTTTACTTTTCAGCTTTTAGTGATGAAAGGCTGAATCTATCTAAATTCTGAGATGTGTTTAACATTTCACATGTTTTTTTCCTATGCTATTTATACTGTGTTTAGTTTTTAAGTTGACTTTGTTTAACAAACATTCATATTGAACCCCGAATCAAGAAACGAGAAACATAGTTTATGAAGGTACTTCAGATGATATTTGGATCAATTTAATTGAACAGAGATTTATATGGAGTTTAATAAGGACAGAATGTTTCTATTATTGCTACAGAATCTTGCATTTATGGTGCGTGTAGCCCAAACTGCAGATTTCTGTTAATTTTTTCATCAGTCAGTGCCTTTAACAAATACTTTAATACTTTATTTATATATTTTTTTGGCTACAGAATCCTGCATTATGGAGGTATTTATATGGACAATTAGACATTTTTACTTTTAAGCTTTTAATGATTTATTATAAATGTATATATTTTATGATATTTATACTGTTATTAAATCTATGTTATTTATACTGTGTTTAGTTTTTAAATTACTTTTTGTTAACAAACATTAGACAATTTGACATTTTTAATTTAAACTTGAAAAATGAAAGGCTGAATCTATTAAAATTCTGAGATGTGTATAACATTTCACATGTTTTTTTTTAATGTTATTTATGCTGTGTTTACTTTTTAAATCAATTTTGTTTAACAAACATTCGACAAAATGACATTTTTACTTTTCAGCTTTACTTTTTAAAACTCTTAACTTTCCAAGAGACAATTTGACATTTTTTGCTTTTCAGCTTTTAATGGTTTATTATAAATGTATATATTTTATGTTTTACTTTTCAGCTTCTTTTGCTCCAAAGATGAAAGGTTAAATCTAGATGAATTCTGAGGAGTTAATTATAAATTTATATATTTTTATATTGGATTTTTAAAAAATTATTTGGGTGTATAACATTTCACATGCTTATTTTTCTATGTTATTTATACTGTGTTTAGTCTTTAAATTGATTTTGGTTAACAAACATTCGACAAATTGACATTTTTACTTTTCAGCTTTACTTTCCAAAAGACAATTTGACATTTTTCCTTTTCAGCTTTTAGTGGTTTATTATAAATGTATGTATATTTTATGTTTTACTTATCAGCTTCTTTTGTTCCAAACATAGAAGGTTAAATCTTGCTAAATTGTTTAGATTTTAAATTGATTTTGGATACCAAACATTCCACAATTTGACATTTTTACTTTACAGCTTTTAGTGGTACAATGATGAAAGACTGCATCTAACCAAAATACTGAGATATGTATAACATTTCACATGCTTTTTTTTTGGCTATGTAATTTATACTGTGTTAAGTTTTTATATAGATTTTGGTTAACAAACATTCCACAATTTGACATTTTTACTTTACAGCTTTTAGTGGTACAATGATGAAAGACTGCATCTACCAAAATACTGAGATATGTATAACATTTCACATGCTTTTTTTTTTGGTTATGTAATTTATACTGTGTTAAGTTTTTAAATTGATTTTGGTTAACAAACATTCCACAATTTGACATTTTTACTTTACAGCTTTTAGTGGTTCAATGATGAAAGACTGCATCTACCAAAATACTGAGATATGTATAACATTTCACATGCTTTTTTTTGGCGAATTTATACTGTGTTAATTTTTTAAATTGATTTTGGTTAACAAACCTTAAAATTCCGGGCAACGCCGGGTACTTCAGCTAGTATAGTATAGTTTGAGGAACATTTCTTTTACTGTATTTTAATATTTTTTTGGATAATGTCCTATCGTCTTCCGAAGGAAAAAAAAAATTGTCAATTTATTTTGCTGTTATGCACGTGACGCATAATTAGTTTAAAGTATCACAAAAAGAAAAGAAACCACGTGATCAGCATTTAATAAATTAAATTCTAAAAATTAATCTTTAAAAATTCACCAAAAATCAGAAAATGGAGGTAAAGATTCAAAAAGATTTCCTTTTAAAGGAATTTTTAGGATCTTACTCGTGATATAAATTTTACAACCCTCGGATTATTATTTTAAATGCAAACTTTAAAGAATGTTTCAAAAACAGCTTAAAAATTTAATTTAAAAAATCTAAGAATTTTTCAAAAATTTCTGTTAGTGCACCCCTACTCTATAATAAGAATCCCCTTGCAAAATTTCAGCCATTTAGGTCTTGCGGTTTGGCCTGTGCATTATATATCAGTCAGTCAGTCAGTTACGGAACTGTTTTATATATATAGATGTATGTGTGTGTTTGTATGTATGTTCCAGCATCACTCTGGAACGCCTGGAGCAATTTCAACCAAACTTGGTACACATATCACTTACAATCTGGGAAGAAACACTGGGGGGGGGGTAAGGCACCCCCTAGGGAGGCAGAGGGTAAGGGGAACATGTAAAAATAATAGAAAACGACTGATATTAGTGTCGAATCCATAGTTTTCGGGGTCGTTGAAACGAATAGTGGCACTTTCGATACCGTTTAGGTGCAAGGTCAGCCCCCAGCCCCCCCCTCCCTGATAAGCATTGGGGGGAGGAGAGAAGGAAGAAGGGGTGAAAAAAAATGTCCAATATACAGGAGAGTACTGTCCGACCACGGAAGCAAGGTCCCTGGAAGCTGTTAAGCATGCGCGAGAATAGCTAGTCTACTTAGAAAATAGGGGAAAACGTCATATTTTCGGATGCATTTATTTATGAAATACGGAATGTATTTCAGACTGCTTTTTTCCGCAATTTTAAAGTTATTTTTTAAAACTTTATTTTTGATCGAATATGTGAATAATTTCAAAATAATAAAAAGAAAAAAGCAAATCTATTTAAAAAATAGGAGTGTTATAGGAGTGGATATTTTCGGGTGTGTTTGTTTAAGAACTGCGAAAGAATGTTTTCAGCCAACTTTCTTTTTCAGAATTTTTCTTTTGATTGAATGTATAAATAAAAACCGAAAAACATATTTAAATGAAGGTTTGAAAAATTCCATTTTTAAGTGATATATTGTAATAACATAAATATATATATAATGCAATAAAAATAATATATTTGATTCGCAGTTTTACAATTTGCAGAAATAATTAGGATATACAACGCAAAATTTTCAATCTTTTGTGATTAGCAATAAAAAATTTAAAATGAATTTAAGATAAAACTTTCTCATAATTTTATAAATAATCGAAGTGTGAATATGAGATACAAATATATAATTTCAGTCTTCTATGATAATTAAAAATCTAGATTTAAAAAATGCATTTTATTGTAAATTAAATTAATTTAAAAAATGGTATATTTACATTCACTGTGATATTTATAAGACCTGCAGAAAAAATACATCAGTGATAGGTAAAAAAATATTTTTCTTTTATTTTTGTATCAAAAACTATCAAATAAAATCAATGAAAGATCTAATATTCATCTGATGAAATATCCGAATCACTCTCCGTCCGTGTCTAAAATATCTATTTGCAGAGGATCAACCAAAGCTTCAATCACACCATCCCTGTTCAATACATATTTTCTAATGAAACAACATGAGAACTATTGTTGATACTATTGAACTGTTGGTACTATTTTATGGACAGCATAAAATTCATGAATTGTTCTTCGAATTACATCACAATCAAAATTATCTAAAGCTACGTTTTCGGTGGGGTTTTTTTTCTGACGTTTCCTCGGAGATTCAAATTTTGGAGTTACTTTACCCTTTGCTTCTCTGCGTATTCTTTTTACACTAGACATTGATATCCCGGTTATTTCACTATCTCTCTTTAGGGATTGCGAAAGTGGAACAATAACATTTTCTTCTAGTGCTTCTTTATCACACAATTTAATTACATTGTGTATTATACGTTTACAATCACTACGGAACGGCTTATTCCGAGCAGTTGTGTTGGGTAAAGGATCCATTAATTTTAATATAATAATCAAAATAACAGACGAGGAAAAAGCAAGCAAGCACAGTTAGTAACCGATTCTAAAGAATGTCGAGAGAATACGAGACTTTTCCCTCTCCTTCCTCAGCAGCCTTACCTACAGCGTGAATAGAATCGTCTTGGCACCATGCCAACCGTGGTTCTTCGTATTGTGGACAGTAGTGTCGAAACCATAGTTTTATGGGTCGCTGCGACGAATAGGGACACTCCCGATGCCATTTAAATGCAAGTTCAGCCTCCAATCAGCATTGGGGGGGGGGAGGGGGGAAACAGATTTCAAAAATGTCCATGACTAGTGTCGAATCCATAGTTTTCGGAGTCACTGAGAAGAATACAGGAAACTAAAAATGCTGTTTATAATCAAGTTTTGAGTTAAATTAATAATAGTGTGAATTTGTAATTTTACTTTATCATTTGTATACTGTATTTACTTTTAAATACCTGTAAATTCAATTACTTAGGTTTTACACTATAGGTAGAATCCATTCCTTTTTCTGTGTAATAAAAAAATTGGGAAGAATAAATATCCGGGCAACGAAGGACAAACAGCTAGTTTTTTAATAAAAAGGGAAAATTGTCAAGCATTAAACAATTCTTTTAGTGGCAAACACTATTTTTCAATAAGATCAATTAATAAAATCATTTCGCTTCTATTTACAAGTGCGCGTGTTCTTGACAACAAAGAAGGATACTGCAGAAATTTTATCAATTTCTTAGATATAATATGATGTGTAAGGTGCTAAGTCAAAAACAATAAGTAAAAAATCAAATACTACCTCAAAAAAATAAACCCTATAACCCAACTTCTAATGGAAACTTTTTAAAACTTTCAATCCTCACGCATAGAGCTAATGAAAAAATGAATAAATTGTACAGGAAAAAAATTTGAATTTCTGCAGTTTTTTTTCAGTTATCATATGTTTGTAATAAGTTTACTATTATGAAAAATATCGAAAATACATTTATAGTCATCATCATGGGAACACAGTAGATAACTTTAAAGTGAACTAAAGACAGACATATTGCTCAATTACAGTTTCTCGTAAAATGCAGTTAAATTTTTCATCGTGAGAACACAGTGCATATTAGGGAGCAATACATAAGCATACTGCTCTTTCTGGAGTTTTCCAGAAAGCATTACAAACGTCATCACGAGAAAAGAGATCCTAATTTATAAACGACTTATACAAAACATATATATTTCTCATTTCGTTTCTCGTAAAATGATTTCAAAATTTTTCACCAAACGAACACAATATATAACACATTACGCATAAGAATTAAGGTAGAACAGAAAGAGAGTAGTAATTGTACTTAGTATTAGAAAAAAAATTTTACACCTTGGGCCATTTTTCAGTTTTTAAAAAAATGCATTATTTTAAAACTTAAATTATTTGGGGAAAATCTGGCATAGTGGGTTTTAAATGCTCATAAATTCCTGTAGTGGACGAATTATAAAATGAATCCCATTGAAAGGTGCAGAAGAGTTCAAGCCATCTGAAAATACCATTTTATTAGATTTTTATCAGCATTTATGTAGCTGTCAATAGTAGACACACAAAGCGTTCCAAGTTTCATTAAATCTATTAACTTGCAATAATTTCAAACAAAACAGATCTCCATGTTCAAATTAGATACAAAATCAGATGGAGAATTAAAAATTGTCTAACTAGTACATGTTTTCCGATAACGAACCATCTCTTGGGGCTTCTTTTCGAATTAGCTATCTAATCGCTAGGGAGGGCGAAGCATATATACTATTGCTGAAAATTAATGAAACAGTAGCTGCGTTTACATGGACAACAATAATACCCGGGATTTACCCGCTAATAGGGAAAACCTTCGAAGCCCGTTTACATGGGACCACATTTTCACCCTGCTTTTACCCGTCTTACCGGAAGTAAAGGCCGTCACATGATTCGGCGGAAGTGATCCTCATACACCATCATTCCTTGTAAATCACGTTATGGGTTCGATCCCAGCCGGTGTCATACTTTTCCGAATTCACTGTATTACTATTTTTAGCTTTCCATCTTCGAACTCCGCATTTATCTCGTTAAGAAGTGTATGGTCCTGGGGAAGGCCTTTTTTTTTCCCAATTGCTGTTCTTTTGACCTCGAATTCTTAAATTTTAAAATAACAACAACAAAAAAAATCATAAAACTTTAAAAATCCAAAAACATTGAAAAACTTACAAAAATATTTTTTGTATTCTTATGATATCTGCTTTTCTGGGCCTCTTAATATTATTACTTTTTTGTTTTCCGTGGATTATTCTTCTTATCTAATTTTTCTTCTAAATTTTCTTAACTTGTAAGTCTATATTTTTTCTGTTAAAATTAACTTTTTTGTTTTAATTTAACTTTACTATTAATTTTTTTCTTTTACCCGCGTTTTTCTTACCTTAATATTTTAATTCATTACTTAAAATTTTAACTACTGAGCACTCACACCTTGATTACATATATCTTGCTTACAGGAGATAAAGTCGACACGACCAATGCACTCCTCTTCTAAAACACAATTACGTCTGCGTCTATTTGTTATTTAAATGCAGTATATGTCAGTCGCTGTTGATAATTATAGAACGTTTACGATTGTTTACTGTTGTTTTTAAAAATAAATTTAGAAAATAGATAGGAAAAAAGGAATATAAGAACTAGAAGATTGATGCGGATATTAGATATAATCGTACGATCTATGGCTTCATCGCTAAATTTAGTTTTTCCACAACAAAGAATGTGGGCAAAATTACGAAGCTCTGTTTGGTGGGAAGAAATTATTTTAAATTCCTGAAGTAATAAAGACTGGAAAGAAAATTTTCCAATCGATAGGTGCATTTTTTTTAAATTATAAGATTAATTGTAAGATACTTATTGTTTTAATAAATCCTTTTATAAAATCAAAATGTAATTTTGATTTCAATTTTGTTTCAGTAATTTTTAGTCATGTATAAATAAAAAAATCATAAATAGATATAAATAAATTTTTATCTGTGAATTCTAAAATAATTAATTTATAAATAAATTTTAATGTTACGTTTAATTATTGATTATACTTATTAAATTTATTAATTTTACCATAACACTTTAAATGAAAATGTTACTGAAATTTTATTGAAATGAAATTTTATTTCTTATTTTACATACCAGATGGCAGTACCATTCTATTTATAATGTAATTGGGGATGGTTCAGATCAAGAAATAAATGAAATCGTCCGGGAAAAAATAGGCACTTTTCTACTGTTTTCTTGAAAATTATGCGATCGTTAAGGGGTTCCAGATCCTTCCATCGATCATTTAGCTACATTTTCATGGATTCACACAAGTTCAAATCCGCCATGTTATTTACTCCCAGCTTCGAAATGCATCATGGGTAATTAGCGGGTTTTATCCTGGGTCGAAGCAGGGTCGAAAATCCACCCTGCATTTTTCCCTATCGTAGGGAAAAAGTAAGAAACGACCCTGCTTTTACCCGGGTTTTTGGCACATGTAAACGGCACTCTTGTCTTATAGATGTAAATTCTTGAAAACTTGGAGATGATTTCATTAAAGACATAAATAGCATACCACTTTCTGATACTACAATGGCAAGGCGAAAAAATTAAATGGCACAATACTGTGAACATGAAATTTTGTGTCAATTAAAATCTTATTCGCATCGTTTTACGTTGCAATTAGATGAATCTACAGATGTCGCTGGCTTAGCTATTTTGATTGTATTAGTTCGTTACGTTTTTAATTCTTCAACCCAAGAAGATATGCTTTTTTGTAAACCACTTATAGGAAGAAATACTGGAGAAAAATTTTTTAAACTTATTAATTCATACATGCAAGAACATGAACTAAGCTGGGATTTATGTTCACATATTTTCACTGATGGTACAAAATCTTTATTAGGCCGAGAAAAAGGAGCTATATCACGAATTATTGCAATACCTCCACATATTGAACATTCACATTGTTGTCTTCATCGTCATCAGTTAGTAGCAAAAATAATGTCAAAAACATCAAAGAACATTTTGGATAAAGAGGTACAGATAATGAATTTCATGAAAAAAGAATTAAATTCAAGATTATTTATATTATTATGCGAAGAACTATCTAGCACACATAAAACCTTGTTGTTGTATGCGAAAGTGCGATGGTTAACGTGTGGTAAAATCTTAAATCAATTTTTGTTATTAAAAGATGAAATTAGAATTTTTTTAAATGATCGTAAACATGAATATGCTCAAAATTTAAATGAGGAAATATAGTTACAGCTATTGGCATATTTGGCGGATGTATTTACAACTTTAAATGAATTTAATAAATCTCTTCAAGGCCTAAAAGTTCATATTATTAAAGTGAACAATAAAATCAATGCTTTTATTTTAAAATTAGATTTGTAGGAATCTTATGTGAAAAAAAATAATACGCAATGTTTTAAAAAGCTAAGTGATTTTCTAATCGAAAATGGAGTAAATTTGTATAAAGATGTTAAAGACATAATTCAGGGGAATATTTTACAATTAAAAACCACTATCAGGGATTTTTTCCTCAACAAGAAGAGTCTCATCACTGGATTAAAAATCCATTTCGAAATTTCAATAAAAATCAGAATTTATTACTGACAGAACAGGAACAACTGATTGAACTATCAACATATTCTATGTTAAAATGCTGAAACGAACGAGAATATCTTGATTTTTGGTTAAAAATTGACATGGAATATCCTCAAATTTCTGCAAAAGCTATAAAAGTCTTAATGTCCTTCGTTACAACATATTTGTACGAAAAGTCACTTTCAAACATATGTCGGAACAAAATCAAAATACAGAAATAAATTAGAAGCTGAACATGAAATACGTTTACAAATAATCACAACAGAACCCGACTTTAACGTTTTGTACAAAACAAAGCAAACTAATCCCAGTCATTAAAACTGAAAATTTTATTTGTACATATTAACTTTATTTTGTTATACTTTGTTAACTTTTATTATAATGTAATAAAAGAATATTAAAACGTTTTTCTTTATATGTACAACCTAGATTGTGAATATTTTATTGTTTATGATCTCGGGTTCCGCGAAATAATTTTATACTCATAAGAGTTCCTTAAATTAACAAAGTTTGAAGACCACTGACTTAGAAAATGAGAGAAACAGTATTACTATTCTATCCAGTGGATCTCGAAACTCACTAGCAAGCACAAAATAAAATGAATATGTACAACCGGAAATAATCCCCCCACCCCATCTGCTTCAGATCTATAAATAGAACCTCCGCTGGACACGGAGGCTGAAGGTCGAGGGGGAAGGTGTAGCTAACTTCCCCCAGTTCAATGAGGGGAGGAGTTTGAGGCGAAAACGAAAAATTATTATTTAGAATACTAATTACCTATTAACACAAAAAATGCCAAAAATATCTTTAAAAAAAGCCTGAAGTTTCAAGATTTACGTCTTGTTTTCCAAATTTTTAAATTATTATCAGTTGTTTTGTTACAGAGCATTTTAGCAAGCAATGTCTCTCGTTTTGGAAATTTGAAAATGTAACTTAATTTTAAAAATATTTTGAATAATAATAGAAAAATTAGCAAAGCCCCGCATTTGTTTTGGAAGCCTACTTTCAGATTCCAAAAACAGAATTCAAAAATATTCATTAGGTAACCCGGTATGCGAAATGTTATTTCGTCATTCATTAACATTAAATCGTACATCTGCGAGGTCTACTGATGCACCACCCCCTTAACCAGAGCCTGACTAAGGCAGGGGCATACGGGGCAGTTGCCCCGGGCCCCCACATTAGAGGGGGGCCCCCAAATCGAATAGAAATTTTATTTTATGTTTCCTTCTTTAATGAACTTTTTTTAGATGTGCTATATCCCTTTTAATGATGGACATAGAATTGTCAGAAAATCAATAAAATGGACAGAACGATATTTCGTCTGACCATTGGAGGGGGGGACTTTATAGCTATTTTAGGTTCTAGTCAATTTTCTTGTTATATATCTATAATGAGGTGAAAAATGTAAATACCTCCATAACGTTCGGTTCTTCATTACTGAAGTAGTGAAGCAGAGGGGGGCCCCCAACGAAGTTTTTGCCCAGGGCCCCAACTAGGCTAAGTCGGGCCCTGCCCTTAACGGCATTGGGATTGTCACTGTTCCTCTCAGCGACCTCGAAAACCATGTGTGGCAACCCAACTCGCAGACAACTCCGGCGTCGCGTTCTGCGCATATGGTTCGCGCAGGATTAGAGAATTGCCGCGGACTTTGGAACACCGATCTAGACTACTTCACTTTTCACTTTTCCGTATTAGCGTGGTACGTACGCTTCTCCGCTCCGAATTCACTGCGATGAAGTACGAGCCGGGTTTCGTAACTGTAAATTTGTTATGTGTCAACTTTTAAATAAAAGAACATGTTATGTTTATAATTGCTGCTTACCTTCTGATGTCGTAATATGGGAATAATAGTTCCCATGGATTTGACACTACTCTCGGTCATTTTAGACATTTTATATTCCCCCTTCTTCCCCCCCCTCGCCTTCACCGCTGTGCTAATGGGGGGGGGGGGCTGAACTTGCACTTAGACGACATCGGGAGTGTCACTAGTCACTATTAATCTCAGCGACCCCGAAAACTATGGATTCGACACAAATATCAGTCGTTTTCGATTATTTTTACATGGACCCCCTGTACCCCCCCTAGGGGTGGTAGGGATGTCTCCCCCCCCCCAGTGTTTCCCGTGGGAGTGAGAACAACATCTGTACAAAATTTCATCTGAATCGGATGGACCGTTCGGGAACGCTTAAGGGACACTCAAAGAAACATTCTCTTTTATATATATAGATATCACTTTTAAATTTTCGCGACCCCAGATTTTTTCTTTGCAACCCCATAGTTTAAGAAGCGCTGCACTAAACGATAAATGTGGGAACATAACAAAGAAAACGACGCACACGGGGAATTGATTATTCGGGGAACGATCGATCGAGGTTTCATAAATTACAATTTTATGAACCTATGGTGCTTAGTATTTAGCCATGCAGTATGGCATCAGTGCTACTTGAAGTTTAACAACAAATTCGGGTTTGATTTGGGGAGATAAATGTACCGCTTTTTCTTACAACTTAGAATATTGTTTGATGTAAAGTGTTCGAATATTTTACAAACAGGGGCATGTTTATAGATGTGCTTATAATGTTTATACATTCCAATATTTTCTATGATCCATTTGCAGGTAATGTAAGATGTATAGCTATATGATGCTTGCAAGACCTTATAATTTCTGGCAACTGTCCTGTTCATTCAAAATTTTTTACTTTGCTGTGTTCGAATAACCCACTATAGTTACCGATAATTTCTAATTTTGAAGTATTTTATTTCATTGTTTACTGATGATATATAACCGAAAATTGAATACAATATGAAAGGTCCATTTTTGGAACAATACCTTGAATGTTTTCGTAATTTGTAATAATGTATAACGAGAAATCCTTTTTTCCTTTCTTTCTTTTCTTTCCCAATGCGGTGACGGTTTCTTGGACAATTCTTACCGCCATAGTACACCGCAGTTTTACTAGCTATTTTAATACGGGGTACCATATAGGCGGACTAGCATTACCTCCTATGAAGGGGACGACACAAACGGAGGCTTTCAGTGGCACAACGTCGGGATTCGATCCCAGCACCCGAAAACCAACGCGCTGTACCACAGGGCAGCCACAAGCCCTAACTAGAACGTTATCCGAATTATTATATATTTACTATTACAGACCATGGATAACAATGATATATAAGTGGATTCAATCAAATCTCGAACAGTATTGCCTTGAATTCGCATCTACACTTTATTAAATGTGTATTTCATTCCCAGCATTTCATTATGTACTGTTCATGACACAGTTTTCATAAGTGTAATTAATGTGTAGGATTTATATTCCATAACCACTCTAGAATTATATTTAGAGTGTGTATAAATTATTCAAAATTTTCTCTTATCTAAGCATAGTGATGCATGTTGATTAATCATTTATTTTCTAAATTTTTATGTACAATTTAATCAAATTCAGTTTTTATATCAAAATTTTAAGTTACTGCAAAACTGTGCATGTTATTGTTATTATTTTATTTATGAGCAAAAGTTATCTTAATAATTTGATGCATTTTGAAATAAATGATGAATTATCATGTATACAGCAAGCTGGATGACTTCATACCAGTAAATATCATGCATTTGGAGTTAACAGTAGGTTTTGTTGAAAATATTCAATCTTTCCAAGTGCAGTGTGCAGGTATCACTATTTATTTATATCCTCATTGTCTATTTGAGAGTGGTGTTAAAACATGAGGTACCCATTTATAGTCAAATTTATATCCAACTTGTATGCATATTACCACTAAACTAGTAATACATATGTTATATTGTTTATGTACTCTGGCATTGCCACATTTTAAAACTTTCTTAGTTAAAACATACCTAATATCGCGGGGTTACAGATGAAAAACACTAACTCAAAAAACATGATTTTGAGAAAACACTGATCTAAGATTTTTTTCTTAACTTTGGTACGAACATTATTAAATCAAATTAAGTTATAGCACTGGCATTTTTTTGCTAATTACGAATCAGTCCAGGCTCTCATATGCTTATTTTATGTTGTTATCCTCAAGATGGTTAGTGTGTTTCACCGATATAAACTACTAGGCTAGAGTACTTAATGTGATTACAAAACTTTGAAAAATAAATGAAATAAATAAAGATATGTATGACTTAGTGGGTTTCACCAGTAGAAACATCTCCTTTTTCTGGTCAAGAAAAGCTGAAAATCCAAAAATTGATAATTTTGACATAGTGTGTTTCATTAATAACCCCACAATATTTTCTTAAAATTAGAAAAAAAGGGTGTTTGAGAAATTTGGATTGTTACTGCAAGGTTTTATACTTCATTAAGTTTGATTAATGTTAATTTTATTTTCATTTACTTTTTGACTAGTATTGTAGATAAAAAGGGAAGCTTCTGTTTACCAAAAAATTGAAATTTCAGTGTGAAATAAAGTCCAGTTTTGTTTACTCTAGTATGTTACGTGTAAAAAGATAATTTATCTGAGGGACTGAATTGGATTTAATAAATACTTTCTATTCTATTAAAGTGTAAAATATTTTAAAATTTGTATAAGTTTTGGATTTAAGGGTAAAATTATTTACATTTCATACAAGTCTTTAACTGTCATTTAATTTCTGCTATTTTTTTAGGTTTGATATTTATCATTTTATGTCATTCTTTTTGCAGTTTGAGCTTGATTACTCTATATAATATGTTTTTAAAATTAATTTTTACAGTTTCTTCAAATATTACTTTCTATTTTTATGTAATTTCAATAAGAAAAGTTTCCTACATTGTTATCTCAAAATATTTTTTATTATGTGAATGAAGATTATATAAATAATTAGCCCGATTATATTATTTAAAGCACATCAGAGTATATACTAGGCATGGCAGAAAAATTAGCTTTTTTTTTTCTTTCTTTCTGTAGCCCCCTTTTAAATTTAGTTTTCAGCCCCTGTAGTGTATCCCCACCTCTTCCTCATTTCTAATATTAGCAGAATTACAATGTGATATGGCATTTTTGAATGTGATATTCAACTTTTGTTTGATCAGTAATATAACTTTCTATCGTCTGTTTATATATAGGGTGAAGTGGGATAAGTGAGAATGTAAAGTCATATAGTTCCACTTTGAATCTAAATAAGTTTTTAACAAGTTGTTGTATTTGTATGAAAATTTGCTTACATACTTTTGATTATGTTCTACATGTATAGCTTTATTTAAAAAAAATCTATTCACAACTTTTTTTGCTGTAAATATGTAAAGTTTTTGTGTTTCGCATTCTCACTTGTCCTCATACTTGGGGTAAGTGAGAACGTGGGTCCTTATAAATCCTAGTTGCGTATAGCAAAATAAGTGGGGCAAGGGAAAGAATAGATTTTTCACACTGAACAAAAGGCTCTTTTTTTTCTTTTCTTCATTCTTTTGTTGTGAAGGTATTTGTTGTTCAAGTTAGAAGTGTCAGCAACATCCAAATATTAACAAAATAAGTATATTTGTATATATTTGTTTTAGAGTAACAAATGTAGATTGAACCTATGTTAAAAGTTCAAAACAAAAAATTCTTCGTTTTCTTTAGCCTATTAGTTCAATTTACTATTTATTTATGCCTTCTGTCTTATTTGAATGTTTTTTTCTCTGGTTAACTGAATATTGTAACAAATGAAAACCTATTAAAAGTTCATAACAAAGCAAAATCTTTTTCATTAGTTTACTACTTAAATATGCTGTTTATTTACATGTTCTATACTACTTGAAGTTTTTCTTTCCTTTGCCTAGGCCTTACTGAATATTGTAGGACCAAAAAGACACTGAAAAAATTAGTTCACTGCGCCGTCCAGTAACACTAATAAGTCATCATCTGGTACATTCGAGCAATCATTGAGAACAGGCCACATAAAACTAGTAGATTTTCTTTCATTTTTATTTCTTTTTCTGGTAAATTTCACTGTTTTCACTTGCTCAGACACATTTTTATGGGGTCAGTGAAAACCCTGCAGTACTGAAGTATTATTGAAAAAAAAAAAAGGTTTTTATATATTTTATCTGTATTCTTCATTTCTTAATGAATAAGTATGTATATTCTGAATAACTGTATATGTTATGGTTAATTAGTAATTATTATTATTTTTTTTTTGGGGGGGGGGGCTAGTTCTCTAACTTGGGTACCTTAGTTAAAATGCAAGAGTTTGGTAGGTATAAAAATTTTCCATTTTACAATATTTTTCTGTAAATAAAAGCTAAACATAACAGTAGACCAAGAATTTTCCTACAAAGTACACTTGAATTTTTTTTTTTTAAAGTTATACTTTTGAGGGTTTTTAAACCTGTGTTCTCACTTACCCCACTTCATCCTATTTTATAATTTACTTTTTACTGAAATTGGGAGTTATTCAGAGTAAATTTTGAAAATTGGGACTCTGTGATGGTTTTCCTCCTTATGTACAGTCTGTACCAACTGTCTTCATCATTTAAAACCTTAACTAATATTATGTATTTAATGATATTGTATAAGTGCTAATTTATAAATTTTGCTAGAAAATATTTTTCTTCTAGTTTTGTTATTTTGCACTTTTTTTGACATAATCATCCTGACTTTAGAATTTTTTAAGTAAATCTTTTTATAGCTTTGACAGAAAAATAATTATTGTATTTCATTTGTTCTTTTTACTAGCTGAATACCCGTGCTTCGCTATGGGATACATTTTAGGATAATTACAATAAAAAAGTAATGAAATTGCTTTTTAGAGGATTTTCTTATAAACAATATATTTTGTTTCTTCATTGGGCGGAACTAATATTACCAGGCTCGTCTGCGAACTTACACGTGAGCCAGCTACGTAAAACTGACCGTGAGAGAAAAAATTTTCTGGTAAATGTAAGCCATCATATTTTAAAGTTTGGCCTTGAGACTTATTTATCGTCATGGCGAAGCATATTTTGAGAGGAAATTACAGTTTTATATATAGATTTGATTTAATATCCATAAAACTTACTAATTTGAACTAAATTTTTTTAAATTTCCATCTCAATTAGTCTAGTGGTTAAATTTTATCTTTTACTGTATTTTAATATTTTCTTTGTCAATTAATTTCGTTGTTATGCACGTGATGCAAAATTAATTTAAAGTATCACAAAAAGAAAAGAAATCTCGTGATCAGCATTTAATAAATTAAATTCAAAACTTTCCTAACAATTACTGTTTTGGAAGCTAATGTTCTGCTAATTTCCAGTAAAAGCTAAAATCATTTGAAAACCACACACCAGTGTTCCACTCACACGCAACACTATAAAACTGAATTACAGTACTCTACGTTTATATGGGCATTGAAAATTGTGGTTAGTAGAGGGCAATAGGGACAATCCACGCATTGTCTATAGACACTTGCTATCTTTGGCTATTATTTGATCCGTAATATCTGCCTCATATGCCGTATGTTTCTAAACGCCATTCCAGAATGAAGAAATCGTGTAGAGGAGGCTTCTGCAACATGTGGACAGAGACAGTTGTTTTGTGACAACTGACTGAAGTGGTGTCATCTTTGGGTATTATTTGATCTGTAATATCTGCCTCATATGCCGTATGTTTCTAAACGCCATTCCCATATGAACCACAGCCTAATTCCTTTAAAATGGAACAAAATGAGTAACTCCAGTTAACCATGTAATCCACTACTGCTACAGGGGCATCAAAATGTGAGAAAACAGAGTTTAAATCAGCCAAAACTGCAATTATGGTGTACATATGACACCTAACTTCTCCAAAAATCTTTGCCTTTGTGATGAGACTCATAAGTGATTTTATTTTTGATGAAACACTCTTGCTAACAAATCATGACGATCCTGTGGTTTTTGTCCAACTATTCTTTGCTGTTGTTGTCTGATTTCTTCGAGTCTCGCTTCTCTTTCCGGGGTAAAGATTCGGAAAATCATTCGGAAAAAGCTGAAAGGTAAACAATACCAAATCAATTTAAAAACTAAATACAGTATAAATAACGTACAAAAAATAACAGTATAAATAACACAGTATGAATAAAAAGTACAGGCTGCGGCCAGATATGCTCCGGCCAATAATACAAAAAAAGAATTTTAAAATCGTAGTAAGCATTGAAAAACATTTTACACACTTCAATAATAGCAAAACAAAACATGATGGTAAAATAGACAGGAAAGTTAAAACAGAAGTAAGAAGTTAAATTCTAAAAATATAAATGAGGTATAAATCAGCTATCGATTCTAATCTATGAATCATTTATCAGGACATGAAAAATTTACTACATGTAAAAAAAATTAACCTTACCTCCATTAATTTCAACACTTCTTGACCTGTGGCTTGTCCAATCATGTGAAATATAATTCTTGACAATAAATCTTGTTAACCTAAACTGTTATTTGTGTTTTTTTTAATTTAAAAAAGTTATGTTCTCAAAATATGACAATTAAGAAAAAGATATCATCGAGAAAAAATAAATCATGCTACTTAAGAAAGTCATACCAAAAATTTCTATAAAATTAATCTGCAACTATATTTGACATACAAAATAATGCATATGTAATACATTGCTAACATGTTTTAACATCAAAAATTTCCACAATCAAAAGCTAAAATTAGTTTAAAACATTAGCTTTAGGATTTTGTGCAGAATGATAGGTGTTTTAGCTAAATTTCATTAAAAATTACTTCAAATTGATCAATTTATAAAAAAGGTATGCTATTTACAGTTAAGTTTTTGTTTCTTTTTTTTTGATTTTTAAGTGCTATTTTAGCATAAAAGACCAAAAAAACCTTTACAAAATTATTTTTTTCTCAAAGCTAAACACAAATATAAGTATCAGTTGTTTTAAAACACCCCTTTTAAACATTGTTAAGTTTCGAAGTATTATAATAATAATTAAAAATATTCCAGAGTTTCAGACAGAAGTATAAAAAGAAAGAATACGCAAAAAAGTAACTAAATTAAACAAAAATTGACAGAATACAGAAAAAGTGAACACCGGCAAAAGTAAATGAAACATTTCCTTGTGCGCATGCACAGTTCTTATGAATGATTGATTCCAACGCTTAGAGCACCGCGTTGGAAGAACCACATAAAATTTGTGTTGAAGTATCGTTCTTTAAAATTCAATTTTAAGATAGAGACTTGAAATGAGGTTTATATGAATGAGAAAGCATTCGGCTTCCAGATCATGTAAATATTTTCTTTGTAAGATAAAAACTCAAAGAGCATCGACCGTAGATCCTCAAAATTCACGTAAATTTCTCTAAAAACTGGTTTTAATATTTTGATGAAAATATTAGTCTGTTTTAAATTATTTTTAAACAAATGAGGTCTTGTTTGAAGGAGAAATGTCTGAAGTCTTAGATTGTAAAAAGATCAAAATTCTACGATCATTTTTTGCCGAGATATCGTAATCTAAAGTTAAAAAAACATAAAAATCCCACAAAACATAATTCAATGACTCAATCGCTTACAATCCAAAGGGAGAAAATTCTGTCATTCAAATCCGTGCTTGAAGAACCAAGCAGGAAATTTGTGTTTGAGTATCGTTCTTTAAAATTCAATTAAAAATCGAAATTTTAAGATAGAGACTTGAAATGAGGTTGATATGAATGAGAAAGCTTTCATCTTCAAGATGATGTAAATATTTTCTTTGTAAGATAACTCGAAGAGTATCGACCGTAGATCCTCAAAAGTGCATAAATTTCTCTTAAAAGTGGTTTTAATATTTTGATGAAAATATTAGTCTGTTTTAAATTATTTTTAAACAAATGAGGTCTTGTTTGAAGGAGAAATGTCTGTAGTCTTAGATTGTAAAAAGATCAAAATTCTACGATCATTTTTTGCCGAGATATCGTAATCTGAAGTTAAAAAAACATAAAAATCACACAAAACATAAAATAAAAATTTTTCTAGAATAAAATTTAAAATTCGGGTTTCGAGGTGCACCTTCCCATAGTCTGCACTACCCGTGTGCCAAATTTGACGTCTGTAAGTTTCACAGATTCGCCTGGGGGTCTCACACACACACACAAACACTCTCTTTTATTAATAAGATTATCAAACTCAGGGGTAAAATGAAGTACACTTTATTTTCTTATGACTCTTTAAGAATTCATTAAATTTATTTATGAAAATTTTGTCTCTGTGAATAACAAGATATCTTTAAACCAGGTGTGTCCAACAAACAGGCCACATGTGGCTCTTGACAGCTAACAATGTGGCCGACAACATCATAAACTGTATAAGTTCTATCTTCCCAGAGAAAAGTATTCCTCTTTTCATCATTCTATCTCTTCTCTCACTCCTATTTTAGATGCTAGCTACTATGACTATTTTCAAAGGCATTTGAAGAGTAAAATTTGATTAAAAATTTCTGAAGCGAAACCTGATGGACTCACAAAGAATTTCAACCATTTCCATTGAACAATTAAATGATTAGTTTCACAAAAACAAGCCACTAGTTTATGTTGCTCTCTTTTATGATATGATATAAAAAAAGCTTTGTTATTTATATAAATTAACTATTTTATATTTTATATGAGACCTGAGGCTTCTCCTTGCACTCAGTGTGGCCTGAGCAAGCCAAAAGGTTAGATACTTGTGCTTTAAACAAGATTTTATGAGTGTATACTATAGACCACTGCTAATAATTTGTGCCCCTCCTTCTGTTTTTTTTCTCTGCAACAGCTAATCAAAATCAATGACTGAAAACTACTTATCCAGATATATTTTAATCAGTAGATAAAAATAACACATCTATGTGAGAAAGTTGATACTTGATCCTAATCATAATCAATAGGAGTAGCAAGTCATTGCAAAGTTATGTGATGTGATTATCTCTATTTGGCTGCAACCAATGAAAATTGTTCTCAATTAATCTGATTTTTATTCCCAGTCTTAGGTAGTCAGACCATGTTGCATACTGCAAAAGTAAAAACAAAGTTTTAATGTTTGTCTCATTTACACCCAAAAATAAGCAAATTATACAGCTGATAAGTATTACATTAGTTGTATAATTTTCTTAAATGTAGAATCTTTTTTTGGTAAGATCAGCTGTCAACCCTTATGTCTATAAAATGGAACAGTAAATTATAATGGAAGTTAAATTTGTGAAAAAAAAGTTATTTTTAATTTATGTCTGTAGGTGGTTGTATTATCTTTAGTTTATATAATACAAAGTTTTTTTTTTTCTCTTTCATTCCCCAATTTATTTTTTCTACTAGGCAAATAATTTTTGAGTCTTAAGTAAAGTGAGTCTATTTGGTGAAGCTATAAAGTGGGGGATGATTGAAATGTATAGGCAGAAAGAAGTTGGTATGCTACTGTGAAGTTCCAAAGGTGCTGAAGGCTGACAATTTAAGAGAATTCATATGAGTACATTACAAGTTCTTATGAGTTCATGGGGGGTTTTTTTTGGTGGTGGTTGTTGTGTGTGTCTATGTATGTATGCTTGTGTGTGTTTTTCTGCTATAAATGTATGATAAGAGCTTTTTAAATCTAGTTGACTATGACCTCCTATTTACCATAGTATACTTTTAAAAGAAACTACTTATTTTGGGAGTATATACTACTGCTACTACTACTACTTATTCTTATCTTAATATTTCTATAATAGAAATATTAAGATATGAAAAAGAGAATCTAAAACTGGAAAATTACAGTCATTCATTACATATTTATTTCATGTACACTAGAACATAAACATTCTGTCTTGTTATTCTTGTTCTAATAGTACAAATTAGCATTCTTCATTGCTCATCTGTTGAGATTTATATGTGTAGTGGACAATTATCATCCTCTTCACACAGATATTTAATAACTTAAATTGTTTATTCCTGTACAAGAGTTCCTATTGTTTTTCAACAGTCCTGAAAGAATTACCCTGAAAGTTGGATAACATTTATTCTTTATATCACAGGGTTTTACGAATGTGTACATATATAGCTATTACATGTTAACTGTTTGTTTGAAGTCTTATCTGTATCTTGTTTAATGTTTAAATTTTTTTTAATATTTTGTGAATTAAGTGCCTCTTTTGGTAGATACTTTTAAAGGAATCCATAATTTTCATCAATATTTTGTGGCTCTGAATTCATTATCAATTGAATTTTTTGTTTCAAAGAGGGATTATGTACTAAATTTCATGTACTAAATTCATGTAAGTGTTAATTATCATATTTTTTCAAGTACTATTATGGTTTTATTTGATTTAGGCATGTTGATGTAAGCTAAGCCCATTGTGTTATAATTTTTTTTTAATCTATTTTTATCCTGTCTCTGCTCTTTTTACTTGACATTACAATGCACTCCTATCTTAATCAGATGAGGTGAGTTATTGACAATGACTAACAGTTTCTTTTTAAGCACAAAATAGCCTGTTATGTGTCAAAGGCTACTAGAAATAAAAGTTATTTCCCAGCAATAAGTTTTTCCAAATAAATAAAAATATGTACTGTTATTCAAATATCTTTGCTATTAAAAGTTTTCACAAATTATGTCAAATATTCCAAAGTTGTATTAAAACTAAATGCCATGTTAGAGACTGCATAAAATTGTAATGTGAAGCTGAAATAGATTTCATTATTTGTTTATTCCTTTTTTACTACTGTTTCAATTTAATATGCATTATGATGGTGTGAATGTATACTTTTTTGTTGTTGAGGTGTTTTTAGAAAACAAGTAATCGAATACCATATTTTTTTGGACCATAAGATTCACTGGACGATAAGACGCACTTCAAAATTCTTTGAGGATTTTTAGAAAAGTATATTTTGTATTTTGTCAGATATATAAAGATATAAAAAAATATATAATAAATAATATATATATAAAATATATATATAATATATATAATACATATAATAAAAAAAAATTTTTACTTTAATGTTATCATTGAACCATAAGATGTACCCTAATTTTAAGTAAATTTTTTTATGTAAAAGAGTATGTCGTATGGTCTGAAAAATATGGTACTTTTCTTAATGAAGATGTTTACCTACTACTCATTAATATGGTTCTTATTCTGTAAGAATACTCAGAATTAGTAATTGAACATTTTACTGTTATTCATTCATTGAATGATTTTAATTATTAAATATTAAATATGTATATCCATTGTATCAATAAGTTTAGAAAGAGAATAAAAAATGATTCCAGTATTATTTGAAGATTTCATTCCATAATGTATTTATGTATAAAAGAATACCTTAATACTTTTATAAAAGTAATTTTTTTTTTTAATACATTCATGGTTTGGTCAAATGTGATAAAAAATAAATTATTTTTTAGTTATTGTGTCAATGAGTCTAATTTGAAATTGCTCATTTTAAAAGAAATTTACAAAAATATCTATTTTTCCAGGTGGAGATACTTGGCAAATTTTAAAGCCTGTGAAAGTTAAGAGTCAAGTAGTGCATTTGTGTCCTGTGTGTTCTTATTCATCAACCTTTTTAAGTAACTTAAAACGCCATATTCGAGCTCATAGTGGAAACCGTTTATACAAATGTGATATTTGTGGTCATAAATTTGGAAGGAAAGACAATCTTAAAACTCATGTGAAGTTACATGCTATAAAAGGGGTATTAGGATCTCATAAGTAATTAAGCTATGAGTCATAATGTGGAAAAATTGTATAAATTTACAGATATGGAATATGTGCTAATAAAATATAATTTTCTCTTATCTGATCATGACTAACAATTTTAGTAACAGAATTTCACCATGTTTCTAGTCTAATTAAACATGACTTATAAACAGTTTTGTCTCATTTTATGGATAGAAAATACCCATATGGTTTATATATGTAAACTAAAAGAAATATAACAAGCCAAATTACTTTTCTGAACCTAATAAAATATTATTTCATTTCCTTTTAGTGACCAAAAATTCCATTATTTAGTCATAAAAATAAATGAGTATAACTAAGATTGAAAGTACCCTTTTCATTTTGTGTTGTGTATAAATGGCTGGCAGTTAGTGAGAACTAACTTGTATGAAGAAAATTATTTTTTTTTTGAGAGAAATTTCACTTTTGCACTGACATTGTTATTGTCACATCTTAGAAGGAAAAAAAATATATACATATTTGTTAACGGGTTGAAGTAAAAGTGATTTTTCTTGTTTTTTCTCAATTGAAATTTACAGCTGAGGCTAGCTTGCATAAATTGTATAAACTAAATTTAGAAAATACTTTAATATATGATTCAACAATTAGTTATGGTTAATGAATTGCAGAATTTTTATGTAGAAAGAAAAAATAATTCATAAATATTAATTCAAAGTATCACATTTAAAGGATTTACAGTAGCAATATCATGATTTATTGTTTTCATGTGTAATTTTTCAGTTTATTAAATTTGACAGTTTTATAGAAAATGAATCTTTTGTAACAGTTTATTGGGGTGATTTAATATCAGACATGCACATAATTAAGTTTCAAAGTTTTCTTGACTCTTAATATTTAGAGAAGGTGAGAATTGTTTTGAATTTTATGATTACCTAAATTACATTATATTTTTTAATGATTGAAAACTGGGTATTTGAATGATACATTTCATAATTTTGACTGTTAATTGTCATATAGTTTCATCTTCAGTTATTCCATCTAAGGAAACTTCCCACTAGTAGAATGGAAAATTAACGAGTTTTCAGAGGTTATAGTTTGAAACAGCAATCTTGTAAATTCAAACAGTACATCTGAAAAGTATGGATACTTTTTAGATGAATATGGGAGGATTTTTCAAAATAGGAGAAATGATTTGTAAACTTGTTTGAAAACAGAAGTAAAAATTTATCGTAATTGTTGTGTAATGACATGCTGTTAAGTTACAATAAAGAGACATTCATTATATTGAAGAAAATTTTTATTTCGAATTTAATACATGCACACACACAGTATAAGTGCATAGTATAGGCAATTTTCACGGACCAGCAGAAAATGACATATGAAGCGGGATAACGTACGAAACGGACAATGTAAAATCGGGGTTCTACTGTATATATATATATATATATATATATATAAAGATTTATAATTCTTTCACTTTTTTTTTTCATTCTGAAGCAGTTTCGTATATTTTATTAAATTTGTACTCTGTATGTGTTTATACTTTGTAGAAATCTAAATTTAAAATGCATTTTTTTCCTGTATTATTGTTGCATTAAGGATATTTTGCTTACTTTCAATCTAGAAGGAAAAATATATTTTCGTTATGTTGCTTATTTTATAACATTTTAGAAATAAATGTTTCTGGTTATTGTTTTATTAAATTCACTACTATGTATTTGATTTTTAGATAAATTGACTTTAGAGAATTGGTAAAATATAATGTTCTATATACATCACTAAGTTTCATAAAATAATTTTTTTCTTGACATTAATATATTTTTATAGAAAAATTTGACTTAGTTTTAAACTATGTATTTATTAAATCATCTGAATCAAATTTAAGTGATCAGCGTATGTTTATTTATTTTTTTTTATTTCCTGTATGTTCTATATAATGGAAGTTTATAATCTTTTTTTTGTGTATATATCTTATCTAAACTTTGAAATTTCCAAATGAGAAAACTTCATATTTGAATAATTTCTTTTACTTTTTTTCTAGGTTATGATATGTGTGAACCACTTCTAGCTGTAAAACACAGAAAGCGTAATGGAATTCATATATGCTATTATTGTTCTTATTCAACAAAGGATTCTAGTAACTTTCGGAGGCATATAAATACTCATACTGGCAAACGTCCGTTTGAATGTAATTTATGTAATAAAAAGTATGGAAGGAAAGATACTTTAAAAATTCATTTATTAACTCATGGGATAAAAATTTAATAAGGAATGTGTTTGTTGAACTAAATTTTTGATTCCTCTGCTTTATGTATTACTTACATTTGTGTTTAAGTATATGGTTAAGTATTGTGTTAAGTATATGGTTGTGTTAAGTATTGACCAAAATGAAATGAAATTGCAATTTTTTAAAATTCTTATATTTGTGTTATGGCTGGATAAATTTAAACTTAAATTATAAATTCCCATAATTATTAGTATTTAATATTTCCTTTTATTTCCCTTAAGAAGTTTTTTAATTTCAAATTTTTTTTCTGAAGTGAAATAAGTTTTAAAGTCTCAGTTTCATTACTCAAATAAAATATTTTAATTATTTTCTTACTTTGAATAAAAGCTTACTTTTAAGGAAAAATGGGAGTATTCAGTAATTTTTCAATTATTTTAGAATCTCAAATCTATTAACTTTACCCAGGGCCCCCCTACTTAGAGTTAGCTATTTTTTAATGTCTGCTGTAGTTATAATTCCATATTTGAATTGTTCAGTTGCTTCGAAACAATAAAAATCAAATTCTAAAAAAAAAAAAACATTTAATCAGAACAAAAGATTTAAAAAAATTCTAATCATTGATTTGATTATAGAATTTATTTTTAAATTTAAGTCTTTAATGTGGATGAAATGTGCTCTTGACATTTTCATATTTCATGATATACTTTTCTTGTTTTTCTCTCTATCTGTCTATTGAAAAGGGGTTTGAAAATAAATTTAACTGTATAATGGGATTGATCCCTGAGATTTGCGACACAATTTTTCAGTGGGTGCAGTAAACCAAAGTCCTGCCATTGACCTATTGGCCACCCCTTTTATAAGTTACAATAAAACTTTCTTGCATTTAGTCTACTTTTTCATGAATGAATCTCTATGTAATCCATTTTTATGGGAGATTTTAAGGGTAATTTGAGGGAATATTCTTTCTACTGGTGATATACTGAATGATAGTACATCATAATATCATTGTATTGTAAAGAAAAAAAAGATGCCATCTCAGTTGCTTTAGTTATGGCTCATGACTTAAGCAACTGCTTGAGTTCAGATCCACAATCTGTTTGCAGCAGGTTAGTTTTATTACTATCAAGCATTAGCACTAAATGCTATATATTAAATATGAACTTTTATTAAGAAGTAAATTGATTTTTCTTTGATGTTAGCATAACTTAAAAATTCTGTGTTTGACACCCATGCTTAAATTAAAAGCTTGAGTTGTATCATTTGTAATTATTCATTTTAAGTTGACCACAATTTAAAATTAATGTAGTTCTTTAGAGTATTGCTTAAATTAAAGTTTAATTGCTCTACTCATTTTTAACGTACAGTGGTACCTCGACTTATGAGTTTAATTCGTTCCATGACGGAGCTCGTAACTCGAAATACTCGTATCTCGAATCAATTTTCCCCATTGAAATGAATGGAATTGCCATAAATTCGTTCCAAGCTCCCCCAAAACACCGCAATTTTTTGTTACATGTTTTAAATAAGAAATATGTGCTTATAAATGATGAACATTGTATGAAAATGCAATACAATAGAATGTACTGCAATAAACTTGTTTTATTAAGTGTACAATATTTACCTTGGAAATCAGATTTGAAGATGCTGATGGAAGAGGAGGAGAAAGGCTGAACTGAAAAACTAAATCTTATCGTTTATTTTTGACCTTTTCGCCAAGCTTTCCTGACTTTCGCTTTTATTACGAGCTACCCTCGTAAAGTGAATGAGTGAGACACGGAAGCTGGGCGATCGTTGCATCGTTTACTGTGGCTGTAATGTTGTAGAAAATCCTCTTTCTGAGAATCCGAAGAAACGTTTTCTCAGAATCCGTAGAAGGGAGATAGCTTGCGAGTAGGTCATCCCATACCCTAGACACCACGGGGAGTTCCAGTGTGGGGGAGGGAAATGAAGCTATCTCCCAGAGAGAGATGTTGGTCGCTGTTCAGTTTCAGAGGGCGACTCACGCGTGGGCAGAGCAAGCTGCCCCGGGTGATAATTTCTGAGTGTTGATCTCTCGATTTAAGACTGGATAGCAGTCTTAGAATAATATGTATACAATTTTATAATAATTGTACATAAAGGTTGTAAATTCTATATGCTTCTCGTGTTCTCATTTGATGAGTACGTAACATGGCGGTCGCTGCGCAAACTAGAGGTATCTGAAGCTTGCTTGTAACCCGAATTTTAGCTCGTAACTCAAAGCAAAAAATCTGTCGAGAGAATGCTCCTATCTCGAAAAACTTGTAAGTCGAGGTACCACTGTAGTTTTAGAGGTTGCTGTAAAGATAATTTTGTCATGTGTTTTGTCATTGCATTGGAAACTGCATCATGACAATAAGAGGTTTTATTTTTTCCATTTTACTCCAGGTTGTATTGTTCTTTTTGTAATGAAAGTGATAAGAGAAAAAAGTAATGGGCCAAAGTTAGTCATGTGAATTATATAGCACCATTAAAATTTATTTTGTACTTATAATAATATTCATGAATTTGGTATTAATAATGCTTCCATTGTACTTTGTTTATTGTATTTTCATTGGCTTGAATGCATGAATTTAGTTCTTGAAGATTGCTTTTTAGTGTTTCTGAAGGAAAGGTAAATATGTTCTATGTATGCTTTATTTTTAGATTTATAGCAGCAAAATGAAAAAAAATTTGCACTGCACAATTAATATTCCTGATAATTATTTTATATATGTTTCTTTAAAAAAAAAGTGTATTTTCAATATGAATATAATAATTTTATCAAACATTAGATTTCAATATTAAGCATCAGTAAATAACCTCTAAAATAAATTTTTTACTTTTTATATATACGTACTCATTATTCTAAACTAGCTGTCAACTTCTCATAAAAGGATTCATTTTATTAACTACCATCCTAATCATAAATGGATTGTACTTATTATTTTTCCTTTCATGCTTTGCTTTATAGCAAAAAAGTTATAGTTTAGAATTATGTATCTATTAAAATCAAGTATGAATATACTTTGATAACTTCAGTTGTTTTACTACTTAAAAAGAATGTAATTTGTATTTACACTGAATAAATATATATTTTTTTCTCTTTATCTTTCAATTTTGTCTTGTGTTTTACAACGCCTAGTTATGAAAAAATAAAATTTTCATTAATAAATCTTCGTAATTTAAAGCAATAGTACTGTAATTTACAGTTTATAATTTAATATTTATTTTAATGGTGTTATTTTATATAATTACTTTCTCACGTGACATTGAAAAGTGTGACTATCTTTTGTTTTAACTAATACTTTATTTTTATATTATTTGTTGTTATTAAATTTAAAAGATAAATTCACATTGAGAAGATGGAAAAATAAATTTTATTTTATATTCAAGGGCCCGGGGTTGCTTTTTTGGTTGGCGGATTTGTACTGTCCATCTGGCACTCGTGGGCCCAACAATAATGCAAAATGTCACCGAACCTGGGAAATTAAGCCTCGGCTGCGAGTACGGGTATTGCTACGTAGCGACCGGTTGGCAGTTTGATCAAGGCATATAAGCACTAGCTGGGGTCGCTGTAATTCATGAATACTTATTTTATATTAATTTATTATGATGGATTAAATAATTTTTCATATTTTTGGATAAATCATTGAATTGTATCATTTGTAATTTATTCCTTTTAAGTTGACCACACTTTAAAATTAATGTAATTCTTTAGAATATTGTATGTATACAGAAATATTTAGGAAAAAGTCCAGTGGCATGTCATTTATGTATTATTGTCTTAGCCAAAGAAATTAAGTATAACGGTCTGTAATATATGAATAAAATATATGTTGTACTTGTGATAATTTATATTAAAAGGATTTTTACTGAAAAGCATTTAATGAGAGGCAAATGAAAGACCTAATTACCACTAATGAAGCATATTTTAATTGACTATTTTTTCACATTTATTATTCTGGGTTATATTAGAAGAATAATTTTCAATTAAAGCCATTAAAAATTTCTTCACTTATGTGGATCAAAATGTCCAGTAATCAATATTCTAAAAATATCATTAAAAATTATCTATCTTTAACTCTTTTTAAAACAGTTTGTCATAATGGTTTTAGCATTTCCTGGAGCACTGTTTGAAAATATTGCTCAGTTTTTTTTTTTCTTCTTTCTTTTCTTTTGAGAACTATTTTTATGATATCTTCCAAATTATCTCAGCTACCATTTTAAGCACTCACAGTATCCCAAAGTTGAAAGGGCAAACCTTCTCTAAAACTAAGTTGCTAAAAAGCTAGAATGCTTTCTTTGTAACACTACTCTCTGATTATTTTATCTCTATTACCTTGGCTGCAGTTAGAAGCCGATATTGTGACTTGCTTTGTACATACTTGCAAAATGTCCACAATCACATTTCACCGTGAACTCTAATTGCTAGTCTGTTTGACAAGGCACACAATTTGTCGTATTTTAATTTGCTTATTAAATGACAGAGACAGTAGAAGCAGTTAAGATGTATGACAGACTTTTGTATTAAATTGTTTCATTTCATCTGAGTGTTGTCAAATTTTATTTTTTCTTTCACCATTAATTATTTGTCTTTGTGTACTCACCTACACAGAATCTGATGTGTCATGTATTCAGTATTATACTGATAAAGACTGAGTAAATGTGAGATAAAAGTTATTCAAGATTATTTTAAGTTAGATAAACATTTTAATTTGAGGTATATACAATTTAAAAGGCAGAAAGTTTTATATAAAGTTTCTTAGTTATTTATTTTCATGGTAGGGGGCTTTTAGATAGCTCTCTAAATTTGTTTCAGACAATTTGAGAAAAAAAATACATTTTTTAATATTTTAACTTATTTCTACTCTGTGAATCAACAGCATTAGAAAATGAAATTTGTAAATCTTAGCCCATCAAGGAAGTGTTCTTCTAACTTGAGAAACCAAAAATTGTTATTAATCATGAGTGGTATAAACTTGTTGCTCGTATTTTAGTGTTAAAAATTCTTTAAGTAGCAGAGTTTGTATGTTAGTCCAGAAATGATGCCAAAAACATTTTAAAAATTCTGCTGTTGAGACCATGGAAATTGAAATGTAAAAATAAAAAGGGATACTTGTATTTTTTTATTTTTTATTTCAAGGTAAATGTTCCTATGGGAACTTGACATTCATTTTTTTAGGGCCACAAAACTGCAAGAATTAAACAAATTAACCTCTGAACTTTTTCTTAGAAAGATAAAGCTAGTGGGAATGAACTTGATGCCCATGCAAATTAATTAATAAAAAAAGTTTTAATGCAAATTTTCAAAACTTTTTCTCTTCAAAAAATTTAAGAATCATATATATATGTGTGTGCAAGTATTTATTTTAAACTACAATCCTCAATTCTTTGTAATAGTTAAAAAAATCTAATTTTCTCTACAACTTAATATATTAATTATATTTAAATTATTTGGATATTCTGGGAGAAAAATGAATCAAAAACCTCATCAGAAGCACGCAAAATATATAATTCATGTCAAAGAATTGATGTACATTGTAGTAAAAATGGAAATAATATAAAGTTCTTTAGACATTTAAAAACTTTTTTATATACAGTGGTTAACCTTAGACGTATTTATTCTTTATTTAATTTTTTTCGTTTAAATTATGTGCTTTTTTCTTTTGTTTTACAGTATTAAAATGATTTTTCTAAGGTCTGTATTAAATGTTTATTATAGATTTCATTGAAAATGAAAGCGTTTTCGCTATGCATTTTATACCCAGTGGTGGTTTGAATAAATGTCCTTTGTGTGCTTACTCAACTCCTCTTGCTGGAAATTTAAAAAGACACCTTATTCTTCACAGTGGAAAAAGACCTTATGAATGTAGGATATGTGGTAAAAAATTTACATTAAAGCAACATCTTAAGAGACATTTAGCTGTTCATACCTCAAATTAACTGTGATTGATGTTCTATATTTTCCTTTCTTTATATGCATAATTTTATCAGTATATTATTATTAATGAGTGAAATCTGTTCATTATTTTAAACTTATTTCTAAAATTGGGAAAATTCCATTGAAGTAAAATTTTTTAACTTCAGTTTATTTTGAATAAATATGATAAATATGGAGATTAATTTATATGATGACTTGTTTGAAGCTGTTTATGACTGCCTGCATATATCTGTTTAAATATTGAAAAAAAATAAGTCCTTTCTTAAACCTATTAAAATTTTTCTTTCAAGCATCTCTTCTTTTCACAGAAACTGAAATAACTTACTTTTTCTTGTTTTTAATTTTGTCCATATACCCATATTTGTGAGCTGTATAGCTTGGATTTTCCAATATTATTAATTAGTCTGAATTTGTAAAGAACATGGTTTCTTAGTGTATCTACATGAATATTTCATCAAGACTAAAAAGAAAAAAGAATGAGCTTAATTGTCATTCAGATTTACCTGTACTTAAAGAATCTTCACAAATTTTATGTTGTAATGTGCAGAAGTATGAAAAGCATAAAATTAATTAATATTGTGTCCTTTAACGGAAATTTATTGTAATGTATCTAAAATTTTAGCATTAAACTTTTTTTTATCTTTATCATGTTTTTTTCTTTCTTTTTGCAAAATGATTGCCTTAAAGGTAAATTAAACCAAATTATTTCAATATTTAGTCTAAATTTACCTCTTTAAAGAATTTCAGTTTGATTAAAATGTTTTTGTTGTAATTGCTTTAAAATATTCAAATGCAATAACCAGCATGAAGTATTGTATAAGTAAGTTAGATATGGTTTTCAATTTATGTATTCCTGAGTAATATAATCTTTAGCTTCTGCAAAGGGAATTAAATGACAAAGTTGTCAGTAATCTATGTGTTCAACCCTTAAATTTAAATATGTAAGTTTATCTCAAAAACAGTTTAAAATGTTCATAGATTTTATTTTATTGTAATGCATATATTTCAGTCTTTTATGTAAAAAAAGTATACTGCTTTGGAAAAATTTCAATAAACATGACGTCTGTCTATAAAACATGCATGCTATTGTAGATAGAAAGGATACATGTACATTGTACACACAAACCCTTAATTTTTATATATTTGAGCAAAGCAGACTCCATAAGTATTTTTTTTAATTATTTATTTTTAAATGTATTAGTAAACTATATTTTTGAGCTGTTTCCCATGTATATGAACTCCCTAACAAAAACAAAATTACCTTTTTTATTTCTTTAACACATGTTGTATTAATGGTTTGTATCATATTCTATTGAATGTTTTGCTATGGTAAAATATTTGTCCTTTTTATTTTATTTATTTATTTATTTTTTATGTTAATAAATGACAGGTGGTTTGTGACAGGTAATTTTAACAGAAATGTTTCACTGTGTGGTTGTCATTTGTTATTTGAATTTATTTTGAAAAAAATACCTTATCCTTTTTAATATTGGTACAATGTTAATTTAGATATTTTTAGACTTTCATAAGTTTATATATATATATATATATATATATATATATATATATATATATATATATATATATAATTTTTTTTTTTTTTTCCTCTCTCTTAACTCACAATTTTTATTATGAATTTGCATTCTTTAATTTTTGGAATGTAATTGTTGTAACTTGTTCTTGAAGCTGTTTGGGGGATTAAAACGTCAGTCTCATTAGAACACAAGTCTGAAATTAAATGAATGTGTATAAAGCATTATAAAACTGTAAAATTGATAATCAATGCATGAGAAAGATAATGATGTACATGACAAATTTAATGTCTGTTTTAGAAATAGTGGCCTTTTTTCTCAATTGGTCTTATAATTTAAATTATCTTATCTCCATTTGGGAGTTTAAAAAAAGAAAAACTTAAAGAATTTGGCAAGTAGAGAACTAGTGCACTTCTTAAAAAGATTTCAAAAACAGGTAATGCATTTTTTAATATATTTTTTGTGTGCTGTTTTAGCAGTTTTAATATGTCTAGTATAATGTGCACCAAGGATTCCAAAAAGGGAATAAATTTAGGAATATTGTGTCAAACAAATGTTTATTAGAAGAGGATTTTAACTAGTAGATAATACTGCTTGTAAATGTGTAACTTCTGATTTTATGTTTAATTAGAATCATAATACTTTGAAGCATGCCTTGTGATAAATACTTATATACCACACACACACAAAAAAAAATAATAAAATAAGTGGAAAGTTATCATTTGTGAAACAAATTTGTTTCAGAAGCATAAAAATGCTTTTTTGTATGTTGAATATTAATCTGCTGCATAGTGTTACACATGTTACATCATTCTGAACATAACATTGCTTGTGTATATCTTCTCATATGCATATATGAAATATTTCTTCCTGAAAAAGATTGTCATTTTCATGACCTTTAGATTAGTTGTGTGTGTAATATTTTGTTCCTTTCGTTTTATTTGTGCTCTTCTTATTCATGGCACTTTGAGTATTTTTCATATCTTTTAATTCACAAGTATTGTCTTCAGTTATAATTTTAAAATTTTGTTTTAATTTGCTAGACTTCGTATGTATATTTCTTATTTACATAGTGGTTGGTATTATATCCTCTGTCTTATAGAAATTAATATAATGTAACAAAATGCTACCTTTGAAAAAAAATAACTACATTCTTATGATGCATACTATTATATCTTGTTCATGTATCTTGGGCATCAATCAAATGCTTTATTTACATATACTATTGTTAATTTGAGTACCTTTAATATCCTATGATTTTAATGAAAATGTCTTTCTAAGTCCTATATGCTGGTATCATATAGACATATTTTACCTTTATTCTTAATCTGCAAGTCTGTTTAGGACAGGGGTTCCCAACCTTTTCCCTACATCAACCCCTTTTAAAAGAAGGATTTTCCTCATCGACCCCCTCACATTTTTCTCTGTAATATACAGCATACAACATAATTATAATACTAATAATTGCACATGAAACACTTAAAGATAACAATTTGACTAAGAATATGAACAAAAAGTTAGAAAAAGTGGTTCATTAGGTTTGTTTTATTATTTATGTATTATTTTCATTTTTAATGTCACAAATATAAACAAGATTTCAGAAACACAGATTGTAATTGCACAACATGGCCAAGAGAAAAACGAAACTGCTTCTGATTGTTTGCATTGGTTGGACCATGTGTTGTTTAAGGTCCAGTGGATTTCCCCAGTTCTGCCTTGTGTTGGTACACAAATAAAAGGCGATGGTGGCATTTGAAGCTTATACAAAAGCGTCATTACATTCGACTTTAGATATGCAGATCACTTTGCCTTATGCAAATCTGTATTTATACATATTAAAACGGATATTATTATCTAATAATTACATTCCTAAAAAATTAAACTTTTAAACAGAAAAAATTATCATAGACCCCTAATAAACCCCTGGAATACTATAGACCCTTTTTAAACTTCCATCGACCCCCAAAGAGTCCACCTGGACCTCGTTGATAATCACTGGTTTAGGAACATCTTTCCTTGTGACCCATTGCTCTAATTTAGCATTATTATATACGATTCAAACATTTAACATGTTCTAGGTGCTCTTTGTTTGAAGCCTATAACTGAACATGCTTGCATTACTGCCCCAATAAGTATATTAAAAAAGTTACTTTAGTAATTTTTGCATAGGAAACAGGGAATGGTGAGTTTTGAAGATGATATGATCTGCTGTTTTGAATATGGTATTCATAGCTTTTTTTCATTAAATTAAATTTCTATTCTTCCTCTCTGAGTTATTTAATTCTGAATAATAAATTCTTTAACTTTTTTAAATGATAAAATCCATAGTCAAGAAATTCTAAAGGATGTATCTTGAAATTTTAAAAAGATAATTTTAATAAGAAAGAGTATCTTCTAATGTACTTTGTTTCCCTATGAACAAGTTCATTACTTATGTTGATGAAATTTTAGTTTTAATGTTTGTTTCTCTATATAATGTTAGACAATGCATATGTTATTCCATTATGCAAATAAAATAATTATCTCCTATTCTAATCTTAAAATAAAAATTTTTGATTAATTAATTTTTTTTTTATTTATAGACTTTGTTCAAATTGAAAGCTATTCTTCTATTTTACCTGTCAGTGTGAAAAAGTGCCCTATGTGTCCATACTCTACTCCTGTTTTGGGCAACTTAAAAAGACACCTTGTGCTTCATAGTGGAAAACGCCCCTTCAAATGCGATCAATGCAATAAGCGATTTAGATTAAAACAGCATCTAAAAAATCATATGTCTGTACACACTGGATTTCGTTTTTCATGTGAACTTTGTGGTAAAAAATTCTCAAGGCAAAGTTATGTGAAAAGTCATGTACTTCTTAAACACTAGAATTAATTGATTTTTTTATCTATTTATTTATTTATTTACTTATTTTTGTCGAATATGGTGGTAAATATCTGTACTAAAAAATATTACAAATTGGTTTTTGTGTTTGCCATAATGTTCTTTTAATATGAAAAGGTAAGGATTTTTTTTTTTTTTAAACTATCATTTTTACTTTTTTGTAAAAGTTACTATTCATATTAAATTAGTAGATACTTAACGCTAAATTAGCAAAGAAATAAAAAAAAATCTGAATAGCATTTGAATGATATGATATGTGTAGTTAATTATGTGTCTTGAGGACTTTGTCAGAACTAGTGTGAAGAAATTTGACTCTTTATGTAAATTCTTTCTAAATTTTCACACACACCCACACATATATATTATTAGCAAAACTAAATATCTTTTTCTGTATATATATTTGTGTTTTGTGTGTATAAAGTAGAGTGGTATTAAGTTTGTGTAATTTACACATTCATATCTTTCACGCCAATTTTTTAAAGCAATATCCCTAATGATAAAATAACACATTCTTAAGGACTGCCTTCATTAAGTGGGGGTGGGGGGTGGGGTCACCATTTGCAATAAGCACATCTCCAGTTTCTCTAACATTGGGAACCTTGGTTTTGTTATTTTGATTTCTCTGAAAGGTTTAGCTAATGAACAAACTAGGTACAACACTGTTCTATATGCAGAATTACTCCAATTGTACTGTTTTCAGGAAAATGTTACAGAAATAATTCTTACTGGAATATTTTTTAAAAATTTATAAGCACTGCCTTTGTAGATTGGTTGACAAACATGTTTAGCTGCATGAATTGACAAAAGCCTACATTTCAAAGCCAATTTTGAATGGTTGAAAAATCCTTGCCACGTTTGGATTCATATAAGGAGACTTGGTACTGAACCCCAGTGCCTTAACTATTTTCCAATATTCTGCTTTCATAAGAGAAGCAATTAACTTCAAAAATATTATTCACATCTTGCATATTCAACTGCACTTTTGAATCAAGGTTTGCTCATACTATTACGAAATCCACAGCTAGACATGGAGAATGATTCATAGATTCCTGAGATTTCTTCATCAATTCAGCATCTCTAGTGATTCTGCATTTGGGATTGTGGCTAATGCATTCTCATGTGTTTTTCAAATTCAGCTTACTGCAGTCCTTTTTTATTTTTATTCCAGAATTTTTTTACGTTATACATTAGGTATCAAGAGGAGCTTATGCATAAACACATCAAAACTTTTTTTTTTAATTGTGATTAAATGTTTATATCTGTATTTAGATATTCATTGAACATTTAAGTGTTTTTGAGTAGTGTAAATTTGCAGGTGTATGTGTGGTAGTTATGTGTTTAAATATATGTGTATTGAATATTCTTTGCAGCATAGTATCTCTAGATTGATCTTTTAGGATGTGATGCTTTATGTTGTACCTATGTGCCAAAAGATTTATGGGATTTTATGCATTTCATATTTATTTCATATCTCATGTTGTGTAAATTCGCCACAATAATGGTCATTGTATGTTTTATTTATTATTTGTTACGATTTCATGCACATTGTAAAATGTTCCTGATTTTGATGTTAGCATTTTTTGCTACATTTTTTAAAAGTGAGAATTTTTGCTTTTTCACTTAATCTAATATGTTATCAGTATGTCTAATTCAAATAACGTTTCAATAAATTGGGATTTATATTTGAGTATATTGATTCTTGTACACTAAGTGGTATGCTCATAACTTTAAAATTTGGTATTAAAATAAATTTTTTTTCATAATATACTTTCTCTTTTTTATATAGGTTTTGTAACAATTCATAGTCAGAAGTTTCAGTCTCCTGTTCCAGTAAAACAAAAAAATCGGGCTGTAAATTTATGTCCTTTTTGCTCATATACAACTTGTGATTCAAGCAATTTCAAAAGACATATGCGAATTCATAGTGGAAATCGTCCTTTTCAGTGTGACATCTGTAACAAGTCTTTTAATCAGAAAGAACATTTGAGGAGCCATTATGCTACACATATTCGGGATAATACTTTCCATTGTAAACTATGCAAAAAGAATTTCATTTGTAAAGATGATTTGAAAGATCATATAATATCAATGCATTCCTTAGCAAATACCCAAGAATTTTTATAGTATATTCAGAACACCCTGTTTCTGTTCTTCAAGTTAATATGCTAAAGAAGTTAAATAGCTGAGGCTTTTTTCCATGCATTGTTCAAGAACAGTTTTTTTTTTTAGGAACTATACTTCACTGTATGACAGACACTCTTTCTTTTAAATATTCAAGCACAGTTAAAATCTGATAATGTTCTAATTTTGTTTTATTCATTTTAAAATTGATACCCCTAAACATAGGCGTAGCATCGGGGCATGTCCCCCCCCCCCCCCCCCAACTTACCTTGAAATAAATTAAAATGTTAATAGAAGTTCAGTTAAAATTGCAAAATTGTAGAAAACTTTTAAGAAAGTTAGTTTTTTCCCCACTTTTTCAAACTGTGAAACTGGAGATTCCGATTATGTCTTTAGCCTTAACATAGTTTTTTCCCCACTTTTTCAAACTGTGAAACTGGAGATTCCGATTATGTCTTTAGCCTTAACATAGTTTTTAACAATGATATGATCCATAAAAAAAGTTCGATGCAATATTTTTTTCTCATTTTATTTATTTTATATTATATTTATTTTCCTCATTGTATAACTTTTGAATACTACTCAAACATAAATTCTATTGTTATTTAATTTAAATATTATCATAATCTTTCATATTTTAAGGACCACCAGGCAGTCAATGCACGGAGTAGGGCCCTAACTAAATTCAATTCCTGCCCCCCCCCCAAAAAAAAAATAAAAATAAAAAAATTAGAATCACGCTACGCCTATGCCCCTAAATATAAAATTTGTTTTTGAAAATGTTACCAAAGTTCAAACAAACTGTGATCAGGTAATTTTGTTTTTTCTATTATTCTATTTAGCAGTTTTAATTAAGGATCAATTTTATATATTTAAAAATAAATTAATATTGACATGTACAGGGCTACCATTCTAGATTTTTTATAAACTTAAATTAATTCTATAAGAAATAATGCTCTTAAAATAGATTTTTGCTGAAAGACATGTATAAGATCACTTTACATGTGAGACTTAAACTTCAACCTAAAGCTTAATTTTATATTGCTTTTTGATTATATTGTTGTATTATAAAAATTATTCTTAAACTGTGTGTAATTCTAATGGCTTATTGTTATAAAGGCCATTGTATGCTATAAAGGTTGACTAACATATTATGTGACTTTAAATACTTTTCTATTATTTTTCAAAATTTCTAAAAAAATTTTTTGCTTTTTATTCACAGCAAATTTATAGCAGCTTAAATTTAAGGGGGGAAAATCACTGAAGTACTTCTTTCTTAAGCTCAAATATGAGTTAAATCAGTTATATTATAATTTGAAACTCTTTGAAAAACATATTTTTAAATTGTTTCTAATATAGCAGTTGAAATCACAATTCTTTTCTTAATGTTTTGGCTTCTATTTACATCTTTTCTAGGCTTATGTGTCAAGTTTTTTGCACTGTGTAGAATATTGCTTTTAATTAAGAAACATTGTTTTCTTTTAATAACAAAATCTTTGACATAAGTCACTCATAAAAAGTTTCCCTGCTTTCATTTCTAAAAAGATCTATCATTGTAAATCGGTCTGAAAAATATATTCTAAAATTCAGACCATATACTTTTAGGACCATAATTTTTTTTTTCCTCACCAAAATCTTGTTTTTGACTGTCCACTGTTTGTTATGTATTTTATACTTTGTTTACAGGTAATTCAACTGAAAGCATCATATCTGTTGAATATATGCATTACATATCAGTTTCTACATTTTCATGCACATGTAAAAGTTTGAGAAATTTTTGGAAATGTGGAATATTAAGTCTCTTTCAGGTTTTGTTTGATAAAATAGGTGGAGTGAACTAATGCAGAAATTGCTTCTATATAAACATAACATGATATATATATTTCTGAATCATTGATTATGTATTATAAATTTACTGGTGTAACTATCAAATATAATTCTTTTCTATTATCAACTTTAATATTCACACAGCTCACAAAAATATGTTTAATTCTTACCCTTGTTTATCAAATATCACAAGTTGCTAACTTGGTGTCATTATCATTATGTCCTGTTATTTGAGCTTAATGCATATTTAAAATAATTTTGTTATAAGTTAGTCTGACAGAATATCCACATTTCAAAGTAAACTACACAAAGTAATTGAGCAAGATGATATTGAGCGTAATGAAATACTGTAACAACTATCCTATTAATTGCTAGCTGATTAAAACTGTTGAAAGAATTATTTTCTCTTTCAATATAATATGATGATTGATGATAATTACCTCTGTAACTTACAATAGAAAAATATTGTATTGACTTTTTTCTATAAAAATATTTGTTTGATAAAGCCCTTTCAAATCTGTTAATTTGCCAAAAGCAAAACTTAACACTTATGTAGTGAATTTAAGAGTTAAATAGAAATGTATGGCTGTGCATGAGAATTTTATTTGTGAGACACTTTGTATATATCTGTTTTATAATAAAATTTCTTTTTTAACTATGATGTCCTTGTATCAATAGTTAGAGTGTAAAATATCAAATTTCATCTTATTAATAGTAAATAACATTTTAAAGCATGCGTGTATGTGTCTGTATAGGATATAAATACATTTAAGATTCATATATATATATATATGAATATGAATACGGGACTTGTACAGAAGTTCCTTTAAATATGAGAAATCAACATTTGCTGAAAAAAAATGTACTTTTTTTTATTATTGACAAAACCTTAATACTATTTTCTCTACGTATATTTATCAAAATATGTTATTTTTTTATAGGTATACGGAAGGGAAAGCATAGTGGTATTATAAACGTTTGTTCTTTTTGTACTTATTCAACATCCATTCTAAGTCATTTCAAAAGGCATTTGCTTACTCATACTGGGGAAAAGCCCTTTTCTTGTGAAAAATGCAGAAAATCCTTCCGTCGAAAAGAGCATCTTAATGCACATTCAATAACTCATCTATCAAAGTGTAAAATTTGCTTTGCAACCTTTAATGAAACTGAAGATCTCAAGAATCATTTGGTTTCTGATCATTAACGGTAATGTATTGATGTAACTAACATGTTTTGATTTATAGTATGGTAAAATTAGACAGTTGAAGCTTGGAAATTTCTTCTATATATATATGATTGCTTTGCTTGAACTCAGTATCTTCTCACACTTTTTATTTTATTGTAGTCTTAATTTCTAATATATTTATGATATATTTCTTTTAAAAAAATTTAAGAACTCTTACTTTGAATTCTGGAGTGCAATAAGCATTTAATGAACTATACTTGTGTATTGGCAATCCTTTTGTTGTTTTTAGAAATCTTCATCCTTTTTAAACTCTTTCCTTCACTTTCACCTTTATGTTTCTTACAATCATATTTTCTTTCTTCTTATATCCTGTATATAAATAAAGAAGGGTTTCATTAGAAATATCTCTGTTGTTTTTTAAAGATAGATCTGTTTTGTTTATGTTCCTTTCATGTTTTTTCTTTCTATCCTCCTGGTTGTGTCTTGTGTTTGTTGTGATTAACGCAAAAGAAAAAGATTAAAATTATCATTAGTAACTATATGAAAATAAAATTTTTCTCATTCTCTTTTTCTTTTTATGAAAATTTTTCACTGGATTTAACATTTAGTCTTAGAAAAAATCATGGGTTTTGTATAGTAATTTTTATTGAATTTTTTCAACTTAAAAAAAAATTCAACCTCAGGGTTAAAATTTCTTTGCCATACCCAGTCTTAATTTTTGATTCACGCTTCAAGGCTTTTATATGAATTTGTAGGGGAAATAATTAGTTTCAGCAATGATAAATATTGGACAAAATATATTTTTCTATGCATCTTTGATCATTATAACTAAATACTGTTTAAAAAAAAAAGTCTAATATAATTGTTTTTCCTCTTGCCCTTCTCAAATATTTGGAAACCTACTAATTAAATAACAAACTTTACCTTCTATTTTTTGTGTTCAGTTAATCTTACTGTTTAATAACTGTTGTACATTAGCTAATAATATATATGTATAAATTTATGATACGTGTATGTAGCTAAATTTATTTTAACTATGTAGTGTAAAATCTATTCCAATAAAATAAATTTTGTATATTTGACTAAAGATGGTTGTTAGTATGTGTATTGTAAACTGTCAAGTTTGTTACCTAATTCACTTAGTGAAGGGTTCATCTTTATTGAAATAGTTTTTCAAATTGTGTGTAAAAGAATCATATGTAAGAGAATTTCCAAAGACAAAAATGATTTACAATTTCTCTCTTAGGTGTTTTTAAAATTTTTGTTAAGAACCAAAGTGTAAGTGCATTAAATTATGTAATTCTATGTGTTTGCGATAATATTGTTTGGACTCTTTAGAAATATTGTTAATATATTCTGCTTTTGTGTTTCTTGGATTAGAAAATCAAATTACAAATCTTCTTTGATTCAACTCCCAAGCATGTGGAGGCCAGACGATGGCCGAATAGCTAGGGCGCTGGCATTCGGTACCGGAGTCTGTGGGTTCGAGTCCCACTCTTGGCATGGATGTTTGTAGCCGTTCGGAATCGGCTTTAAGCTGTAGGTCCCGGTCTAATTAGCCCTCGTGTAGCAAAAAATGACCGTAGCGCACCAAACCAAACCAAACCCAAGCATGTGGAGAGAAGAAACTGCTAAAGATATTTCAGGATTTAAATAGGGGTGTACCATAAGTGAAGAGTTACCTTTGTGAACTATTTTCAAAAGATCAATTCTCCCCTTTTTAACATAGGATTATGTTCCTCAATAACAGTCCTCTAGAAAGAAAAAATTCAGAGTCTGTCATGAGTTATAATTTTGGCAGCACGTCAAACCCAGTAGCAGTAAACAGTTAAACAGAAAAGTACCAAAGTGCGTTAAGAAAAAAGAGGTAAGCAACGATAAGTAATCCTACATTAATAACCCATGGTAGTTTCGTTAGAAGAGACTACCTGAAATTTTTTTTTTAATCACTGTCAAGGCATAACTCTGATTTACCATATAGAGCTTAGCTGACTTTCAGTGTTCTCCCCTGCAGTTTTGGTGTATTGTATAGCATTACTTTTCTTAATGTTAATATTTAAGTACTCTAATATTTTCTTTTTTAAGGATAAATTTAGTCAGAAAGAACATTTGACACACATCTGGGATTATATTTTCCATTGTAAAATTTGCAAAAAGATTTTCATGTATAAGGATGGATGCTTTGAAATGTCATGTTATTTCAATGCTTTCCTTTGTAAGTACCCCCAATTTTTAAAAATATATTCAAGATGCTGTGTTTCCATTGTTCAAGTTAATATGCATATGAAGTTAAATGGCTGAGACTTTTATTTTTAGAAACTATACTTCACTGTATGACACATATCTTTTTTAAATGTTCAAGCACAGTTATAATCTGACAGTGTTCTGATTTTGTATAAGTTATTTTCCCTAATTATAAAATTTTATTAAATCAATTTTTATTTAAAAATAAAATAATATTGACATGTATCCCAATGCCATTGCAGCATTTTTATAAACTTAAATTAATTTTAGAAGAAATAATGCTCTTAGAATAATTTTTTAATGCAAGATACACACGATCACTATACACATGTTAGACTAAAACTTCAACCTAGGGCTTAACCACTTAACTGATTTGTCCAAACATAGCTGGACAAAAGGTCTGATCTGATGTTAGGTTGTTGTTACTGTTGCTTGTAATCTTTTGTGGGTAGAATGTTATGATTGATCTTATTTTGTTTTTCGCAGTTATAGAAATAGGTGGCTAAATGATGAATACATAATATTACTTTTAATGAAATTTTATTTTTGATTTAATCTTCTTGTTACATTTGCTTGTTATTTTGTAAGCGGACTGTAAAGAAGACTTTTTTCTTATGCAATAAGATTTTCTCACTTAATTATAATTCTTATATGCCATTAATGGTAGAATTTTTTTTCTTCTTGCCTTTGTGTGATAATGCAGAAAGGAAAACATATAAAATATTTTAGCTTCATAGTGTTCAAAACATAATTCACAATTTTTAAATTTTTGTAAAGAATGTAGTAAAACTATTTTTATTGATATTACACTTGCATCTAAAGGGGAAAAAGCAGATAAAGAACCCTGATATTTTTTAACCATATTTTGGAAAAAAAAAAAACCCATCTGTTAAAAGGTTAATTATGTATTGCTTTTTGATTACATTACTGTATTATAAAAAAATATTCTTAAACTGTGTGTAAATTTAATGGTTTGCTGTTATAAGGGTCATTGTATGCTATAAATTTTAACTAAAATATAAAGTGGCTCTTACACTAAATATCCAAAATTTCTTGGTCTTTTCATACACAGGAAATTTATAGCATGGCTTAAATTTAAAAATCATTAAGGTTTTTGTTTCTTAAGCCCAAGTATTAGTTATATTATAATTTGAAACTACTTGAAAACCATGTTTTAAATACATTAATGCTACTAAAATAACAACTGAAATCACAGTTCTTTTCTTACTGTTTTGGCTTACATTTGCAGTTTTTCTAGGCTGCTAAAGCTATTTTCTTCCTTCCATTCTTGCAGAAGTCTTGCATATATTGTCTGCAGCAAGACTATGCCCTCTTCTTTTTTAAAGAAAGAATGGAGATAAGAGCAAATTAATGTGTTTATGCTCTGCAAAGTAAATTTCTATTTTTCTCATCTTTTGAACAAATAGCTAGTATAAATTGGTGTTTGATAATTAATTTGACTGATACTCCTAGTGTTGCTAGCAAATTTACCAAAAGTGTGTATTTTTCACTGAAAACTATTTAATTCCTACCCATGTTTTTGAATATCACAATTTACAAACTTATTATGATGTTCTGTTCTTTAAGCTTAATGTGTAATTTAAAAATATTTTGTTTTATTTTACAACAAATGGAATGTCCTCATTTTAACATAATTTTCATGAAGTAATTTTGGGACAGTATTGAGCATACCAAAATGCTGTCACCACAGTCTTATTAATTTTTAACAGATTAAGTGTGTGAGAGATTTTTTTTCTCTTTCCATATAAAATGGTAATGGATGATGATAATTATAATTACCTCTGTCCCTTATAATGAAAAGAATATTTTGTTTTGACTTGTCTATAAAAATAGCTGTTTAAAAAAAGTCCTTTCAAATCTGTTGATTTTTCAGAAACAAACCTTAACATACTGATGTAGTGAAATTAAGAGCTAAAAAATACATGGCTGGGCATACAAGCTCTCTCTCTCTCTCTCTTCTTTTTTGAGACACATTGTATATTTCTAATTTTAAAAAAAAAAATTCTTTAATTTTGATGTCTTTGTATCAATAGTTTATAGTTAGAGGGTAAAATCTCAAGTTTCATCTTATGCACAATAAATAACATATCAAGTATGTGTGTATAAGGTATACATATACCAGTTTCACACATGCACACACCCATTTCTATATACATTATATATGTATATATATATATATATATATATATGGGACAGTAGTTTCTTCAAATATGAGAGAACAGCATTAGCTGAAAGAAAAATGTAATTTTTTAAAATTAAAACAAAACCTTAATGCAATTTAATTTTCTCCTTGTATTTTTATCAATAATATGTTGTTTATTGTAGGTACACTGAAAGGAAAGCATAGTGGTATTATAAACGTTTGTTCTTATTGTTCTTATACAACATCTGTTCTAAGTCATTTCAAAAGGCATTTGCTTATTCATAGTGGGAAAAGGCCTTTTTCATGTGAAATATGCAGTAAAACCTTCCGTCAAAAAGAACATCTGAAAGCACATTCAATAACTCATCTATCACAGTGTAAAGTTTGCTTTGCAACCTTTAACGAAAGAGAAGATCTCAAGAATCATATATCTTCTGTCCATTTACTGTAATGTATTGATGTAACTAACATGTTTTGATATATAATTTGGTAAAATAAGACAGCTCAAGCTTGGAAACTTCTTTTAGATATATGTGATTGTACTGCTTGAACTCCTTTCAGCCTTTGTATTTCATTGTAGTCTTAATTTGTTGTGCTTTGTAGTTTTGTTTGGGAAAGTGTTTTTCTTTTGTTCTTTAAATTGTTACTTTGAATGTTTAGGAGTAATAAACATTTAATGAAACATACAAGTGTATTGGTATTATTTATGTTGTGTTTAGAAAATTTGATCTTAATTTAACTCTTTCCCTTTTTTTGTATCATGTTTCTTACATGTTTCTTTCTTTGAATTTCTTGTTTATAAATAAGGAAGAGGTTCACTAGAAATATCCTTGTTTATAAATTATCTTCCTTTTTTTTTTCATTTTCATCTCAAATTTTTTTATTTCATGCCTTGTCATTGTAATTTGTGCTAGCTGTGATTAGCATATATATACACAAAAATTTTAATTAAGATTAGTAACTTATGTTAAAAATAAAAAGTTTTTCTTATTAATTTTTGTTTCATAAATTTTTTTCTTTATATTTAGCATTTGGTCAGAAAAAAACACTAAATAATTGTTGCAAATTATGATATGTGTATAAATTTATGATACATGTATTTAATTAAATTTATTTAGACTATGTTGTGTAAAATATATTCCACAATATTTTGTTCACTTATGCAGTATATTTGACTAAAGAATGTTGTTCTTTATGTATTTCAAATTGTCAAGTTCATTAATTAATTCACTTAGTGAAGGATTAATCTTTATTAAAATAATTTTTAAAATATTTTATAGCATGTAACAGAATTTCCAGAGACCAAATCAGGTTAGAATTTTTGAATTAAGTTTTTTTTAAATTTTAGTTAAGGGTGAAGGTGTGAATTCATTATCTATGAAAATTTACGTTTTGTTTGGGCTCTTTTAAAATATTGTTAGCACATTCAGCTTTTGAGCCAAATCGATCAGAAAATCAAATTATTAGTCTTTGATTTAACTCCCAAGCATGGGGAAGGAGGAAAATGATGGAGATATTGAAATTTGTGTTTGAAAAGTTTTCATATAAAGATCCTTAAATGAGGTCAGGAGTATTGTTGATGCTTATAAATATTCAAAATAGTTGAGGTTTTAAATTAGGGGTGTACAATAAATGAAGAGTGATCTTTTTGAATAGCATTCAAAAGATCAAGACCCCCTTTTTTTTATCATTGTCAAGGCCTTAATCTGATCTGCCATTATGAGCTCAGCTGATTTTGAAAATTGTTAGCTGCAGTTTTCGTGTAGCATTATTGTTCATAATGTTAATATTTAAGTACCCAAATATCGGAATTTTTACCTAAATGTTTGATTTTTTTTATGGATAAATTAAGTTTTATAAAGAAGGTTAAGAGGGATATTTTTTTTCTGCATTAGATTCTTTATTAACTGTTTACTTTTACTTTGAATTGCATTTGATTGTTTGTGAATAATTTCATTGACTAATGATAATTGTGTATGCCAAAATTATGTGAAGATTGATAGATTTTTAATTATTGAAAGTTTATTATAATTATTTTAAATTTCAAAATGCACTAAATAAAATTTTTGTTATTATATTTGTTTCTGTCTTATTTATATGTTAGAAATTGTATGTTTAAGAGTATTTGGTACAGTATGTACTTACATAGAATACCCCATTTCCACCTACATTTGGCATCATTCCATTTGAAATCTCAATAAATGCACATAATTCACACATAACTTTTCAATGAATTGAGGTATGTATGTATATTTTGGCTAATTTTGTGTTTAGATTTGTTATGCTGAAAGAAGAATAAGCTACAGATTTTTAAAATTTTTACTGATGAAAGATGTGTTATATTCTTTTGTGTTTGTTCATTTTCAAATAAAATATTGTTTATTATAGGTATTATGAAAGGAAAACGCACTGGTACAATAAACATATGTTCTTATTGTTCATATACAACATCCAACATTTGTCATTTGAAAAGACATTTACTCATTCATACTGGAAAATGCCCTTTTAAATGTGATTTTTGCTCTAAATCATTTCGTCAGAAAGAACACCTGAAAAGACATTTGTTTACTCATGTTCTTCATTCATCTTTTTGTTAAAATTGCTTTGTAATTATCAGTGTAAAAGATGGACTTAAGAATCATAAATATGCTGTACTATTTATTTTGAGTTTGATCAATAAATGGTGTTGTTTTCATTGGTGTAAAATGGAATTTTCTTCTGCCTGTTTGAAATCTGTTTGTTTATCATTTTTTCATAACTTGTTTCATTTTGTGTTTTAGAGTTGGCAGTAGAAAAGAAGCGAGAGAAAATTTTTTTAATTAGCAGTTAAAAAAAAATGGAGCATTATATATTTAATGAACTGTGTTTATTTTTACTCATTAATTTTATAACTCAATTACAAAAGAAAAATTATGTTATTCTAATTCTTCTCAGATTATAATTTATTTATTTTTTTGCCATTTTTTTCTCTCATAAACTATTCTATTTTTTGGATGCAATTACTTTCTGATGTAAAAAAATGTTTTTGGAAAATAATTTTAGAAAAGTTTTTTCTTTGTTTACAGAGAAATTCATTTATTTTCTAACTCAACTAGCTGAAAACCCGCACTTCGCTGTGGAGTATACATTCAAATTAAATACAACGGTCAATGTATGCAATTCATGCCAAAAAAATAAATATATATATTTATAATAAATGCGACGATCAATATATATACAATTGATGTAGAAAAAAAATATATATATTTATAAAAAAAACATAAGGGATATTTTTATAGACAAAATAATGTCCAATCGTCTGCTGCATTAGCAAGAAAAAAAAAATTTTTTTGTCTATTTAGTTGTTATGCACGTGACGATAAATGTATTTAAAGTATCAGAAAAAGAAATCACGTGATCAGCATTTAATAAATTAAATTCTGAAAATTAATCTTTAAAAATTCACCAAAAATCAGAAAATAGAGGTAAAGATTCGAAAAAGATTTCATTTTAAAGGGATTTTTAAAATCTTTCTCGTGATATAAATTTTATAACCCTCAAATTATTATTTTAAATGCAAACTTAAAAAAAGTTACCAAAACGGCTTAAAAATTTAATTTAAAAAAAATCTAAGAATTTTTCAAAAATCTCTCTTAGTGCACCCCTAGACTATAAGAAGAATCGCCCTGCAAAATTTCAGCCCTTTAGGTCCAGCGGTTTGGTCTGTGCGATGTATGTCAGTTACGGAACTGTTTTATATATATAGATTACCAAAGAAAAATTATGTTATTCCGATTCTTCTCAGATTATAATTTTTTTTTGCCTTTTTTTTTTCACTTATAAACTATTCTGTTTTTTGGATGCATTTAGTTTCTGATGTAGGAAATGTTTTTGAAAAATAATTTTAGAAAAGTTTTTTCTCTGTTTACAGGAAGAGTAATTAAAGCAGTTAATCACAGGATCCTACTTGGTTAATTTAGTAATTAACCATGCAATCTCACCTTCCTCGAAATTTTGTGCTTGTTTAAAAAATGTTATTAAATGTCATTTTCTATACAATATTTTCTAATTAAGAGTAGAATTACGGTAAATAACCAACATATGAGATTATATATGCCTCTGTTAGATTATAAATATATATTATATTCTTCAAGGCGTGTTTTATAAGTTTGGTGAGTATGTGCTTATATGGCATTTTATTGCGATTCCTTTCAAGCTTCTAAATTTTCTAATTCCTCAATGTCATTTTTAAAATAACTGGTAATAATTTTTAAGCATATTTTTAACGGCATTTATTATTTTAATATTTATCAATTTTTCTAGTAACTATGATTTTTATAAAGCTAAATAAAGTTTACTCTTCTACTTGAATAGTTAAGATTTCATAGTGTCACATCTTAGTCTTTTTTTCCTTTGCAAGATTATTAGTTCTCTCAGATTATTTTTGTCTTCAGAAATACTTTTTACTTTTTCCTTAACAGTTTAATTCCTACCATTGTAATAAAGTATGACAGTTGATTGTTATTTTTAGCCTTTTTTTTTTCTCTAAAAAGTATTTGCTTTTTATTGTTTTGTTTTTTCATATTCAAATGATTATTGTTATCTATTATAGGTACTATGAAAGGAAAACATAGAACTATCACTTATGTTTGTTCTTATTGTCCTTTTACTACAACTTTTCTGAGTCATTTCAACAGACATACACTTATTCACTCTGGAAATCGACCATATACTTGTAAAGTATGCAATAAATCATTTCGCCGGAAAGATCATCTCAAAGTTCATTCAATAACTCATGTGTCTCGCTGTGAACTTTGCTTCATTACCTTAAATGGGAAGGAAGAGCTCAGAAGTCATATGGCCTCTACACATTTACTTTGAGGCAGTTGGAATTTACATTTTAGTTTTAAATTATTTTGTATTTTTATTGAAACCTCTTGCTTTGCAAATGATTGTTTCCATGATTATTCTCTGGGCTTTGCAAAGTTGGTATTTGACTAAGGCATGATTGAGAGAGAAATCTGCAAACAAGAATATCAGAGGTTTTAATGGTAATGGGTAGTTCCTAGTATATTTGTCTTTCCAAAGAGTATAGGAGGTAGCTGAGTTCAACTCTGTTATTGTATTCAGACCTGCCAAGTTCTACAGATTTCTGGTAACTTTGAAAAAATTGTCTTGGGAGCTTAACTACCAGGGTTGTAGTTGAATATGTAAATTCTGTTGATTTTTCTTTAAGTAAGTACAATTTTTATAGGGAATATTTTATTATGCTGCTTTCCTACAATTTAAATTTTCTTCCTAATAACTTTTTATGGGACTATTAAAAAGTACTTGTTTTGATGGTGCTATTTTGTGTTTGAAATGTAACAAAGGAAAAAAATCCAAACAGTTTTGTAATTGGTTCTAAAATTAGATTGTTTAATAATGCTTTTTTTAAAACGAAAAAAGAAATTGCTTTTGGTGCTATGGAATGTTTGTGTGTGTGTCTGGCTGGCATGCTATTATATCTGAAAAATTTTGTTTGAAGTTTTGAATTCATATAGTACATGGGAATTGTAACAATAAAATCTGGAAAGAAATTCAATGCATTCCACAGCATAACATGTTCTTATTAAAAATGTATACAATTTCGAGAAGAAAATTTTCACTCTTCAATGCAATTAAACCAGGGGATAATTAAAAGATTTAACATTTAAAATTGTTATTAAGCGATATATTAATTTTTTAGTCACAAAAATTACAAAATTGTGAATTTAAAGATTTTTAACTACCATGTGTAAAACCCTTTTTATTCTCTTGTGGTATTGCAATTAACTTGGGCATGCATAACTTTATTCTAAGTATTATATCAACATAGTTTATAATTGTGATTATTAATGTGTAAAATATGTGTGTGCTGATTTAACTGCATATTGTTACTGATAAGCTCTTGATTTTACCCCATATTGTGCTATATACAAGCAACTTTGAATATTGGTTGATCTGAATATCTGTTATGTTTTATATCTCTGATGAAAATATTTATTTAATGAGGTGAAAAAAAATTATATATTACCTGTTATGAGGATGGGAATACAGGCTATATGTATTTAGTTTGTAAATCAGTATGTTAATTGTGTCTTCTTTATTTATTTTGAGTTGGTTACTTAAAAGTATCTTGTCTACAGATTAATAAAATTATGTTGCCTTTCTTTGTTACTTGTTTATTTGTCAGTGTTCTAATTTCTATATTTGGCCATTAAGTTTGAAAAAGCAATTAATGGTAGTTTTTTATTTGAAATGCAAAAGGAGAAAAGTTAAAAGAAAAAAAATTAAGTTTCTAGAAAAATGTTACTATTTTGTTCTTAAAAAAATAGTTTATATAATTTGCTGTTTTATTTAATCACAATGTATGTTGTTATGCATGCATCTGACATGTTATGAATAAAATTTTCATTGTGTTACATTATAACCAAAGCTGATGATTTTGTTGTTTTTTTTCATCTCTTCTGTTTTAACTATAGTGTGATAGTGTTATTGGTTTTTTCAGCATTTTTCTTGCAATATGTAATAGTTTGTAGTGTTGTGTTCATCATTAAATAGTGCATTATTTATTGTAGGTATAATGTGTATGAAAGGACAACGTAGGGGTGTTATTAACATTTGTTCTTATTGTCCATATACAACTCCTGCTCTAAGCAATTTCAAAAGACACATGCTCATTCATAGTGGAAAGCGCCCTTTTACCTGTGGAATTTGTAATAAAACTTTCCGTCAAAAAGAACATCTCAAACAGCATTCATTAACTCATTTATCTCATTGAAATTTGCCTTTAATCATTAATGTCAAGGAAGAATTCAGTGTTTATAATTTTCTTTTGTTTAGAAAAAAAATCCATGTACTCAAATTTAATAAAAATTTTTCCTTCTGTGACCTAATTCTTTCTTTCACTGTAACTCATAAGTTAAAATTAAATTTTTTATGAAAGGACAAAAAGCTTCTTTATATGCTATGAAAAAAAGTTTGAAAATGAATTTTTAAGAAATACGTTTTTTATGATTGGAATTAAAATTTAACTATTCCATTAAATTTTTTAAGCAAGTATTTATCCTGTTAGCATTTTAATGCTATTACTTCTTTAATTCTCTCATTCAGGTATTTATTAATACACTATAAATAAGCCCTATAAATTATGCATAATGCTAATTATACATTATATATGCCATATAAATTTTTAGCATTTCACTATTTATATTTTGGTAATACTGTTATACTTATTTTTGATATCTAAAAAGTTCTTGTACATAAAATATTATTGGAGTAACCAACTTTTCGACTGTTGCAATCAACTTTCATTCTCTAAACTGACTTTGCAATTGGCCAAAGTTTTTAGTTTATGCTATAACAGTCAAGATGTAAAGTTTAAAAATTTAATATATATTTCTATGAAAATTAATTTCATATACAGATTTTTCTATTTTTTTTTATCATATTTTAAAGCATGGCATTGAAATGTTATATTTTTTTAATGAAATGCTTCAGTTTGTGTTAGACAAATTTATTTTGCCTGAAAAATAAAAATATTCATGATTTCTTTTATTTTTGAAGACAAAAAAAAATTTCTAAATATAGCAATTTTACCACTATACTTAGTATTAAATGTTTATTTGATATCCATCGTAGTTCTAAATTTAGTATTTACCTTAGTGAAGTGTTTGCATATAGTCAAATTAATTGCTAAATAATTTTTAATCAGAACAAAAATTATGAATTTTTTTTATCAGTAGAGTGTAAAGCTTAAAAGAATGTATGTGTTACATTAGTATATGTGTGATCAACCAATAAACCATTTTTGATCAACTTGTTTACACCCTTAGAATAGTGTATACAGAATGTGTATTTGACTCTTTTCTTTCTTTTTTGTATGTAGTAGAAATCTACGTAAGGATATTTTTTTGATCTAACATCAAGTTAATATTTTCTCTTTTGTTTTATTAATCAGGATATTTTAGTATTTTTGTGTTTTATTTACAATTTCAATGATCATAACTTAATGCAAGATAAAATAATTTTTCTGAATTTTATCTACTTTTATTTTACATTCTTAGTCCAGTTATCTAAATTGGTTATTTTTTTTATGCCATAAGATACATTCTTAACAAATTATGACCTTTATAAAAGAATTTATCTAAAAGTAAATCATAGTTCAGGCTTGGATTTTGTCATAGGGAGCAAAGAAATTATAAAAATTTTTGAACACTGATAAGTGTATTGTTTTCAATGAATAAGCAGCCTAATGACTCTTATTCCATAGATGCTAAGAAAAGTTTTTAACAGGACTTCAGTTTTTCTTTTACAATCTTCAAATGTGTTATTTGTATGCTTCATTCTTGTTCTGTTATTGTGCAGTTTTCAAACCTTGAAAGAGAAAAAAAATTATCTTTGTCTGAAAATCATCATACAATTGTTCATAATTTATCAGAGTTAACTAAAGCACTGATTGCTTTAGTTAAGTATAGATCTCTTACTCATATTACATCTTTTGACTCCTCTTCTACAGAGATGCTAGAATAAGCTAATAAATAACATAGTGTTTTATTTCAGTTTTCCTCAAAATTTTAGCATTTTTTTACATAGAATTTACAGGTTTACTGATGAAAAAGGTTCAGAAAAATTTAAGATGAATGAGGAAAATTTACATTTAAAATTTACCTCAACAAGGTGAGCCATTATCAGTGATTTATAATGATTAAAAAAAATGTTACTATATTATTCTTAGTGATTGTCATTTATTGACTGATAAATAGATTTTTAAATTCATTCATAGGTAGTTTAATGAAAGGTTAATTAATAAGAGTACTTTTTAAACAATCATGGTTACAATAGCAATCAATCAATCAATATATATATAATGACTTTAGATGGAAAAATTTCTTGAAGGTAAATTTTATGATTAAACTATTTTATAGATTTAGTATAACTGTACTGTTCACATTTTAAAAAAAAATTGCTTGGAATGTATAATATAACAGCTGTTTAATTTATTTGTTTAAGTTTTCATCAGTGTTTAAGCTGATAAGTGGATTCTTTTTCTTTTTTTTTTGTGCAAGTGTTACATTTTTGTAAAATTTATAGGATTTGGAGGAGTGGGATGACTTTAATAAAATTGCTTGGTCCTGTATGCACTTAATTGTGTATACAGTTTTATGTATATTTCTATCATGTATATAAAGACATATCTTGTTTTATCAGTAATTTGATATCAACAAATCACTAAGAAAATGAGTAGTTTAAAAAACATACTAAGTGAATAATTTATTGCTTTTATCTATGAACTATTCTCTGAGGTCCCCCCCCCCCCCCTAATGTATCTATTTATAAATATCCAAACAATATTGTAGATTATTTAAATTTTTATAACAAAAGAAGCAGGAAAATGTTTCATGAGTTTTCAAAATTTCCTTTTATTTTGTCTTGTAGAATTTTTAGAGATGTTAAATGTCCTGAGAACAAGAGGCATAATGAATTATTTATCAAGTTCATTGTCAAGGCTTACTTTCAGTAGCTATTGGTATTTTAGTTTATTTATAAAATATGTAGAAATTTTCTCTGTGTTCCAAATAATTTGCAAGGTTTTTATATAGTCACATATGTATAAATCTCTGATAGCTCACATTTCATTTGTACTGATTCTACCCTTCATGTGATTTATACTTAAGTATGTATATGGTGTGATGATAGTATTGAAATGTGCGTATGTAATGTAATATATATTTCCGAAAGATAATAAGTTTTCATCTTTTATAATGTAATTGTAAATGTTTACATTAACTATATTTTACTATGTATCTAAAACCTTGAGTAATCTAGAAATGGCAACTTTATTTTTTCATAGCAAAGTTAATTTCTTATTTTAAAAAGCTTACAGGAAATAATATAAATCAGGTAAATCATTATTAATTGTTGTTTACAATCAATCGAAAATTCGTAAGAAATTCACTACAGAAAATGTAAATTTAAAATTAGTTTAGGTCACATTATTGTCTTTATTACTATTATTTTATAAAATATTTCCTTCAGAATGTTTCAACTAAAATACAGTCGAACCCCGTTATAGCGAACCTGGTATATAACGAACCCCCGGATATAACGAACGAAAATTTTGGTCCCACCGTTTTCCTATTGTATTTAATGCTAATTTATCCTTTTATAGCGAACCTCCGAAATCTTAAAACTCGGCTATAACGAACCATTTTTTCAGTCGACTACTGAATTTTTTTTTATTTTTAAACTTTTTAAGAATGTTGAAGATACAACGAATGTTGAAGAAGCAAAGAATCTTGAAGAAGATGATGAAGAATTCGCCCTATCGCGATGTGGATAGAAAAGCACAAAATTTTATCCTTCTCAGATTGTGACATACAATTGTTCGAAACATGTGATGATGAAGTCATTACATGTGAAAATCTGACTAATGAAGATATTGCGGACGAAATTAAAATGAATCATTCTGAAATCGAAGATTCTGCTTTTGATGTTGATGAAGAAGAGCATTTAAATGACAAAATCTCCACTATCTCAGATGCTACAGCAGTGATGAGTGTAATTAATAAGTTTTTGTCAACACATACAGTGAAAGAAAGAGTGTTGGAGTCATTTAATGTATTGAACAAAGAAATTCATAAAATGTTTTTAAAATGCATCAAAATAGTGAGCAACTATTAAAGATAAAATGAATTTATTTCCATTTGAATTTATTTTTAGTTAATTTAATTAGTTTTGTGTCAGTTTAATGTAATCGATTTTAGTTATTAATGATCATTTTTAATAGATTTTATGATTCTTTCAATACATCATTATTGAATATACATAGCAACTAATGAGTTATACATTTTGTCAACTCTAACATTTTTCTTAATGGTTCGGATATAGCGAACCACCGGATATAGCGAACAAAATTTTTGGTCCCTTGAAGTTCGTTATAACGGGGTTCGACTGTACATATATATATATATATATATATATATATAATGTTAAAAAGGAGACACAAATTAAAGCAGTTTCTTGATCACTGTATTATATGGGGATGTTAAGATGCTAATTGAAATATTTAAAGCAGGGGCATTGTAAAAATTCATACCTGCAAAACCAACAGAATTCATTCATATAAGTGCAGATTTAAGAAACTTTTATACAAAATAATAACATAATACTACGGAGATGAAATAAACCATTGTTTTCTTTTTTTTTCTGTTATTGTTATAATGCTTTGTAATTGTATAAGAAATGGGAGCTCTAGATTTCTTGTTTTGAAAATCTATTTAAAAAATAAATACTGTTCTGTAGTCTTCAAATGTATTTAGTGCTTTTTTTTTGTCCTAAATTTTAATTAATTAGATTTTTTTGTTTGAAGTAAATCAGGTTTGCAGATTGAAAAATCTTGAGGCTTTATTCCAGAAAATATAACAAGCAAGCTGTTTGTTGAACATGAGCTGAATGATAACCAAGTATAAACATAAATATATTTTTAGAAAAATATTGAAGGTGGTATATTGGCAAGTACATATATGACAGGTGTTTTCCCTGGCCATCAATAAAGAAATTCCGAGTAGACTATATGAATTTGGATTCTTCATAATTCAATAATTTACAGCCAAGGTTATTGCATTAACTTAGGTATGGGGAAAATATTTGTTGTTTTTACGATACATATAAAACTTTTTCTTTTTGTCTAATTATTTTGCAAAATTGCTGTGTTACATATTTTGTCCCCTCCCCCACCCTCTATTTTATATATTTTTTTTCTACTCATTTTTAAATGATCTTATTTATTGTTAGTATGCTGTGTGAAAGTAATTTAATAATAGTTTACAACTTGTGATTCTAATAATTTTTAAAAATACTGGTTTAATCATAGAGAAAAGTTTCTTTTTATTGCCCCGAAGCAGCTTAGTGGTTAACAAACCAGAATTTGATACTGGGGCTACTCAGATTGAATCCCATCAAGCACTGGTAAATGCCTATGTGTCTATGTCAGGCATAGGCTCTTTAAATCTATAGGTCCCTTCATGTGGCATGCGAGGAGAAGGGAGGAGGATATCAGCCCACCAGTTGTCACACCTGGTAGATGGTTGGTCTTAATTGTGGTGGCACTAGGAGATTTGTTTGGGGCACTTGTACAGTGCCCCAAGCAAATCTTGCAGTGGTGGGCAAAAGTTGAAGAACAAAGGTCCCTGCCGCAGTACAACAACATCAACAGTTCCCTTTTACTTCTCATATTTAATTTTAAAAACTTTGTTAAAGTCTTAAGAGGCATTAACTTACATATCTTGCTGTGAAATTTGAAATTTTTGGTAGAAAGCAAGAGCTGAAGAATTATATGCTTAAGTTTGTTGTCTATCTTGCTGTATGAACAATCCCCCCCCCCCCTCCACATACACACCTCTCTTATTTTGACTTTTTCTCTCATTTTTATATGATATGAATTCTTGAAATATTAAAACATTTGATTTTATAACATCATTTAACTTCTCTCTATGTAACACTTGGACTACTGATAATTTATTTGTATTTATAATTTGTGTATGAACTATGTTCATACAGGTTTATACTTAGCGTAGTTAAATGCAATTGAAAAGGAATTTCTTTTGTTAAATTTAAGTAACCACTTACCATTAAATAATATATATAATTACTATGTAAGGAATAGAGTACAATAATATGTATTTGAATGACAGAACACTTAATTTTTGTCACTCATTTTATTGCTCTTCGTACTTTAAAATTTGTTGTATTTGTTCTTATTTCCTTTGAATCCTTTGCTCTATGTTCTTTGAATTGCCTTTTGTTAGCCTGTTGTGTTTTTAAAAGTTATAAGTTTAACTTTGATTTCTTTACTTAATTTATATCCTTTTTTATGTTATATACTTTTTAAAATATTTATATGATGTACTTGTTATATCATTCTGCGATATTGATTAGTGTTCAGTGAAGGAAGTTAAAAAGGGCAGAAAGAACTCTTATTCTTATCCAGAATTATTCAGTCATATTTTCAGATTTATTTGCACTTATTGAAATTGTCAGTGCTTGCTTCAGTCACATAAACACTTTAGATACTAATTATTTTAAAATTTTATTGGTATGAAAGTTAATCTTAAACCACTGTGTTCAAATTCATAGATGCTGGATAACTGTATATAATAAAGAATGAAAGCAATTTAACTTTTTTTAATAGTATTCAAATTGCATTATAATTACTTTGTGATACTTTATTGTTATAAAAATAGTTTTTTTATCTAGTATTATATTTGCTTGTTCTGTATTTCACATGTATATGTTATGGGAGTTAACATGTAATTTTTACTTGTTCGCACACACTTTAAATTTGATTTATCGCCCTTTCTTTTTATCAGTTAAATTTATGATTTTAAAAGTTGTGATATTAAATATTTCATTATTTTCATGTAATGTTAGCATGTTACTCTGTGATATTGTTACTACATATACTGATACATGGCTTTTTTCCCCCTTTCTGTTCATTTTCTAACGATATGTTATTTATTTTAGGTTCTGTGAAAGGAAAACCAGGCATTATTAACATTTGCTCTTTTTGTCCATATTCAACATGCGATTTAAGTAATTTCAAAAGACATTTGCTCATTCATAGTGGAAAGCGACCTTTTACTTGTGAAATATGCAATAAGTCATTTCGCCGCAAAGAACACCTGAGAGGTCATTTAATAACTCATTTATCATCTTGTGAAATTTGTTTTACAACCTTCAGTGGAAAAGAAGAACTCAAGAATCATATGTCTACTGTACATTTCATGCAATAAATGTATGAGGATGAAATATTCATATTTAGAATTCATAAAACATTTCTCTCTCTTTTTTTTCCTTCTAAATATTTTCTTTTTTATTGTAGTCACAAGTAAAGCTATTCTTCCTTTAAGTTACAAAAAACAATGTGAAACTGCATTCCTTTTCATCTGTTTACCTTTTCTCATCATCTAGGTGATATGCATATGTGTTTGTTTTGTGTAATTGTTGTGTTTCGAAAGTTTTACTTATCTAAGGACCACAAAATATCTGTCACATTTATTTGATCATTAATATATCAAACTGTATATGAATACTAAATGTCATTTTTTTCCCATAATTATATTTGCTATTAGTCTAGTTTAGTCTGACAAAACAAGGGGGAAAAATGGGGTTTTTTTGCCTTGTTTTTAAACTTTATAAATTTCTTTATATGATTTTGTGATGTTTGCGAAAGATTCCCCTGTAAGGGAGTGTACAGATCTTAAAACTTGTTTTGAAAAAATTCTCCCATTACTTAAAAAAAATTAATCTTTTGAAAGAATGACAAAAAAAAAGGAATACATCCAGAGGTGAGTAACTGTTTATTAACATGTTCAGTGGACAAGTGAATGTTTGCTTTTTTATATTTTGATGTAAATTCAATTGTTTTAATTGAAAGGGGTTTCGTGTTTTATTTCACTTTATTGCTTTAAGGTCTTGGGCTATAATAATGTAACAGTGACTAAGCATATTTCATTGATAAAGATTTTCAAAAGTTTATAATTGTCAACTATTGTTTAATGATTTTCTTTCTATTTCTGGAAAGTAGGAAAATATCTGTGATTTAAAAAAATATTCTTTATCTTTGAGATTGTTATTTTAGTACATTATAAATGTGTTTTAGCAACTGCAATAGAATGAATTTATGTGATAAGTAGATGAAAAAAATCATTGTCTCTTATGTAATAATTTAAGAGAAAATTATCTTTCTCTTGTATAGTTTGTATATATTTTTCAGGTTGATGATTTCAATTAAAATCTGTTTGGCTGTATTAAAGTGAAGTTTTCTGATTTCTGTGCCTATTGTATTTCATTATTAAGCTTGCCTGTCTTTTATTTTAACTAAGTGTGTGTTTGTTTCATTCATTTTGAATAATGTTTTTTTCTTACAGGCCTTGTGAAGGGGAAATATGATACTATTAACCTTTGCTCTTACTGTCCTTATACAACAACTTATAGTTGAAATAAGTTTGTTTTGTCCATCTATAACATATCTTCTAAGTAATTTCAAGCAAAATTTGCTTATTTAGAGTAGGAAAATTTCCTGTTATGTGTAAAGCATTTGCTAAATCTTTCTACTGTCAAAAACACAAAAAATGTCAGTCAAAAACTCGTTGAATCTACTGGGAAATTTGCTATGTAACTTTCATTGAAACACATGGCTACTGTGTAGCCATGTGTTTTCTTAAAGTTGCATTTAGTTTGATTTGTAACTGTACAATATTTTTTTATTGTTTAGTAAAATATTTTATCTGGTGTCTAATATTTTAACTTTTTCTATAAATAATTGTATTTTATTTTATAAATCATATTTTCATTTCTTGATTAACTTGTACAAAGTTATTAACATCATTGATCCGCATACTTTTATGGTCAAATTGTTATCAATCTTTCTATTGCTTTCATCCCTTAAAATAAATCCTAAGAATATGTTGATAGTATATGTATAAGGATATATGTATAGATTATGCCAAAACACCTTAATTCCCTAATTTATTTCATATACCACTTTACACTTAAAAATTACCCTTTTTAATTAATACATTTCTTTTTTTAATTATATCTCTCCTTAAAAGTTCTATTTTTGGAATGCACATGTACAGGATTTCTGTCAAGGTGGGTTAATTGGTATTCTTCTGCATCTTCTTCTACATAGGGTTAGTTCATTTTGTTGAGATTGATGCAACAGAAAAAAAAACTTATGATTGACATTTGTGAGTAATTTGATCAAGCAGAAGCTTGTGAACTCTTGAGAAGATCAGTTACATGTTGGTTTGGGGGTCATAATCGAAAATATTCTGAATTTGAAAGAGGATTTTTTTTAATACCAAACTCTTCTTTATTTGCAGCCAGCTATGACCATGTCTACAGGGATGAATGGGATTGTAGAGCCTCTCTATTTAAATAAAATGTTTTCTTCCTTACTGTGATATAAAAGAAAATTGAGTGAAGTGAAGAACTGATTTCTCTTTACTGTTTCAGTTCTTCTATTCTAACTGTTAACTTAAGGCATTTTTTGTATAATTTAAAGAGCTGTGTTAAAATTTTCTCTTTAGCTTTCTAATAATGTTCACTCCTTAATTTTTATTTATTAACTACTTTTATAGAAACTGCTTTTACACCAATGAACAGTTAGGTTTATTTGTCAGATTTTTATTTTACGTAGTGCCATTACATTTATTTGATTCTGTATATTGTCATTGTTTTATTAGTGAATTCAAGAATGTCACATTTTTTAATTTCTTTGAGGAAAGGGAAAATAAGTTGCATATATGTTCCAAATTTATTCAATATGATCTTCATTTAAAGACTTAAACAAATGTGACAAATAAATTATTGCAGTCTATCAGAAGATGGCAACATTGTTCACAGGAAAAGATTTTAACCCCGAGAGCTTTGTGACAAGTTTTTTTCTTCTTATATTTACATTCCTTACAAATTAAGTAAATATGTGCTTAGACACTTCCTCTAAAAGAGTTTTGTATAGTGTATAGTCATCTCACCTTTCCAATAAATTGCTGATATAATTCATTGCTTTCTTACTCCAACTTTGTATTTTCTATTTAATTCACTGCAACCTTATATTAATCATCAAAGTTTCTGTGAAAACAAATCTTTTTAAACTTTAAAATAAAGTAAATTTGTATAATTTGACTTAAGTTTAAATTATTTTTTCTTTTCTTAGCTATATCAACTCTGGACTTTTTTTTTATAAATTAATTTGGAAATGTGTTTTTAAAATATTTGCTCTGTTTCAGAGTCAATATGGTGAAATTTAATCCACCCATATTATTTCATTTATTTAATTTTCATAGCATGAAATGATTAACATTCTTTAAAGAATTGTGCACCTAGTACAAGACGAGTCAAATATTTGGCCTTGTTGAACATTTTTAAAATTATCTGATTAGAATTTAACTTCTTGAGATCATAAAGGAAAGTTCATTAATGGTAGGCCATATATGAGAGAGCATTAAAAATTAATTACTAATACATTTGTTCAGAGCAGATCTAGTATTTTTGTGTTCTCAAAGCTTTGCTGCACTCTTTTGCTTCTTTCTATGAGACATTTAACACTTCTAATGAAGACATTTACACTTTATCTGCAAGAAATGTTGGTTGCTTTCAATAAGGGTGCCGTAGAGGTGAACCAATACCAGCATCTGGTGCCACCTGAATTTTGAGGGAACAGACCCAGGAGTGATGTCTGGAGGGCTTATACCTTCCCCCAGACCACACGGAAGGACTTTCTGGGCTATGGATTTAGCGTGCCCATATCTGGCCCAGACATGAGGTATTCAATGGCACTCATCAGGATTTGTACTGAACACTCTCAATCTGGAGCCCAACACTCTTTTGTTAGGCTACTTAGGGTCCAGAAATTGAAAGAAGGAAGACCTATTGTGTTTGCTATATTTATATGTATTGTCACTTCCCTAATCCAAGTAAATGTACTGCTTTCAAAATATAGAAGTCAGTATATTTCAGTATGTTATCATCTTTCTTAAACTTTCATGTCTGAAGACTGGATGTCAGTTTCAGAACATATGCTAATTGTCTTTCTTCTAAAATTTTAAAGTTTTTCCCTCTCTTTCTCTTCCCTTAATGTCTTATTTGTTTTGCTGATGATAAATCATTGTGTCCATGAGTTTTGTTATAAGTATAGAAGGCCTCTTATTGTGCTTATTTTCTGATTGTTTTGGGAGAAAGGGTATTAAAATAAGAAGGTAGGATAGGATTTTTTCATGGGAAAAAAACCCAGAATCATCCTAGTCTATGAGAAACTGAAATATTAAAGAAACAAACAGCTCTCAGTTGAGGTGGCTTTTGATTAATACTTTTTATTCACATGTTTACAGTGGCGTACTATTTTTCAGAGAGAGAGGGGGGGGGGGGGAATAATTATATTTTTCTTTTTTGATTGGCTGGTTGTTGACATTTAGAGCCAGGACAACTACTGTGGTTGTTAGAAAGTTAAGTATTTTGAGTTAGCTTTACAATTTTTGTATTCTTTATAAGCATAAAATTTCAGAGATAAGGCTCAATCAAACTAAATTCAGTAATTATATAGAACAGTTGAAAAGTTTTTGAATTTTTCTAGCTCTATGTATCATTAAAGGCATATAAGTGAAAATACTTAAAATGTTGGATGATATGAAGCTGTAATCATTCAAGATATTTACTCATTATCTTGTTCAAATCAACTTACATTTTCTTTTTTTCTTTGTTTGTTTATATAAAATGTTTATAAAGGAACAATGGAATGTATATCAAGAGAAAAACAGCAAATAAAATTTTGATTGAAATATAATATCAAGATTAAAATTTTTTTATTTAACTTATTATGATGAAAATAATTTTAGTACTTTAAGAAACTTCAGTTGTGTTTCTAGGAAGACATAAGAACATAAAGTTATAACCAAGTATATTATTTATGTTATCATTTATATATTCATAAAAATAATGTGCTTTTTATAAGAAAGAACATATTCATCAAAAGTACTGTCTAAGATCATTTGTGGTATAAATACGTTTTTTCTGTTTTAGCTGTAGTATATATGCCAGAACATTTCTTGCATAATGAGGATATATTAAATGCTATAACAGGAATTTTTAAGTTTGCATTTTCCTTTTTTTATCATGGTAAAAGTGCAAATTGTTTTATTCCCCTGTAGGATTTTCAGTAATTGTTATGTTTTTTACCATTACCATTTAATTACCAACTAATATTAAGATCAGTTATATTTCATGACATTAAAGTTAGAATCCCACTTTTTAATTTTTAGTGGTTTTATTTTTTAAATATCATTGTCATAAGTTTAACATGACTTTGTTTTAACATTTAGTTTATTAGTGTGTTTTATAAGCATTCTTCTTTTTAAATTTTATTTTAGGTCCTTTGGAATGGGGATATATTTCATTAGTTCATTCTCAAGAAAGTGTATTATATCAGTGTGAAATGTGCCCTTATTCAACATCCATGAAAAAACTTCTAAAACGACATTCTATGATTCACTCTGAGCAAAAACCTTATGAATGCAGTGTATGTACTAAAAGCTTTAGGAGAAAAGAACATTTGAAAATTCATTCATGGACACATACCGGTGAACGCCCTTTCTTTTGTGAAACCTGTGGAAGAAATTTTTTGACTAAGCAAAATTTCCAAAATCATGTTTGTCGTGTACAAGATGGCTAGTTTACAGTGTTTCACTTTCGTTAATTTTTTAGAACTTATACAGTTATAAATAGTATACCTCTCTAACTTGTTAAATGGAAATTAAATACTGTTTATAATAATCTGTTATGAATGAATTTTGTGAAACCTATGTTTTTTTTTATTATGCAATTTTTAATTTTATGTTTTAGTTATCATTTTTTTCTATGATAAAATATGTACTGAATATTAATATATTCCTAAAAGTATTATTGTGTATTGAAGGTAAAGAATTATTATTTACAAAAAGCCCTTGAAAAAACCTTTGTTAATTTTTTTTGTTAGATTTTATTGTTCTCATAGTTGATGTTATAGTAGTGTTTTATAATATTGTTTTGCTTATTTGAGCACTCCCATAAAACCACAGTATTGTGACTTGTTATTTTCTAAGATAGGTTTGTCATTGTCATATACAGATGTGATAGTGATAAAAAGAACTAGTTTTCTAATTTTACTAATCAAAGTATGTCTATTTGATTATCAGATTTTATTTTTTGTTTTATTTTTAAATTGCTAATATGCCTTTTAATTAATGCCCGTAACTTTCAGTTGTTTTGAAATTCTCTAATGATGTTACATTGAAGTAACTCTTGCCTTCCTTAAAAATTTTCAAAATTATAAGAATGGATGGGAAAATATTAATTTGTGTTTGAATATATGCAATATAATATTCAAAGAGTAGACATTTCATTCGCTCTTTTTTTTCTTTTTTTGCCTTAACTAAAAGATTAAAGAGTTCATCTGCAAATTAAAAAATTCAGCATATCCTTTATTTTACTTTTAATTTGTAACTCATACAGAAGTAGAGAAGGATAGTACATAGAGTTTCTGATAAAAACATGTGTATCTGGAAAAGGTATTCAAATTTGAGTGTTTGTAAATGTTTCTTTTATTTATTTCTTTGAGACTCATATATGCATGAGCATTTGGGAAAATCTATTAATTCAAGACCAGAAGAAATTTATGAGCTAGCTCTACCAACCAGTTTCAGGGCAACACATGAATAGAAAATGCTAAGAAAAAAAAAATTTTTTAGCATTCATCGTCTGAAATCAACCATTTTAAGAAATCACAATAATAAAAAGATTTAGAGACCCTGAGGAAAATATAGCTAATAAATGTGATATGTAGAAATTCTAAATTTTTTATCTAATTGTTTGTATATATAAAGGGTATGATTTTTTTTTAATCACTAGTGATTTTATTTGTAAATTGCGAAAAATTAGTATTGTGCATACATGTCAGCTGACTCCTGGCTTAATGGTTTATACATTGTTTTAAGGAAGCTGTGGTTTAAATCTCAGATAAGTTCAACTCTTTTAGCTATAAAATGGTACATGTGTATAAATTTTTTAGCATGTGATATAAATATAATGCCCATACCCCTAAAAGTCTTAATTTTTTTTTAGGCATGTGTATATTTGCTATAAAATTGAAGCAGGAGCATTATTGATTTTATGTGCTTTAGTTGCAGTTTAATCCAAATGTAAGGGGCATAGCTACATGTTTCTTTCAAAAATAGGGTCTAATCATTCTATATGATTGGCCAAAACATTCTCTGCTATAATAATCTCATTGTAAGACTACTCTGAATATGTGTGAAGATATTTCCCAGCATCTTGAAATCTGCTCTCTTTACTTGGGAGCATTTGTATAGTTACTGTAAAATAAGATTTGTCTGTTTTATCACATTATAATAAATATAGGGTCAATTTATCCATCTCCTTAGACAATTTAAAACAAGTATTCTTTCAAGTTGTCAAACCATTTAGAGAGCCTGAATTAGGGAACAAAAGATAATTTCCTGCTGTTTGGTCATGTACATCTTTGATTGATGTCTGATTTATAACTTTATTTACATTGCAATTTTCCGGTATTTATTTAATAGGATGTTTTAAGGCTGCTATGTACTAACCCCATTGGATTTGCTCAGCTCAATGTTAACCTATGGAGAAAATTTGTCCACGGATTGCCGACTTGGATTCAAAGATCTTTTTTAAAAAATTGTACTCCGTCATAGAGAAAGAAATTTTACATTTGTGTACATTTTTAATTTTTTTAAAAAATGCTATTAATATTTTAAAATTTAAATTATTCGGGGGAAAATCTGGTATAGTGTGTTTTAAACGCTCATAAATTCCTTCGGTGGATGAAATTTATAAAATTAATCCTGTAGCACTTTTTAGAAAAGTTCAGGCTATCTGACAATACCAATTTTATTTGATTATCAGCATTTATGTACCTGTAAATAGTTGACAAAAATATATCTCTCTATATAAAAATGAATGTTTGTTTGTTTGTTCGTATTTTATACGCTGCCGTACCATTCATCCGATTGCGATGAAACTTGGTCAACTTATTGCTTGAACTTGCGCGATGGTTATAGACTATTTTCATTCCGCTACGACGTTCCATTCCCGAATTACTTTAGAAGTATCAACGGATATTGAAAATCGCAAAAAAAAAAATCGCCAAATTTCCCCGGATATTTTTGTTCAAAGCCATTGTACATTTCATTCTTGCCAATTAAATTATAACATTCCCGTAAAAATAAATAGACATGAATTAAAAACGTGATTTATTCATATACAGAGGCTGTTCGCACATTTTTTAGACGATTTTGGTAAGTGGTAATAAAAAATCGTTTGCTGCAAAGGAAATAATTGCAATTGTACTATGTTTTTAAAAGTCAAAATTATCATCTATGGCTTGAAAGTTTTGTTTTTATTCAAAATGGCGTTTTTAACAAAGCAGTGGTTTGAAGGCTACATTTATGCTCTTTCCGAAGAGAAATATGCATACTCCGTTATCCAAAAACGATGTGAGAATCATGGTTTTGTGATATCTAAAGCGTCGATAGGTAATATCGTCAACAAGAAAGAAAAAAACGTCAAATTGAAGCCTTAAGTGGGACAAAAATTCCAAACAAGTATCCAAGGAAAAAACGGACATCTTCGACTATTGCGAAGGTATGTTGTTTAATGTTAAAAGAAAATTCCCCCTAGTCAAAGGACAGTTGCAAAATCATTAAAATGCTCGGTGTCCACTGTAAACAAAATGATAAACGTTGATTTAAATCTTAAGAAAGCGAAAAAATGCAATGTGCATCGTCTTCTTCCAAATCATATCGCTGAACGCAGGACACGCTGCAGAATTCTATATGAGAAACACTTATCCAAAGAAAAATGGAAAACAATTGTCACAATAGATGAATCATGGGTGTATTTAAATGATTGCAACAAAAAAAGAGCCATTTATTATCATAAAAGGGGAGAAAAAAATTTTAGTACGTGGTTCAAAGAATCGAAAGAAAGTTTTTCTAAGGGATTCATGATTGTTGGTTTTTCTTATAATGGCAAGTTAAAAATAAAGAGAGTGGAAAAAATGTCAAGATTAACTCCAAATACTATCAGGAACATATTTTATCGCCAATTTTTCTGAATGAAATACCATCGTTTTACCCACAGTGCCATCAATCTGTGAGACTCCATCAGGACAAAGCTAGCAGTCACACATCAAAATCCACTGTAAATTTCCTAAAAGAAATGGAACAAAAAACTGGTATCAAGGCCATACCCTTCACTGATATCCCTACTAAATCTCCCGATGTATCACCTATGGATTTTTATGCTTTCGGACTTTTAAAATCTGCATTATCCAAGCGTCATCCCAAAACCCTTACAGGACTCTGGAAAGCTGTTCAGGAGGAATGGGATAGAATACCTCTTCTGACACTTCAAAAGGCATTATTATCCTGGAAATTGCAGTGTCGAAAGATAGTTCAGAATAAGGGATGTCAAATAGAACATTTAAAACACAAGAATTTTATGTAATTTAGTTTTGTGAATACAATATACATCGTCTAAAAAATGTGTGAACAGCCTCTGTATTGGTGCATGCAAGAATGAATTTGATATATTATTTTCATGTATGTGGCAACGCCGGAATGTTTCTTTTTAAAAATGAAAATATAAGGATGGAAAGTCATTCATTTTCAATGAATGTGTTATCTATCCATTTCATGAATTGAAACTATCCCAAGCTACCTGTTCAAACTCAAATATACTGCAGGACACGTTGACTTAGCTAGAAACACGTGCGTTTAGCCTTGACGCGATGATTTATATAACTGAAGTGACATTGAAACATAGCAGATGATTTAGTTTTGAGAAAGAATTACAATCATGAAATACGTTTATATTATAATTAAGAAAGTCAAAGTGGCATTGAAACGTAGCAGACAATTTAGTTTTAAGAAAGAATTCCGAGCATGAAATACGTGTATATACTTTTTCTATAATAATTACCAGATTTGCTGTGTTTTAATATTGAATGTGATCTCAATCCATTCAAACATTATTGATTAGTTTTCTATAATAATAAATCCATTCAAATGTTATTGACTAGGTGTAAATTAATGATTTAAAATGACCAAAAAGAGGAGAGCAACTTTTAATCCTGCAGAAGTAAGGGAAACATATCAAAGATTGTTGAGAAATGAGCAACGTGATGAAAAACAAAACAAAACAGAAGAGCGCGAAGCCAACAGAATTCAAAATGCAGTTAGACGCACACAAGAATCTGAAGAAAAAACATTCCCAAGAGCTCGAAGGTAACATAATTCGAATTGTAGTGATCCGAAGCAGTGAGACTGATGAAGAAACTTTTAATGCGTCGAACATACGATTGTCTTCGAGCTTTAACATCGAAAGGAGAGGAAAGCGATGAACAACGACAGCACCGACAACAAACTGATGCTATTTGCTACCGCAAAAGAATTTCAGCGAAAACTGTAGAACATCATAACATGGGGCTAATCATTGAAAAAAATAACAGAAACTGAATCCCGAGCGAAGCCGGGTAATACATCTAGTTTTAAATAAAAAATTTGGGGGCAGCGCTTAACCCCTCTATAGAGAGAGAGCCATTACAATCCCTCAAAATGTCAATCCTAAGGGGGGTGGAATTCTCGAACTGTCAACTGGACTCCTCCCACCACAAGAGTCTGCAAGAAGAGGAAAAGGGAAATACGATTTTTTTTTCTTAGTACATAGCAGACTTAACGTGTTTTGGAAGGTGTTCAGTGGTTTATTTTAAAAAGTATTTCTATTGTGTAAAGTTTGTGTTGGTGTCACAATAAAATTCCTGTTTATTTCATACTGTATGAATTAAATTATATCTTGAATATCTCTTTAATACTTAATTTTGTGTTTGTGCCAGTGGCAAAACCAAATCAATTTTTAGGGTGTGTGTGAAAGTTTATTTTGGGAATTACTGGGGGTTTTATCTATAAAATTTCTTAGGATAACTATTCTACCCCCCTCCACCCCACCTCATAGTTATGCCTCTGAGTACATCAAATGTTTCATGTTTTAACTTAGCTTCTTGAAAGATTATCCATCATTATTGCCTTTGTCATCTGTAATAGAGAAGTTGCGCTTATTTTTAAAAACATCCTTTAAATGTATTTCAAATAAATTAAATTGTAGAAGAACCCACATTGTTTATGTAAATGGAATAGAAGGATTTCACTTTCATCATTAATGCATAGTTGAGATGATGAAAAATTTGCCAGGTTTTTAAAATTTATTTTCAATTGAGTTAATGCTATAGTCTAAAAATATATTAAAAAAGCAATCTTTAAAATATTTTTAAAAAATCTATTTACAAATGAAGTACAGTTGTGTTGATTAAAAATTAATTGTTCTTTTAAGTTAAGAACAAAAAAATGTTTGATCAGACATGAAATGTTATGAGATTTACTTCATTTTTCATATTTTTCTTAATTTCATAAATAGTTTTAATGTAGTTCATTAAATTTTATAGTGAATCTTTCTGTGAGTCTCATTTGTTTGTCAGTCGGAATGTAGGACTAAATTCATTTACTGGATATGGGTATAAACGTTTTTCATTTTCATTACTGTTTTTCACAATCTGTTTTTTTTATCTCTGTAGTATGAAAGTCTGTATTACATGTTTTATTTGTTTGTTCTGTTTTAGGAATTGCTGAATGGAACAATAACTTATTATCTCATTCGCAAGGAAGTAGTTTTTACCAGTGTGAAATATGTTCTTATACAACCCATTCCAGTGCTCATATTAAGCGTCATCTGTTAACCCATAGTGGGAAAAGGCCTTATGAATGTAATGTATGTCATAAAACATTTAGGCAGAATGAGCATTTGAAAATTCATTTCCTGACGCACACCGGTGAACGTCCTTTTTCTTGTCAAAACTGTGGAAGGAGTTTTTTAACAAAGCAGAATTGTCAAACTCATGTTTGTCGCCCATTGAAAGATAAACTATACCTCAAAATGCATTGAATATAGTTGCTGAGTATCTAATTTAATCCTTCAGTGGGTGTGCCTGTGTAGAAAGTGCACCATTTTCATAATTTTGAATGGTTTGTTTTTACATGTAAGGTTTGAATGTTCTAAGCAGTTTCTATTTATAGTTACACCCTTTCTAATGCAGGTCTGATTTTCTGACCCTTGTACTCCTTTCCATTCATTGTTAGTCGTGATTTAACCATGGGAAACTAGTGATTATACAGGATTATAATATGACAAAAGCAAGAGTTGATGTAGTTGATCAAATATGCAGCTATTACATGGTATCCTGCACATCACGAAGACGGTCAATCTCATTGTTTTTTAGGTTTTTTGACATAATAGAAATCAATTCACAAATTGTCCTTAGATCCCACAAACTGGACAATTTTGAAATAAGGCAATTGTATCTACATTCTTTGGGCTTTGATTATAAATATATCTCAATATTATCAACATTTTATATATTGTCATAAAATGCAAAATTATTATTTTCAATTTGAAAAACAAAGTTTATTACAAAAGGAATAATCAAGGTTGAAAGAAATGTTGCACTTTGTGCCATGCATGCCCACTGAAGGGTTAATAATTATTAGCAGTCTGATGTACAATGAACATCATTAAGTTTTCCCATTATTTTTTAAGGTGTGTTATGTGGTCAAAATATTGTACGAATAAATTTTCTATTGGTATTTAGATAATTTCTTGTTTTTAGTCATTTTAACGATGGTATTTGATGAAATATCTTCTGCAATGATACATGCACATATTTATTATATGTCCCAATGTTTGATATTAAAATAAGATATTTTAATTTTGTATGCATTCTTATACAGAAGCATCTACTTTATTTCTTGTGTTTTTCTTTAAAGGAACAGGGCTTCTAATTGAAGTTACTTGTTATTTCAGAGCAATTCTAATTAAAATAGAATATCTCATATATTTTGAAGAATGTATTCAGTTCAGGAAACATAATGTGATATTTAGCTTGCAAATAAAGATCCCAAATTGGCTGCCTTTGTATTTCATTGAAAGGTAAATTAATTTTGATAGTTGAAGGTATATTGTAATGGGTTGATTTAAAATTTAGCATCCAAATCAGAATAGAAAATTAACACCCAAAATAGACAAAAGTCTGTTTTAGATGTTAAGATTCTTAGATTTCTGTTCTAAAGAATTTGATTACCTGTTAGTTTAGTACATTATACATAGATATTATCTTTTTTTGATTTTTAATGTAACTTTCTGCGTTGATCTTTTCCTTTTAATCAAAATTGTTGCTATATTTTTATTTTAATGATTACTTTGTGATGTAATCAATGTTTTCATATTTATTGTATATTATTTATTATATTTATCTGTTTCTTAATGAACTGATACTCTTTTTTTTTTTTGTATGGTTTTCAGTGGAAAGTTTATGATTTCACTTTTGTACATCAGTATATGCCTTAATTTTTCTCATATGAGAAAGTTTTCATTTAGATTGTTTTCATGAACAATTTCAGCCTATTTAATAAGGATTTTTCATAAAAGTAAACCTGCCTCACTTTTTAACCTAGCAATTTTTTGTATGTTTTCTGTTGTAACTTAAAAAAAAAAAAAAAAAAATGGTTATCATAGTAATAGAATCTTATATCTGAGAAAAAATATTATTTGCCATGGGCAGAATAAAATGAAAACTTTAGAGAAATCAGAATCATTTAGTGTTTAATTTAAACATATTTTTAAAATTATTCAGTGTTTATTGTAAAAAAAGTTTAATTTCCATCTTTTCTGTGAACAAATGTGGCTGTGAATTAAATGCTGGTATAAGGTGCAGTATTGTCACTTTGCAGGTATTTACACCACCATTCAAATATCATTAAATTGTTTTACACTGCTTAAATTTCATCGACTTATGTTTGGATTATGTGAGTGTTATTGAAATAAGTATTTTACATTGTGTAAAATATAATAAATAAAGAGGACAATTTAAAAAATACTCTGTCACTTTTTTTAATTCTCAGTGTTCATGATGCTTAATTTGATTTGTTAGTGTGTGGATAAATTTTGCTTGTAAATAGATCAGCAAAAGAAAAAAAAATTAAAGCTATGTGGAAATGTGGAATATATGAGAGTTTTAAAACTGCCTGAATACCTTGTAATGGGGCAAATTTTTATATTTGTCACATTCTGTTAAATTATGCTTTTAAAATTCATTTAAAAATACTATTATGTTTTGAAGTATGAAATTTATTGCTGTTTCTCATTTACTGAAGTTTGCTGTTTAATTTCTCATTGCTTTAATTTATAGATTAAAATGGCTATAACTATATCACTGTAAATTACTTTTTTTCCATTCAGACTTTATACCAGCAGAAAAATCATGTAAGAAATTTTCTGTTTACTCCTCTCCCTATCAAAAAAATATTTGAACTTTAAAAAATAGTATTTTAAAATGGTTAAAATTAGTATTTGGAGTACTTACACTTTTTATGGTATAAATGGGTCATAAATGATGGTATACTATATGTGCACTGCAATGAATATAAAAGATAATAATAATAATAATAATAAAAAGACCATTAGTGTACCAAGAGTAAACTAAAGATAGAAATAAATAGAAGTTGCATATTATATTAGAATGTAATAATAACGAATGAAATAGAATTGAAAATTAAAGAAAGATAAAATATGGGATAATGAGAAAAACATGTTTCATTTTACTGCATATCTATTATGCCATTTACTCAAGGTTGTTTAATGGCATGTATCTATAATTATTTTACAATTCTGTTTTTTATTTTGTGCATTATTTGGATTTCTAAATCTATGTGCCCCTCAAAAAAATGATATTTTCTATGATCTAATGTTTTCAGACACTTGTATGTGTTGTAATTATAGCTGAATTTATTTTCTGAACTCCTGAACTCTATCACTATATTTATCCCGAGTAAAATTGTTTTGAATGCTGGCTGATATAGACAGAGCACCAAAGCAAAACTTATAATCTTGTGAACAAAAATCTTCAGATGAGTGTGTCTAGGATAGTAATAAGCTCTTCATTTCCAGTGCAACAGTTCATTGATTCAACAGTTTTTATTTTGTTTATATATTTATTGTAAAATGATAGAGGATGTTGTGTAATGTAAAATTTATTTCAGTCTTATTAATCTGTTTTGTGATATAGGGAATAGAGTAAGGTGGTTGTTTCTTCATCTTCATGAGCAGGACAGCCTGGTACAAGCCAAGGCAGTCCCACTCAGTTTTCTTCATCCAGCCTGATCAGATGCCAATATTCTCCACCGATTAATTCCAGTGATCTTAAGATCTCTCTCAACACAATCAATCTATCTAGTACATGGTCTCCCTTTTCTTCTAGTACTATCCATTTTATAAAAATTCAGTTTTTTAACAGGGTCAGTAGTATCTTCATATGTATAAACATGGTCAAGCCATCTGATATCATAGACGTAGTGTCAGAGTGGGGTGGGGGGACGTGCCCCCAACTTAACTTGAAATAAATTAAAATGTTAATACAAGTTCAGTTAAAATTGGAAAATTGTAGAAAACTTTTAAGAAAGTGTGGTTTTTTTCGCTTTTTAAAACTGTGAAACTGGAGATTCAGATTATGTCTTTAGTCTGCACATAGTTTTTAACAATGATATGATCCATAACAAAAATTCGATGCTATATTTTTTTTTCTCATTTTATTTATTTTATATTTATTTTTTCCATTGTATAACTTTTGAATACTACTCAAATATCAATTCTACTATTATTAAATTTTAAAAAAATCATAATGTTTCATATTTTAAGGACCATCTGGCAGTCAATGCACTGAGGAGGGCCTTAACTGAATTCAATTCGTGCCTGCCCCCCCCCCCCCCAAAAAAAAAAAAAAAAAAAAAGAAAGAAACAGTTAGAAACACGCTATGCATATGTCTGATATGATATGATTTAATTACCCTTATTATATTTGGTTGCCTTTATTTAAGGTTTAATTCATGGTTGTAATGAATTCTCCAGGTGTTATTTAAGGTGGTTATTACTATTTTCAATGAAGAGATTTATTTCTTTGGATCAAAGGTTTGCATTGTGACTCAGTGGTTTGAAATGCATTTCTTATGTCTATTTGTGTTTTCATACTATACATATAAATACAGGGAACATAATTCTCTTAAAATGTTTATTGTGGTATGCACTCTTGCTCCTTAAGCTCACTTTGAATTGGACAAGTATTTAATTTATTGCATTATTATTAAGCTTAAAATAATAATGTAATGAATATCTCATTAGCATAAAATTAAAAATTATAAATTTGTCTGCTTTATTTGTTAACCCTTTAATTACATATTACTTTTAGTTGTTTGTTTGTTTTTAAAGCTGTATAATAATTTTGCTGTTTATGCTTTATTGTGTATAATTTCGTGTAAAATTTCAAGAATTAACCTGGTGTTTTCATTTGAAGATAATATGGGATGTATGTGTTTGTTTTTCTGCAAATTTATGAAATATGCTTTATGTGTAATGATTTCATATTCATGCGTTTTTAAATTACATTGTTTAAATAAACATGTATATATTTTAATGAAATTTACATGAACACTTTCTCTGTATAGGATTCGGAAATGTTGGTGCTATGAAGAATGAATCTGTTAAATGTGTAAAATCTAAAAGTACTGGTATTATTAATCTTTGTTCACTTTGTTCATACTCCACTTTTGATGCTGCAAACTTCAAAAGACATTTACTTGTGCATAGTGGCGAAAGACCTTTTAAGTGTAATATATGTGGTAAATGTTTTAGTCAAAAAGCCCATCTCAAGCGACATTTTTCTGTACATTATCAGAAAATTTGATAAATGCTAGCTTTGTTAGTGTGACATTTAATATAAAACATTTTAAACTGGGAGATTATGTAGCTGTGTTTTAACAAGCCCCATTTGTTTGCTAGCTCAAATTGTAATTTTAACAAAATTTTATCATTGTACCATACAAAAGTTTTTCATTTTAAATTTTATTTGTATAAATGAAAAATGTTTATGATTATGTAAAGCTTAGTTATATATTCTTCATGTCTGTAGATCTTAAAGTTGTTAAACAAAAAACTCATTTTTATTGCTTGTGAAGAAATTTCAACGCTCAATGCTCTTTCTCTTTTCATAGTATATTGATGGATACAGTTCTTTATATAATCTTTTGTGAAGTTTTAATGTTTTGTATGATAAAATTTGTGTATTATAAACATGTTAGTTTACATTTACTGGTTTAAAGTCAGGTACAAAAACAAAAATTCCATGTTAGCAGTGTAGCTTTTTGGGGCCAATTATTGAATTGATGCAATGTTGGAAAATTAGCTGTATTGTTCCCTTTTAATTATTACCATGAAGATTATTAAAAAAGGACAAATTTTTTTTCTGTTGTGTTTTTCCTTTATAAATTAAAATTAAGAGTTAAATTCTCAAAAGATGTTTTATACTTGTTTCGAAGGGGTACCTCTGGTACCCTTTCGAAACATATACTTTTACAAGTATATCAAGAACAAGTATAATAAGTATTTCGAACAAGTAAACAAGTACAGTGGAATCTCGATCGATTGTTTTCGGATCCATCGTTTTTCCGTATGTGTCGTTCATTTTATCCAACGATCATATTGCTTTGTTATGTTTCCGCATTTATCGTTCATTTCAATCGGTCCCTTGAAAAACGATAGATTGAGATTCCACTGTATATCTTTTGAAACAAGTATATCAAAGCATATCTTTTATAGGGAATTTTATTGATTTAATCATATGCATTGTAATCCACTGTTGATATGCATGCAAAGTCATTTACTAGAATATTTTATCTTTTTTCACACAGAATTTGCAAATTGTGGGGCTGGGAAAACTGTGTACATTAAATACATAAATACAAAATTTCTGATTTTATAAATGTTTGTTTAGACACAAATAGAAAGAGGTGAACATTTTCTCAAATGTAGAATTTGTGGACTTGCTTCAGTCAAAATACTCATTTCAAGAGACTTTTTTTTATTCATTATTAAAAAATAACCTTTAACAAGAAGGTTATTAGTATTCCATATAAGTTTTGTTGAATGTAAGGTTGTGTGCCTATTTCTTAATTGATTTAAGTGAAAAATATATGTATCTATGTTTACTTCTGCAGTAAAAGCATAATTTTTACTGAAATAATAAATTTTGCCAAATACTTAAGCTAATTTTTAAATTTCACTTGTTAAACTGAAATGGTTATGCATAATTACTTTTGTATATTCATCATATATATTAGTTTCACAATGTTTTAACAAAAATTTCAAGCTCTTGAGTACTGTGTTGGTTTACAGACATGAATTTATAATTTTGAATTTAAAGTTATTGTTTTTATTGTTTTAATAGTTTTTCCTAAGTTTATATTGTAGCTATACTACTGATACACCTCTTCAATACTTTCTTTTTATACTTTCTACTACAGATTCTATTTCTTATGCTGGATGATTCTGAAAACAATAAAAATAATTAAATGTTTTCTTTGAAAATCTTTAATAATATTTTAGCTGTTTTTGAATCATAGTAGTGTTGTAAAAATTACAATATCTGCAATCAAATAAATACTTATATATCTTTACTGTGAGTAAATTATTTTCTAGTTCACGAAGGCTGTAAATATTCTTTTATATGGGGAAATAATTGATAAAAAGATAATAATTGTTCTCAAGAATGTATATTTAAATTAAAATATTTTATGAAGTATTTTAACAAAACAAAATATAGGTTTAAAAAAACCAAAAAGGAGCCTCATGTTATTTGAAACAAGAGAAAATTTTTTCATTTCATTTGCAAGAACTTCAACAGTATAATTTGAAGAGTCAAAATGTACTTGGTTTTACTTTAATTTTACTGTCCTCTCAGTTGTGGGCAAAAAAAAAAAAAGTAGTGATAATGTGTATGTTATCCTATGTTTGAATATTTGTACTTGGGGATGGGTTATATAAAGTTTCATTATTTACACTTTTTTTGACTGATATTATATTTAAACATTTTACAGTAAGTACAGTAACCACCGCTTATAGTGATCACTGGTTATAAGAATCAACCGTTTATAAGAATCAATATCGCGAAAACAAAAACAAATGAATTATTTCCATGTTAAAATTTTCGCTTTAAAGAATCAATCCACCGGTTTTAAGAATCAGTTTACACTCTTCGCTTTCCTTTCATTTTTCCAAAAAACCTACTTAAACCCTCAAAAGGCACGAAGTTCTTTCTTTTTTTTTAAAGAAAGATTGATAAGATGGGATGGAATATAGTCGTAAAATTCACCCCTTTCTTTATTAGACATAACATAATAGTTTCCCCTTAAACGCTTTACCACAACACTGTACTATTAGCTTGACCCTGGGGAACTTTACCCGTCCGAGTAAATCTTCGTCTGAAACTATAAGTATTGAAAGAGGTATAAACAGCCTTCTGAAAACTTCATTATGTCAAACTAACGTAGAAAACTTTTTCTTGCTCCCTTCCTGTAGTTAAAATGTTAAAACTGTTAAGCAGGTATGTTGTGACTTGCAACAAATATTGTATTTTTTTCTTCTCTTACTATAATCATGTGTATCTACTTATAGGTCTAAAAATTAAGTTTTATTTTTAAAACTATAAAAAATAATTTTAATAAAAGATAGTTAATGTAAATTAAAGAGTATTTTATGGTAAATTATCTAATATATGTATGTATAGGTGTGTGTGTTCCTGTCCAAAAACCTAAATTTCGGTTATAAGAATCAACCGCTTATAAGAATCAAAAACAGTAATAACAAACGTGATTCTTATAAGCGGAAATCACTGTATATTTATAGATTATAAACATTTTGTTATAATGATTTTAATGCCATTGGAATATTTTATTTTTAAAATTACTTAGTATTTGTAAGTTATATTTTTTCTATTGCAAATTGTAATGTTTTTTCTTCTATGATTCTAACTTGTTCTTTTTGTTATAAAGTTAATTTCTAATTATCTCTTAATAGGAGCTGTGCAAGGCAAGCGTCAAAGAAGAATTAATGTTTGTTCTTCTTGTCCATATACTACACATATACTGAGTCACTTCAAAAAGCATTTACTTGTTCATAGTGGAAAACGGCCTTTTACTTGTCAAATTTGCAATAAATCATTTAGACAAAAGGAACACCTCAAGTCACATTCATTAACTCACATGTCTCAGAAATGCAAGCTTTGTTTTCGGACATTTTATGGAAAGGAAGATTTCAAGCATCATATGCAAACAACCCATTTTCTTCATATGTAAAACTTTGAAAGTTTAGTTCCATAAAAGTTTGATCTTGTGCTTTACTTTCTTTATTTCCTACCATTTTTTATTCACATTTACTCAAGTTGGATTCCCAGATATTCACTGTAGTATTTCATTCTGGGAATTTGTTCATAAATCAATGTCATCAGTTTCATTACTCTGAAAAGAAAGGGTGTTAAATTTGATTAAATTTAGTGAAAATGGTTATTAAAAAACAACTGAGTCCAGTTGTCTTTTAGAATAAAATTATAATATTCATGATTTCTATGGTTATGATTTCAAGTTTACTTAAAAGATTTTGAAATTTTCCAAGTTTGTTGATTTTATGCAATAACTTTGATAAAAACAAAAAATAACTGACATGTAATGCAAGATAACATAGGAGAAATAAATTTCACAATGCTATATCTTATGTATATTTTTTTTTAATATATAGATCCCTTTTTATCTGCATATTTTCTTGATATGGTTTAGTTTGCCTCTTGTTACTCAGACGATTATAAATTGAATCTCTTAGGAGTAAGAAGTTTGTAATAATCAGCATCTTTCTGGCAGTATACTTTTTTTAAAAAACTGTCAAGGCAATATTTATTATTTAGGTCATTCCTATGTGTATTTCATATCGATTTATTTAGAAATTTATTTTTTGCCAATCCCAAGATTTTTCTTCTTTTTAGATTGTTCTATACATATTTTTTATGTGTAACATTTTTCCTTTCAGACTGAAAAGCCTTCCTATAATTGTGAAAACTGTGGAATATTTCTAACAAAGCAAAATTTTAATATGCACTCTTGCTCTGTAAAAACTAATATTTAACTTGTATTAATCTCCAGGAAGTAATTTCTTTAATTGTTTGCTTGCTAAACTTTTATGTTTACTGTAGTTTTGGCAGGAATTAGAGTGGGCTTTATCATATTTACTATGAGCTTAAAAAAAAAGCTGAAAAATATTAAAATTAAAGGCATTACTGATCTATTAGTTACTAAGTACATGGAAATTAGTGAATCATTTATGCAAAAATGATATACTGGCTTATACTTAGTGAACAATCATATTTCATTTTTTAACCTCACATAAGCTGTAACTTAGCCTCTCAAAATTACAGTAATTTTTTGTGAAATACAGATATTGAATTATTGTCTCTATTTGTGTATGTAGATATTTTTCATAGCACTTTTTTTTTTTTGCATTGTATTTGTAAAATATTACAATGCATAGATATAATTAATTTTTTTAAATTTGCTTACCTTTTATATCCTGAAAAAAAAAATCCTTTTTTTCGTTTCATATAGTTTTTTTTAATAAGGTACAAAAATATTTTTAGGAATCTGTAATGAAATGGTTGTAGTTCCATGTTGGACTTCATTTTTGACTTACTATGTAGCTAGAATGCTTATGTAGCTATAATTTGTTTTGTCTACGTTTGTTGTTGTGTATGTGTTTTTTTTCTATAAAATATCAAAAATTATATGATTTGTTTAATAACTGTTCAAGATTTAAAAAAGGTTGATCTCATAAAGAAATGAAATTGTAATGTGCATTAGTTCAAAGAAATTTTAATTTGCATTTCTATTGCTGTTTCATGAAATACAATTTTTTTTCCAGTTTTAATTTATTATTTTTATTTTGTATCAGTCATTCTATTTTAACTATATAATGACATTGATATATATAAGGGAAAGGGAGTAGAAATACTCTTTTCATTATTACTTTGGTGTTTTACTCCTTGTTCTAAATTCTTCTTTTAAACCTATTTTAGGTACATTTTATTCAGAGATTCTTGAGAGTGCAAAATGCAGAAACAGTGGAAGTGGCATCATAAATGTTTGCTCATTCTGTGATTATTCAACTCCTATTTACTTCCATTTCAAAAGACACATGCTTACTCATAGTGGCAAGCGACCTTTTAAGTGTGACATTTGCGATAAATCATTTGGTCGTAAAGATTATCTTAAAATCCATATCTTTACTCATAAACAGAATCGCCCTTACTGTTGTCATGGTTGTGGTAAAAGCTTTTTGACCAAACAAAATCTTAAGTTACATAATTGCTCTGTACAAAGTTTCTGATATAATAGATTTTCACTTAGTCAAATTCTTTAATTTACATGTGCATAAAAACTGTAATATTGTACAAAACAGATTTGTGTTTCTGCATTCAAGTTTTGTGTATTATATTTTTCTTCTTTTAATTCTCTGAATATTTAATAATTTTGTTATGTTGGCTTATTTGAGAGGGGTTTATCATTACTGGTGTATTTAAAGAAACATTTTCATACAAGGTCTTTGACACCTTGGAAGTGTGATGGTCTTTTTCTTATGCTAAATTTTGTTGCATACTGTATTTTATCTTTTCCTCTGATTTCTAATGGTTCAGTATAGAAAAATGTGTGTAACAACCAGGGTTAAAGAGTGAGTATTTTAAGGATTTTTTATCCAAATATTTTCATAAATGTCATATATGAAATGCTGATTTACTTTCTTGTACATGCATTTTGTTAGAAATATAGTTATGTCTTTGGTTTATTCATTTTATTTAAAATATACTTAAGTTATTGGTTTTTATTTGTGATTACCTTTAATATTGAACTGTTTATATCCTGTGTATCGATTTTTTTCTCTTAAATGTTCTTAATGAATAACCTTGTTTTTATATTTATGTAAACAATACCTTTTTCCATTTTCAAATATTTAAACAATAAATTTGCATTTTTAAACAATTTTTTTGTTTTACTTTTGTGTCATTTGATCTTTGTAGAATGAATCTCATAATTTTTAAGCATAAGAAGCAAAAAAATTTTGCAAGTTTTATTGATTATTTTATTACCATTTGTATAGGTATTTCAAAAAGGATGTTTATTTAGATTTTGATACTGGTTCAAGAATGTTTTCTTTTTTTTCTTCTTAGGTTTTGGTCCAAGTTAATTTAAAAAATATAATATATAGTAAAACTTATTGAGTCCATAATTTTCTGGTGCTGTAATTATTGAATTAATTTATTTTGTGGGAGAATAATAAAATCTTATCTAGGTTGTTATCACAAAATCTTATCTAGATTGTAATTACCATGAAATACTAATTACTTATGCTTTGTGTATATGTGTGAAGATGAAAAAGGAATTAAAGCTAATTTTGTGTTCTGTTTGTAGTATCAAGAAGCTCTTTAGAGCTAGCTAAATAAGCAATAATAGGCTTTTTTTCTATTTTATTTATATTGTGTTTAGTTTTAAATTGATTTCAGTTAACAATCATTCCATAATTTGACATTTTTACTTTACAGCTTTTAGTGGTACAATGATGAAAGGCTGCATCTACCTAAATTCAGAGATGTGTATAACATTTCACATGCTTTTTTTTACCTTGTAATTTATACTGTGTTTAGTTTTTAAATTAATTTTGGTCAACAAACATTCTTAAAATCCCAGGCAACGTCGGGTACTTCAGATAGATAAATCAGAAGACTCATTTTTAAGATTTAATTTACTTCGGTGGTTTCTGAAAAGTTTAATGTTAGATTATATTTGAAATACATATATATATATATATATATCAGCCAGAAATGTTTTAATTATTTAAAAATTGCCTTTTTATTAACTTATTTTAATTTTATTTTTTTTAGGGGGGATAATTGTAATAGTGTTTTTTGTTTTTTCAGGGAATAATACAGTTTTTTATGGTTTCCCTTATAACTTTTGAATCACAAATATGTATGCTATTTATGTGTGTGGGAAGAATTGATACAAAGCCTCATTAACAATCGGGATGATTTTTAAAAGGTTTGGGAAGATTCTTGTTATAATTCTGTAATACTAAGAGTTATTTTGAATAAGGTGACAGTAACTTGTGAGCTTATATTACCATGCAAATATGCCTTATTTCTGTACTGTAGGAAACTATAATTTAAAATGAAAAGTAATTATAGTAATATGGAAAAGCATTAATTGTAAAAATCTGTCAAATGTTTAATATCCTGTTTTCGGAGTATTTATATGTTGAGAAAATAAGAAATTAAAATAAAATTTACTAAAAAAAGAAGTCTTGTTTTTAGAAATCACAGTTTTTAAAAATCTGTTAACACTTAAATAATTTTCTATCTTAGAACTAGAGCTGTATAATTGTTGAATATTATTTAAATATTTCCTTTTACTGTGCACTATCTTTAAGTTTTTTATACAAGGCTATTCCTATTCAGATTGGCAATTTTGATGCAAGTTATATTACTTTACAAACTAAGATAATAACTTCCAGTATCTGTAATTTCAAAAAGAAATAATAAGTTTTCTCAAGCAGTAAATAAACTGAAAAATTCAAGTATGATAAAAGCAGTGGCATGTGAGTGCTGATTGAGGAAGATCAGTCATCAGAAGCTTATATATAAAACTGGAGATTTTATTAAAGAGAAATTATTGTTCTGAATTTATGAACTTTAATCTGTATTTTGTTTCTTTGTATGCAGAATAGTAAAAATATCTAAATTTTGCATGTTAATTGTGTACTTGTGAGAATGTAAATTTTTTCCTCAAGTCATTTCTTTGTGATGCATCTTTTAAATATTTTGTAAGAGTTCCTTTTTTTTTTATGTGCTAGGGCGTGTCTGGAGTCTTTAAAGCCTTTTTATAGCATCATGTATTGTTTCAAATATATATGGGCATTAGGTCAAAGACGGCTAATTTAAGATGGCTAATATTTTGTTTTGATATTAACTTTTTTTTTTTTTTTTTTTTTCCTCTCTCTCTCTCTCCCTCTCTCATAATAGAAAATCTGTCATGAGTTTATATTTCCATGGTCTGAGATCTGTTTAAACTTGCTCATTCTTTACACACACACACACACACACACACATATATATATATATATATATATATATATATATATATATATATATATATATAAACAGTGGAATAAAGAGATCCCAAACATGGAAGACCTAGTTTAAAAAACCATTTGGGTGTTTAAAGATCTACTGAAGATCATTTGTTGACATCTTTGTTGTTAAGCTGGCTTTATCATTATATGAAGGAATTGCTTCTGAAATATGTCATCTTTCAGTGATGAATATATCCTGGCACTGAACAATCTTTCAAACATATATAGAAAACTACAAAGTCTACTTAACTAAACAATCTAAAAGTTATCCACTAGGTATTATAGGGATATACACTCCAAAGCAATATATGTGTGTGTGCGTAATTTGCCTGTTTTCATCATATAAACTAATTCTGATTATCATTTTTAATATTGTAACTTTCTTTGTGGAAAAAGGTTCATGAAACACTTTTTTTTTGGGGGGGGGGGGGGAGAGGAAATAGAGAAATTGGAGAAAACTATAATAATTCTTTTTCAGTTTTAAAGTATTATTCATTTTTCACCATGTTGACAAAAATTATCTTTTTCAGTTTCACTGCTAGTCATGTTAATAACATCAAAAGCTGTGTAAGAAATATATGGGCCTATTGTTTAAAAAAAATTTCTAATCTTTAGTGTAATGTATTTTCCAAGGATTTTAAACTGTAATAATTTCTCTGTGTATGCTGAACTGTAACAAGAAATATATAGATATATATTTCGACCTTTTATAACTCCTCCCTACCAGTAAATCTCTAAATAATTATTATATCACAAAGTTATAAAAATTTTTTCACCTAAAAGACTGGGCTTAGTCTTTCTTGAAACAAAATTTATGCAGGTAATTACTTATTTGTGAATGTTTTTTTATAAAATTTAGTAACTTTAGTTATTGAAGATTTTAAATTGTTTTTGTTCTTTTATTTTTTAGACTTTGTTGACTTCAGTAACAAGATATCATTTCAACCAAAACAAAGAATTTTAAACGTGTGTGAAATGTGTCCTTACTCGACACCATCATTTTGGTATTTCAAACAGCATCAGCTCACCCATTCTGGGAGAAAACCCTATGTATGCAATGTATGCAGAAAGTCTTTCAGACAGAAAGGCCACTTGAAAACACACTTGCTCACACATAGCTCTGAACGTCCTTTTAAATGTGGAAAATGTGGAAAAAGTTTTCTAACTAAACAAAATTGTAATAAACACATTTGCATTGCAGTTACTAATTATCAAAAACCATAACAGCATTTATTGTTTCATTGATTTGTTTGATTATTATTTTGCTAGTGATACTAGTGCAAAGTGTGAACTGTATTTTGAACTATTGAAAAGTGTTGATATACTTTTGTGTTCAGTAAAATAAACATACTTTTTAATTTTTCATAAGCTTATCCTGTTCTATCTATTTCCTTAAATTTTGCTTTGATATCGATTCTGGAAATTAAAAATGAAGTTTTATACATAAAGTAAGATTAAAAAATGTTATGTATGTGTAAATAGATATTGTTATTTTTAGACATATAAACCATGAAAAAGTTCTTGTTTATACTTCCTACGGAATTCTAGCAGTACAATTTTAAAGTAATGCACTTAATGGAATTTTAAAGGGGGTGATTCTTAAAAATTATGACATTCTTGCTTTATTATTATTTTTCTTGTTTATTATAATAATCAAACTTTTAGTTAGTCTCTCACTGTAATCTAGCTCTATAGATATAGATGCCATATGCTGGGGTGACGCTATCATAGAAAATATGAAGAAGTAAAATGCAGGAAAATATGTTCATGGTGCAAAATGTAGGGATGTAGTACAAGTATACTTCTCCCATATTCCCTCTCTAATGATGCGGATTTGTTTCACTTTTGTCACAAGTTCTTCAGTATTACAGCAAGTGAATTAACAAGAGGATCATATTTCGGAATTAGAATTGTATTACATATATTTACTTAAAATGCATTAAAGTTTTCCCATTATTTTTTCTCATTTGCAAGGTGACAAAAATTGTAAAAACTTTGATACAGAATTTTAAATGCATGACTACAAATACACTTTGTGGAAATGGACTTTTAATAAATGTAATAGACATTGATCTCTTAATTTTTCCCAATAGGATATGTTGATATCCTTCTACTACTCAGGATCTTGTGCAATGACTTATGAAGTGCCTCTATAACTGAAGTGGAGGTTTAGATGAAGAGTGTTAAATTGGATAGATTGTTAGTAATGTGAATGTATCAATTAGACCCAGATGTGACCAGTAACAAATACATTAATATAAAATCAATAATTAAAGGTTAAGAAGAACAATTTTGAAATTTCTGGAAAATGAAAAAAAAAACTCTTGTTAGAATTTAAATACATAATGTTTTGTAATGAAGGTATATGTATATTTGAAATGTTTTAGATCCTTAACAAATCTAGTTTTTGTTATATTTTCATTCAGTAGTTTATTTGATTTTTAAAAATAAATTTTAATGAAGAATATGAGATAGTCATTTTGATTATTATTTGCTTTGTGGAGATTTTGTTCTTGTATTTGATTGTTATTTACAACCTGTACTGTTATTTATTTTGCTTATATTTTTTAACTGGAAAATTTATGGTGTGTTACTTTAATCTTTATGTAAGGGGATATGGGGAATTATCATAAAGGTTCATTTCATTGAGAACTCAACATTGAATATCATATATATTTTTGTTTTCTTTATTTTTTTAAATGTTAAAAAAATGAAAGTTAATTTTATTGATGTGTACAAAATTAAGGCCATAGGCAAGAGAGTCTTCTCCTTCTTAATTGCATTTTTAAAAAAAATTTCATAGTAGTAAAAAAATTGTGCTGTTTTTGGCAGTGAATACTGAGTCAAGGTAGTCTATATGCAGTACAGTCGATTCCAGTTAATCGGACCACATCAGGAGCCGATCATTTTGGTCCTAATAACTGGCTGGTCTGATTAAGCGAATGTGCCCTATGTTACAAGACAGGATTTGGTCTGAATAAGCGGTTGGTCCGATTGACCAGTGGTCCAATTAACTGGAATCGACTGTATTTAATATTTTACTGTGTGTGGCTGTATTTTCTTAATTCCGGAGTAGGAAATACTTCATGTTTATACTTTTTTTTCCTCTTTTTTTTTTTTGTATTTATAACATAAGTTGTTTCTTTTTTAATAGGTTGCATAAAATTTCTCTTTGATAGTGTTGACAAAAGAAAGTGTATGCATTAGAGTAAAATATTTTTAACTATGAAACTTTCTTTGTTAAAAACTTTATTACTGAGGAATGCTATACTAAGTAGGATAACTAATGATATATAACTATGCTTTCTTTTAATGCTGTTCTATAAGTTTGGATTTTTTTTTTCCATGACCTTACTTGAAACAAAATGAAACTATACGAGAGTGATTCTTCTGTATAAATATAATAAATTTTGGTTTATTTTGATTCTATGAAGTTAAATAAATTTTGATTTTATTGACAAGTCTTCTTTTGTTTTTTAGGCTCAGTTGATTTCACTAATGGGATATCATCTCAACCTAAACAAAGGATTTTAAACTTGTGCGAAATGTGCCCGTACTCAACTCCAACATTTGCACATTTCAAACAGCATTTACTGACACATACTGGGAGAAAACCCTTTGTATGCAATGTATGTAAAAAGTCATTTAGACAGAAAGGCCACTTGAAGACTCATTTGCTTACACATAGTTCTGAACGCCCTTTCAAATGCCTGAAATGTGGAAAAAGCTTCTTAACTAAACAAAATTGTAGTAAACACACTTGCCATGCTGTTTTTAATCATTAGAGTTATAATGGGGTATATTGTTCGTTATATATATTTGTGTTAACTATTTTGCTTATGGTAATTATAAGAACTTCTGCAGCATGATTGGTGAAAACAATCAGGGAATAGGCAATTCTTGGTATTTCACTCTTATTAACTTGGTTACTAACAGAAAAAGTCCTGATTTAAATTTCCAATGCTAATCAGCTTTCTTCATTAGAAACAGAGTAAGAGAATGCTTTCACAGTATGCTAAGGCATCCAATGGCTCATCTGCAAGTCTTATCTCATTGGGATGGTGGTCTCTTGTTCTGCCCCTGCAGAAAGATGAATTTGCTAAATTTAGAATTTAGCAAATTCATCTTTCATTCATTAAAAGCTAAATTTAGAATTTTAATTTAGCTTCTTTTTTTTTCTTTCTACTATCAATAATTGTGATTTATTAAGGTTTTTCTACTCCATATTTTTCTGGTTGTTTTCGCATATGGTTTATTCATTCTTGTAATCTTAGGAATTTTTTTAAAAACAAATTTCTTGGATTTTTATTTTATGATTGACTGAATCTAGTAAATTGAAAAAGCTTTTTCTGTGAAAAAATCTGAATGTGAAAAATGTAATTGCTATCTTTAGACTGTTGAACAATATTCACTATTACACCCAGGAGGTTTTTTTTTCATTTTATATGTATTTTTGGAAAAGTTTTTCTAACAGGTTTAATTTAAAACAAATTAAATATTTTTTAAAATTATGATACATATTTTTTATCATCTTAGCTTTTCTCTCTAAATAGGACTTTTGGCAATGTTTTGTTTTAGCTTATGAAATTTCAGTTATAATTCCTTTTACTTGGAGCTTTCTTATGCAATCATATAGGAATTTCACTTAATGATTGCATAAGATAAAATATGCATGTTGGGTGTGCAATGTGATAGAATTCAAAAATGAAATATATATTAGAGTTTTGTTGTTGCTTCCAAACACTTTTCCTAGAAAATACTAGACCAAATCCTAAAGACCTAGTTGATTGAATATAAAAGAAGTTTCATCTTCTTGATCCAAAGATAAACAGATGCAGCCGAGGATATGCAAATGATTCACCATTAAAAGGTATGCAAGAGCAAGACAGCTAACCATTAACCCTGTCCACCCTTTTGATTTTTAAATTTTAGAGCTGTCTTTAATAGTCTATGACCTATCAAGCAGCTCATCACAGATCTTCAAGATATATGATCACAATCACAAATCACAGATCTTAAGTTATTAGGAATTTTCCTATTAGTATATTTTAATTACGAATGAACAATGGCATATTTTTTAATTGATATTTGCATCTGAAAGTAAGTTTTTCAGTACATAGCATTCATGTTTTAAAATTTTTTTAAATTATTTACTGTTAAAAAATTTTGACTTCTGTAAAATATATACAGCTGAAAATTTAAAGAACAATGAGAACTGCATTTGCTGACGTATGATTAGAAAAATACTGAGAGGAGCGTGAATATCCCATAGCATAACATGAGAATTGAAGATTAGCAAGGTCAACTGATGTGCTACCTTAAACTGGAGTGTCAGTGTGGAACAGAATGAATAATTACCAAGTTTAAGCTCATTATCCACAGGTGTAAACCATTTGCAGTTTTTGTTGGCAAGCGAATCGGAGATCTCATTTTGAATCTAGCCAACATATGAAGGTGCCCATTGAAAAGTTATTGATTTAGACATCACCTTTTTGCTTGTACAATGATGATATCTCAGCTTTTTTACCTGTACTATTTTGCCAGACTTTGAGGTGTTAAATGTAGTTTTTGCTCTAAAAATTTAATTGATGACATGAGGTATCACAAAATTTCAGTATTTTTGTAGAGGTCAGTATATCAAATCAAAATACAGTCATAGTTTTTTTTTTTTTACCAGAGTATAAAATGCTTCTCTTTTCCTGAGTTCTCAGCAAACCCAGAAGTTCAAAATATGATTATTTCTGCAGAAATTGGGAGAGAAGTGGGGGGACTTAACCTCTCAGTTTAAAGCTATAAAAAAGGCTGAAGGTTTGTCTTCACCATGAGGTCATTATTTCTAATACATTGTTCTAACTTTGTACTATATTAAATTTTTGTTCAGTGTGTTTAGTTTTAGGATCTGTGAAGACAGTTGTTATTTAGTTTTTGTATTGGGGATTTTACGAGATTTATTAAGTTTTATTTTATTTTGATAAATGTTCACAGCAAACAGTGATATGATCTGTAACAGTTAAAGCACAGTTGTTTTTACCTTTTAAGAGCTGTTCTTACTCTATAAATTTGTGTATTTTGTTTTTTGAACATGTATGTGTGTTTGCTCTTTATATGTTTGTCTTACCATTAAGAAAGCATTTAAAACTTCCATATCTACATTTAACTATCATATGTGTTTTGCATAAAATTCTTTTTTACAAATTTTTGCATTTTGACAATTTTTCTTGTTACTTATTTTTAAAATAAATATAAAAATATTTTTCAGTATTGTTTTTATTTTAGAGAATATATAAAATATGTTTTGAAATACCTACATTTGTGGTCATTAAACATGTTGTAACATTCAAGTGCATTCTACATCCTATAAAATGTATTTTTGTTGTAAAGTATTATTTTTTTAGGTAGTAAACTGTATTTTTCTTTGGCCTTTTTTACTTTAATTATTGTATTGTAGATATTTACATCAATACTTGCTGTAAAATATTTATTCTATTTATAGAGGTTTGTGTGTATTAATTTTCTATTAATGTGGTCCTTTTAGTATGGGCTGTAAAGTTGAGTAATTTTATTTCTGCTGATGGATTACTTTTCATCATGCAGCTATCCTTATGGGAAATAAAAGCTCAATAAACTGTCACATCTTGTTTTAGGACATATCTATGATGTAAACTGACTATATTGTTCCTTGCTCTCATTTCAAACATTATGAAGTAACCAAATTCTTCTCTTTTTTTTTCAAGAATATGTTTATTTTATAAGTTTCGTAGGTTTTCTTATTTTCTTTATACTGTTAGATCCCTTTCTTTGTCATGACTGTTCTTTACCTTCTGTACAACTCTATAAATTCAAAAACTTAGCATATATTTTAACGCCATTAGTAATTTCTGCTGAAATCTAGGATTTTTTCTTAGCCTGTTTCTAGACCTGGTTCATAAAGAAATCAATTTTCACCTTTGGTGGGATAGCACCAACAGTTAAGTTAATAAATATGTCCATTTTAACATTTTTCGGCATTGGTATACTGAGGTGTAAGTTCGGAACAGTTTTAACCCCCAACCCTTTCCGATAGCCAATCAACTGTTAAAAAAAATCTTTATTCCAGGATGAGTTTTCATCATTCACCCATCCGTTTCCGAAGTAGGGGAGGGGTAAATTAGAAAGTTAGAGCTTGTTCAGATAGAATCCGTCAGCGTCAGCGTTACTCGTATTGACATATTTTTAACTAATCACATGCCGTAACAATTTCGTGGCTAATCGTTTGGAGGTTTGTAATTGGTTAAATATTTTTCAATACGTGTAAAGTTAACTCTGATGGATTTTATCTGAACAGGCTCTAACTTTCTAATTCCGCTACCGGACTCCTATGTGAACAGACCCTTAGGGCCTGTTTACATAGGAGTCCGGTAGCGGAAGCGTTAAAGTATTGAATTATATTTAACCAATGACAAACCTCCAAACGATTAGCAACGAAATTTTTAACGCCTAAGATTGGTTCATTTCCGTCTTAGTTCCAACTTTTATTTTACGCTTCCGCTACCGAACTCCTATGTGAACAGGCCCTTATTCTGGTAGCGCCATCGCATTGGTAGATAGATAACTTTCCAATAGAGTTGCCTAAATGGAAGATCTGCTACTTGTAGTAACCAATAAAATTGGTAACGATTTTTTAATTTTATTTGTATTTCTTGATAGATATCTGCCGTGGACGAACACCGCTTGTTCAATTATTATTATGTGTCGAAGTCTTCATTAAATTGAATTAGTAGCTCCTTTCAAGTTGAGAACATGTATTTAGGCAACGCAGTGTAACGGACATTTTTAACTGGTGTTAGTGACAATAAGAGAACTTCTCACTCCTTCCTAGTTTATATTAGTCCTAGTTTATCAGAATAAAGTCATCAGCCTCATTTATTCTCTGAAGTGTTCGGGAATCGGAGCTTGATCTCTCGATTCACTCTGTATGTTCATTTTATTAATCGCTAATGCTAGTTCTGTATAGTTAACCAGGGAAATAGTAAGGGTAGTTTTATAATAAAATTTAATGGTTTTAAATTCGACATTATTTATAGCTTGTTAATTTGTGGAACTTAATCCGACACATGTTGAGCTGTTAGTAACATGATCGTGGAGTATTGGAATCGCTTGTAACAATCGATTCCTTAAATCAACTTATGTATTGGTGTATTGTATGTATTCGTTCTCTGACAAGTTGCTTAAATGGAGCACTTCCCCTTAGAGCAGGGGTGGGCAGACTTTTCCAGGGTACGGGCTACTTCTAATTTTTTCAAGGTGTTGCGGTCCACCTAGTGACGTAGATGTGGTGAGCTGAAAAAAAAGGTCTACCATATTTATTATAACAATAATAAATACGGAATATGTACTTACCTACATAACTACAAGGAAAAAAACTTACTCTTTTAAAACCGCGTTTAAAGCAAATCGCGTCGGTGTTCCATAAATATGTTTCTTTTATTATGCTCGTCTTAGGTCTTAGTAAAGGCGGTCGATCGCGATCGACTTAATGTCCACCCCTGTCTTAGAGGATCCTCCATTGTCCTTTTCCCAAAGCATACCTATGTATGCAACCGGCAGGGCCCGATTATGAACGCTGCCGCTGGGGGCCCTTGAGCAGATGCTATTTGGAGCCCCTCTTACGGACATTTATAAAAATACATACTATTAGAAGTACTAGGTGCATACACCAAAGGGGTTTTGGGGACCCTGAGCAAAGTCCCGATTTGCCCATGCGATAAAAAGGCCCTGGCAACCGGATTAAAATAGAAGATTTGATTGTCACAAGGAGAGTTTGTGAGAAGACTGAAATAGATTCTGTGTCTCAGACTCCGTCCTTATAAAAGAAATGCAAGTTTAATATCGATATTCCTGTAACTGAAATTTAGCATAGCAAATGTACAAAGATCATAACTAATGTGATATTTTTTAGGCGTCGGATTTAAAACATTCTAAGTTCGACGTGGTTTTTAAACTCGGACACATTGAGTTATGAGGCATTTTTCTTTTCGGGTCGACTGCGTTTTTTTTCCTCCTCTCCCCCCCCCCCCCCAAAAAAAAAAAGAGCAAAAATTAATTCTTATGACTGTAATGTGCGAAGTTCATGTCTATGTCTAGCATTCTGCTAACTTGACTGCTTTTAATCATTCACACATAAGAGGTAAAACTGGCTAATGAAACAATCCTAAAAAATTTCAGTCATACCTTTCATTATGAAGACCATGAAATTGGGAAGGAAACCTCTTAAATAGTCAGCAATTTGTTCTCACTTTGGTGTAAATGAACTCTGAAGTATTGAAGTCTTTTAACTTTAATTGAAGTCTTTTAAGAAGTATTGAAGTCTTTTACTGAAGTCTGTTGGTCTGAGGGTTGTCAGCCCTCAGACCAACAGACTCTTCTCTTCTTCCTTCTGGTTGCGTTATTGTTTTACTATGTTTAATAATAAAAACTCCTGGTACGTTGTACTTTTTTTTTAATCCATTGAAATGTAAAATGATAGTGATATTACAAAACGTTTTTATAGCAGTTAATTTTATGCATTATTGTCGAAAGTTTTATTTCCGTATGAAATTAAAACGTGAAATTTTGTTTTCCCCCTAGGTCCACCTGGAAATAATAAAAGAAGCAAAGGTTTGTTTTGTTCCCTCTGCAGTTACTCTACATACTGTAAAAGGAATTTTCAAAGACACTTATTGATACATACCGATGAACGTCCTCACATTTGTGAATTTTGTAACAGGGCTTTCCGACTGAAGCAGCATCTTAAAGGTCATATCGCAAAAATTCACGCTAATCATGCATTCTCTTGTCATATATGTTTTAAGAGTTTTGCCACAGAGATCAATTTACAGACTCACATGTCAACATGTCATGCGAACATTATGTGATTGTTTCGTTTTTAAATTCAGAAATTTTTTAGAGATACGCATTTCTTTCAGGCTATATTTGGAAGAAGAGAAATATGACACAAGTGAGCTGATTTGAAATCAAGCCACAGACAGTCTGGTTATAAGTGATCGTAACGCGTTGTCGATCCGTACTGCATGTTTTTATATCCTTGAAGGAGAGGGATGAGGGGAAATTATTTTGAAACCGTCAGCGGAAATATCTTTTGCTGTGTTTTGTGGACATTCGATTCGCATGGGTTCTCTAGGTATGGGGCATTAAAGATTTTTGCAGTATCATTTCTTATGTGTGACGTTTGTTTATTTTAAGGGCCTATACACATAGGAGTCCGGTAGCGGAAGCGTAAAAGGAAAGATGGCGCTGAGACGGAAATAAACCAATCATAGGCGTTAAAAATTTCGTTGCTAATTGTTTGGAGGTTTGTCATTGGTTAAATATATTTCAATACTTTAACGCTCCCGCTACCGGACTCCTGTATGAACAGGCCCTTAATTGAAAATCTTTAGCTCCCACATGAAATTATTACTTGACAAAAATTTGCCACAGAAAATGAAGCTGCAGTGTTCGTACAGTTCTTGGAAGTTCTTAAGAAGTACTCTATTTTCAGTTTCTGTTTTAAGGGTCCTTTAAATTTTATAATTCATTCATATTATTTTTTTCATTCTAAGTCCTGAATGTCGATCGATACTGCATTTCACTTACTTTATCTCGTTTACTTTTCGGTCCTTAAAAAGTTTTTTTTTTCTTCTTAAGTTGAAAATCCAAGAATTTTCAGCTTACTATAGTCAACGATTAGCTTTGAGAAAAAGTATGTACTTTTTTGTCTGAATGTGTGTTTCAGTAATATTATTCAGGCTTTGACCGTTTATTTGCTGGGGGCCCCTGGGCAGATGCTATTTGGAGCCCCCCTTACGGACATTTATAAAAATAGATACTATTAGAAGTACTAGGTGCATACACCAAAGGGGTTTATCCCTCTTACCTCCCATAAGAGGAATAAAAGGGTTTATCCCTCTTATGGGAAAGGGGTAAGACGTTATCCCTCTTACCTCCCATCTCCAAATGAAAAAAAGGAAAACGCTACTCGCTTGCTCAAATTACTAATTGTAACACTAGATAATGATAAAAAATTTTAAAAATTATATCCAGCTACCTTGAGCTTAAAATTTTGCCCTCATTAAGAGCTCCGCGGCATGATATATTCAATAAGTACCCGAGAGGTAAAGTAATAATAAAACCATGTACTATAATATTTTGATTTTTCCAAATCAAGCTCTTTTCCCCCCGGGGGAGCTGGGGAGGTTGCAGCACAAGCAAAAATTCGAAGTACAGACCAAAACATTGTTATTTTAAACTCAGTCGCTTTTTGAGGATTCTGTAAGAATGTCAGTAAATCGACTTATTTTCTCAAGCCATTAGACTTAGAATAACAAATATGTATGTTGTCACACCAACAGTGGTTTTGCTGAAACTGGAACCATTCGTTCCTTAACCACTGCCCATGTCCCTTTTAATTGCAACTAATATTCATATGACTTCTCAAAATATATAGACTCACCATTTTCGCAGCATAAACTAAAATAGGGATAACAACTTCCAATTTTTATTGCTCTTACACAGGCCAACAGAAAAATAAAACAATGCCTAGTGATGAACAAATTAAAACTGCAATATAATATAATGAAAAATGGTGAAGTGAAGAATATCTGATGCCGTGTTCCTTTTTTAAATCGGGCACACGAGATTTGCATAAAGCACGTTAAAAAAGATCCCATGAAGCTATTTTGGAGGCGAGCTGCCTCTTACCGCGTGGCGCAAGAACATTAAAATTAATGGATGTCTAACATTCTCCACCTGATTTTGAAGATTCAAAATCATAAAATTTTAACTACAGTGGCTCCCAAAAGTGTTCGTACACTTACGATTTTCAATGAAATAGGGCTCTATCCATTGATTAAAATGAATATTTCAGAATGGGTATTTAATAATAAGATCTATAATCTATTCTTAACAAAACTACATTAAATATTTTAAAAACATAGTAAAACTTCATTTTTAAGAAACCAGTAATCCAAAAGTAACAAAAACTTTATCTCACAAAAGTCATCGTACACTTGTAAAAAATCTCTACATATTAGTAAATATTCTAATTTTTCGTTAAATTAATATTTAGTAGGATATCCTTTAGCATCCACAACAGCTTTTAAACGTCTGGTAATATATTGCTTTAGTTCTTTTGTAATTTTTGCATCAATGTTCACAGGGCCCGACTTTGACCCAATGGGGCCCTGGGCAAAGCAGACTTTGGGGGCCCCCTCCAAGGACAGATCCAGAGGGAGGCCATGTGCCCTCCCCCTCCAGGAGTAGATTTCCACATGAACATGTGGGACACTCACCAATGCCCCCCTCCCCATAAATTCGGACCGGAAATTCAAAAAATTTTCGACCAAAAAGTCAAACATTTGAATAATAATAATAATAATAATGTGTTAATTAATTTACTTTTAATGTTAATAAATAAATTCAGGAAATTTTCTTTTGAAATGAATATAGTGGGTGCACTGTGCCCCACCCAGGATTTTTTTCTGTATCCGCCACTGCCCACCTTTACTGAATTAACCTAAAACCAAATTTTCAAAAATATGTACAACTTAATACTGAATTAGGGGGCCCCATAAATTTGGGGGCCCTGGGCAAGTGCCCCACTTGCCCATGCGGAAATCTGGGCCTGAATGTTCATCCATTCTTCCATCATAATTGTTTTTAGTTCGCTTTTCGTGTGAATGTCGTAATTTCGTACTCGAACCTCCAGTTCTCTCCAAATATGTTCTATTGGGTTTAAATCTCGCGATTGAGGTGGCGTTTTCAAAACTTGTGGACAATTATAGAGACACCAGATGCGAACGTTGAGAGCCGTGTGCTTAGGATCGTTATCTTGTTAAAAAAACAAAGTTGTTTTCAATACCTGAGTTTTGAGCTGATAATTTTAAATTGTCTCTAAAAACAGCATGATTCTTTATGCCATCAATAAATACCAAATTTCCTAGTCCTGATGCTGACATGCACTCCCACACAAGGATACCTCCACCGGCATGCTCTAACTGTTCCTACTAAGTTCTTGGGATTAAGTTCCTCATTTTTTTCTTCTTCATACAATTATACGCCCATCACCACCAAAAATGTTCATAGGGCAAATAAGACATTATTCCAATAGGTGTGGGGCTTATTTATCATTGATAGTGCGAAGGGAAGCCTAAACTTATCTGTTTTTCTCACTCACAAAAAATTTTCTATGGGCAGAACGCCCATGTAATCCAGCTGTTCTGAGAACTCGTCAAAAAAATTCAGGTGAAATTGAAGTAGAAAATGTTTCATTGAATTCTGCAGAAACTTTTACAGCACTCAAACGTGAATTTTTCGCAAATTTTCTAATTATAAATCTGATCACGTTTTGTTAACTTTGCCGGACGGCCTTTTCTTACCTTGTTTCGATCCAATTTTCTTTAAAGCGTTTTTTTACATACTGCACAGTAGAATGGGATAAATTAAGTAAATTAGCAATATTCCGAACTGATTTACCACTGCTATGATGAAAAATAATCAATTTTTGAATGCTGTTTGTTGTTTCTTTACGACCACGAGCCATTTTTAAATAATAAATAGAATATTACGGAGTAGGCAAGCAAAAATTAAAGCCAAACGATATTTTAAATGCCAACACAATTCAAAAATAAAAATAAAGCGTCAGACGATAATTTTAATTATGAATTTATCCGAAAATATTTCAGTGTACGATCACTTTTGTGAGATAAAGTTTTTGTTACTTTTTGATTACTGGTTTCTTAAAAATAAAGTTTTACTATGTTTTCAAAATATTTCATGTAGTTTTGTTAAGAATAAATTGCATATCTTATTATTAAATACCCATTCTGAAATATTCATTTTAATTAATGGATAGAGTCCTATTTCATTGAAAATCGTAAGTGTACGAACACTTTTGGGAGCCACTGTATATCAACTCATTCTAAAGATATACTACATTTAAAACTACCGTTACGCTTAACTACTCCTCAAAATTCAAAACAATCACCATACAGACATTTTTAAAAAATTAAACCTTAGAAAATTATTAAAAGGAAAATATTTTAGGGTTCACATACTCAGCCTTTCTGGTGGTTTCAGAACTCTTTCTGTTGATCTTCTCTTAAGTGTCTTAAACACAGGATCGCCATCTGTTACGTCTAAAGCAGGGTGTCCAACCCGCGGGCCGCATGCGGCCCAAAGCAAGTATTAATGCAACCCAGAAAGAGAGCTCAAAACTAAAAAAAAATATCAATAGCCCGCCTCGGCGATGATGGCAGGCGGCCATTACAGATCCCGTTTTGTTCATTCAACAAATCGACAATACATCATTTGAAATATCTTTAATTCTATACATAATTCCGTATGCTATTTCTATGTATTAATTTCATTACAAAAATTAAATGTGAAGTTTTTACACATTTAACATTTCATATTTGTAAAGATATTTTAATTGCCAAAATATCGAAACGATTTTCTGTGGCAAGTTTATTAAGGAATGCATGGAAAGTGCGGCAGATATAATTTGCCCTGATAAGGAAGATGATAATCTAAAATAAGTTTGTCTCATCAAACTATTTCCCGGAGAATTGACGAACTTGGGAAATATATCGAAAACGACTTTAAAAAGTACAACTTCTAGTTTTAAGTTTTATTCTTTGTAGATGGATGAAAGAACTGTTACTACTGACACGGCTCAATTTGTCATTTTTATTAGAGGTATAAATGACGAGTTTATTGTAACTGAAGAAATGGCTTCTTTAGTACCGTTAAAAGACACGGCAACCACCAGAGATTTATATGAAGCAGTGAAGAAAACGTTGATATGCTATTCTAATTAACTCTTGCCAACATATCTGGTATAGTTACAGATGGTGCCCCAGCTCTGAGAGACAAAAAAGACGGACTTGTAAGATTAATAGAGGACGATGCCATTGCTGTTGAAAATTCTCGCTTGAGGAAATAGCATTGCATAATACGCCAGGAAAATATATGCGGAAAGCTTTAGAAATGGACCATGTTATGCAAATCGTCGTCAGTGAATTTTATAAAGGCTAGGGGATTTAATCATTGCCAGTTTCAGGAATTTTTTAAAAGCTTGGTTGCGGAGTAGGGCGATATTATATACTTTACAGAAATAAGGTGGCTCTGTTGAGGGCTAAAGTTAAAAAGATTTTATAGCCTACTTGATGAAATCAAATTGCTTATGACATTGAAAAAAACTTGTGCCAGAGCTTGATGATGACAACTTACTTGCAGATTTATCATTTTTGATGGATTTGACTGCCCATTTAAATGACTTAAAAACCCGGTTCAGGGTAAATACCAAGTTATCGGTACAGTGTTTCAAGCCATAAACGCGTTCCAAATGAAATTGAAATTATGGCAAGCCCAAGTAAATGTTAACAATTTTTTGCATTTCGAGACGCTTAGCAAGGATAATTCTAAAAATGGTAAAAAATACTCCGCCTTGCCTTTCCATTAGTACAAGAATTTAAAAATTGATTTCAGGACTTTTTAAAAAATAAACAATTATTTTGCATCTTTGCTACTCCATTTACAGTCGATATAGATATGCTGCCAGCAAATTTTCAAATGGAAGGCATAGAGTTGCAATCTGACATCCAACTTAGAAAGAGAAATTCAATCAAGTCTCTTTGTTGAACATTTCTAAATATACCTGCCCAGAGATAAATATCCCTCGCTACATAGTCATGCGTCATTCATGTCATCACTGTTTGGAATGCACGTACATCTGTGAACAACCATTTTCAAGAGTGAAGCACACTAAGAGTCAAATTAGAACTGAAATATCGGATGATCATCTTGAGAACTCCCTGAGAATTGCAACCACTTCAATTGACCCTGATAGTGATGCATTAGTTTCTCAAATTCAATGTCAAATATATTTATTTATGACTCATGATATCTTTATAATTTTCACAGTATTGCATCTGGGCTTCCTCGATGTTCCATTTACATCGAAAATGTCACTACATTCTTCCAGCAGATTTAATAACTCGCCTTCTTCAACAGAAATCAATTGAGTATCTACAATTTCTTTTAATTTGTCCCGAGTTAATCTTTCTCTGGACTTGTGTTCCCTGGAACCTTCTCGATCTCTATCCCTCAGAGAACAAATGGCGTCGTCGGCTATGGTGATTAAGCTGGCTATATTCATCCCTTTTGGTATCAACTGAGGTCGTAGAGAGAAATTCGTTACCCATAGATTACAGCAGCCCTTCTCAATGTTAATAATTGAAGCTGGTATAGATAGCTCTCTTTCACACATTAGAAGTTTGTTGCCAATAATTAGAGCTTTATCTGCTTCCATAATGACTGGATTTATAGCGCATACTTGCCTTGCTGACTTTGCTCCAATTACGTAATCTGTTGTGGCAAACAAAGAGCAATCTGAACTACTTGACTCCACGTTTTCTGGAAGGATTTCGGCAAGTTGAAGCTTTTCGTTTCCACAATCTATGATGGCATCAGTGGCGCGAAAAAAGTCCCATCCAAGTATCATTTGGTGGCTGCACTGCGGGAAAACAAGAAATTCAAACGGTTTTGCATTCTCATTTAAGTTGATTCTTAACACACAGCGTCCTGAGGCAACTACAGGTTTTCCGCATGCAGTTCTCAATGTAGGTCCTCTCTCTGTAAACATAGGCACATTCAATTTTCTGCGTAATTCTTCAGATATGACAGAATAATCAGCACCTGAATCTACGAGGGCTTGCACACATTGCCCGTTTACTGTGACATAGGTGGTGTTCCTCTTTAACTTGGTAGTATACGTCGGAGGATTTTCTTCATCTGCGGCCTCACCTCCTGCACAGGTCGCTGGAGTTAGTTTTCCCCCCTGAGTCGGCGGGGCGATTGGCTAGAGCGGCGTACAGGAGATTGCGACTGTCGGCGGTTGAAGGAGCTGCGAGGGTAGGGTGAACCGCTTCTAAAACTGGAAGATGTGGGGTGCACATTATTGTCGTCCAAGCTGTATAAAGAGTCAGCGTCCATAACACGTTGAGAAAAGGTTCCATATCTTGTAGGGTCCATGTTCTGTCGGTGGTTGGATGTTCTAGCGGCTTTTGCGTTTGCAAATACCCGTCGTCTTTCCCTACAATACCTCAACACGTGTCCTGGACGTCCACAGTGATAGCATAGGGGTACATTATTAGAAGTTCTCCACGGGTCAGTTTTGCGCTCTGGAACACTGTTGACCCTAGTTTCACGCCTTGGCTGAAGCCTAACTGGAGCTGAGGGGCGCGAATTGGTGGTGCGTCTTCTTTGACCTGTGAGCGGTGCTAGGGCCTCCATTACTTCCTCCCGTACGACAGATGCGACATCATTTGGTGTACTTGGTTCTTCGCTAATGTAACATTGTGCATCGGGCAAGATTTTTTGCAGTTCTTCCCTGACAATTGCACGTACCAACGATCCTATGTCTTTTACTTCCGTTACGGCCGACGCTGTAGAGACATTAGGTAGCCTCTGGAATACTGGGCGGACGATACGTCTTCTTCGAAGGCTTTCTATCTGACGACAGCGTTTTACAAACGCATCGACGGTGTTATAGTCCTGAACCAACAGGATCTGGTATAAGTCCTCTGAAATCCCTTTCATGAGATGAGCCACTTTTTCGTCTTTTGGCATGTCGGGATTAGCTTTTTGGCACAGAGCAAGCACATCTTGAATGTACGACTCAGGTGTCTCCCCAGTATGTTGCGCACGTGAGAACAACAGCCTTTCAGCTTGGCACCGCATATCGTCTGTTCGGCAAAAAGTATTGTCTAGGGATTGCTTAAACGTGGCCCAATTAGTAAAAGTGTGCTCATTGTTATCAAACCATTGTCGGGCCGTTCCGGCAAGATAGAAGATGACATTCGCTAGGCACATCTGTTCATCCCAACGGTTATAGGTGGCGATTCGTTGAAAGTCTTGACAGGATGTCAGCCACCTGCTGACATCCTGTAGGTCATCTCCGGTGAAGAGGCACGGATTTCGGGGTAACTGGTATGTAAGGAACGGCACTTGTGCGATGTTGAATGGAGCAGGGCTGGCATCATTTGGAAGCTTTGGCTCGGTCTCGTTTCCCTCAGGCATTTTTCTCGGACCTCTTCTAGGATCTGGTAACAAGCCAAACTCAGGCGAGAGTCCTCGTAACCGTTGGCTTCTGCGTAGATCTTCCGTCGTACCTATCGTAGTACCCGGCGCCTCCACCACAAATGTCGCGTAGATTCGAATTTATATCACAGGAAATCAATGCGAGAGCTGCACTAGAGAACTTTATTCAACCTGAACTCAACGCTAGCTCGACTTATATACAGTCACCGAACTTTCTGGAACGGTAGAAACTAGAATTAGCATATAATAAATTAGCATATTAGAACATTCTGAATAAAACTAGAAATGATAACAAAGAAAATTTGAAGAAAAGCAACTTGCATCCAGCGGGGCTCGAACTCATCACCTTCAGAACCGCAGCCAAACACCTTACGCCTGTGCCACGACAGCTACGCACTAGATTCGCTACAATATTTATTATGAGCTCATATAAAGTGTTAAATAGCTACAGGTCACCAGCCACCCATTCTTATGTAATATGTGAGTGTAACCATTGTGATTAATGTATTTATAGGTATATCTTTGCTTATATAAAAGCCTAGATGTAGGTAACCATTCTGGGACGGACCAAATCGGGAACATCTTAACATTGCGACGTCATTTTCTGAAATTTTTCTTGAAAAATAATACCACAAAAGTTACATATTTTGAAAGCCCTTTAAAAAATATGAAAATTTCAAGTGAACACCCTAGCTCAAAACCGTTTAGTTCTTGAAATATCTTCAAATTAAAATGTCCATTGAAAATAATCATTTCTTCAATTGAGTCTTTCACTTGAATTTCGAATTTATTCTACACTGCTCAAAAAAATTAGGGGAGCAAGCAAAGAAGTTAAGAAAACCGTTCGCGACAGCCACGTATTGGCATAAAATGGATAGTACACTCGTATCAATGCGCAAAACAGAAAAAAAGACGTAAAAATATTTGTAATTAAGCTTTAATTCTTTGAAAATATGGAAAAAACATGAAAAGATGATTTAGGGCAACAATTTGGTTACATGTAAACGATAAAAAAAAGTATTGTTTAGAAATGATGCAAGATTTTTAATATGGCGTGTGGTCTCCTCGAACAGCTAAGACTGCTGCACGCCTATTTTCCATGGATGCGATGATGTTATCGATAAGACTTTGGGGAATACTGTTCCACTCCTCAAGAAGTGCAATCTCCAAGTCTCGGAGAGTAAACGGAGGCCTTGGTCTCGCAGCAATGCGTCATCCGAGCATGTCCCGAGCATGTCCCAAACATGCTCGATTGTATTCAGGTCAGGAGAGCACGCTGGCCATTCCATCCGCTGTATTGTTTCAGCTTCAAGCATGTTCTCCAGAAGACGAGCTGTATGCGGTCTGGCATTATCATGCTGGAAAACAAAGGAATATCAAATGGCTGCAGCGTAAGGTATGACATGAGGTCTCAGTATCTCGTCTGCATGCCTTCGGGCCGTCAAAGTACCATTCCGAATGATATGCAGGTCCGTACGTCCACCTATGCTGATTCCACCCCATACCATAAAACCAGCTCGTCTGTATTGTGACCTTTCACGAACGAATGTGAGGTTATTTCGAGTGCCCCTTTCCCTCCATACCAAAACACGTCGGGTGTCACACTCCAAACTGAATCGGGACTCGTCTGTAAACAGCACTTGGCTCCAATCATGTTGCTCCCAATCTCGATGTTCAGCAGCCCATTTTCTTCGGGCCGCACGGTGGCGTGAGGTCAACGGAATGCCGACCATTGGCCCACGTGCATAGAGACCTCCCTGATGAAGCCTATTACGTACTGTTTGGCTGGACACCCTTCGTCCTGTTGCCAAGAGCATCTGCCTTTGTAGCTGAGTTGCATTGTCTGTTCTGTTTCGACGAGCTGTTAACAGTATATACCGGTCATCAGTTGCTGTAGTGGCGCGTGGCTGACCTTGCCCTGGTCGACGTCTAACATTCCCTGTTTCTTGGAATCGATTCCACAGCCTTGCAACGACACTTCTGGCGACTCCAACAGCGTCCGCGACACTACGATGTGTTTGCACGGATTCAAGTCTGCCTATAATACGCCATGCCATGGATTCCGGTAAATCACGTTGTTGAGACATTTTCAAGTCACCTTTTCTCAAAAAGAATAACTGAGCAATCGAATTTCAAAGTTAAGGCAGTAAAACAGACGTTTCTGCAACATCCCGATTTCCGCCATTATGTTCTTTTTCTGGTTTTTGACGTCATGAACTTTGATTTGCATATGAAGTTTTCTTCTTCTGTTTCCTGCTAGGCTTTAAATTAAGGATGATTTATTTTATGTTACTTATCGGTGTAAGTATTTGCGTGATTTCGTTAAAACCATGTGCTCCCCTAATTGTTTTGAGCAGTGTACTCCATGGTTTTTCATATTCCCTTTAAATAACTACATTTTCAATGTTTAATTTTAATGTTAATTAAATTGTGTTTCCCTTTGCTAATTATTATGTAATTATTATAAATTAATGCCTGCTGTGTGGTGAGTCATTTACTTTTGAAACTATTTAGTTTTGTTTTGTTTTATTGTTGATTACTGCTGTTTAAGTATCGTTTTCAGCAATGCCTGCTGTGTGGCGAGTCATTCACTTTTGAAACAGTTTTGGTTTAGTTTTGATTTAGTTTAGTTTTGTATTGTTGTTTACTGCTGTTTAAGCACAGTTTGTGTTATTTAATTGGCTAAGTTTTTGTATTTTTATTTATTTAATA